>CM035170.1:22068987-22538927 GCA_020205615.1 Panax quinquefolius | reverse complement strand
GTTCCGCTAATTATTATTCATTGAATAACTCGCCTGGCTTGGCCTATCGCATGCTCGGTGATTTCTTTGTTATTCTAGTCCTTATTATACTCACCGGTGAAAGTTTGAACTTCTATACCCATGAAATTAGTGGAATATTCTTGACATTCAGACTTCATCCAAAGATCTTTTCATGGAAATATTCTTTCCGAGCATTCTCAATTTTACTCACAAAGAAGTATCATGTCGATAATTTGGACGTTATTAGTTCCCTAATCAAATTAATTTTCGAACTTGTTTTATTCAATTCTTATATCATTGTCATCATCCTCGTGTTTATATTTTTGAAAGTCATTTGTGGCCTCTGTAGTGTAATATGGATGGACTTGGCATGATTATGCACTCGTGAATTATTCGTCAGAATCACTTACCGTAATGTTATAAATGATGTGGTAAAGTCCTCATTGGCCCGTAGTCAAGTATCGATGGACCGTTGTGGTATGATCATTTACCATTAATGAATACACAAATATTCTTCGCCTGGGTAGCAAGTGTACGGATAATCGTGGTCGTGATACTAAAGAATATCCTCGTCAGTAGTCTTGAAAGGTGATTCGGGACATGATGTGGATTATTTATTAAGCTTGAGTCTCAAGCGATAATAAAATGATGAAAAACCTTTTAAATCATAAAAGATAGTAGATTTTATTTTCTACTGACTTTTTAATGGATCGCTTGTTCCGCCGCAATTAAACTTGATTTTGTTATATCAGATCGTTGTAACACTGTTTAAGGCTAATGATAATTTATTCTCGCATTATCTTAGTCATAATATTTCTTATCGGGCTAGTTGAAGCTCACCCTTTCTTTCACCGTTTTTCTTCGTGAAATGAGAGCGTAGTTTTGGGACGAGCCTCTGGGAATGGAGTGATGGTCCTAGATGGTGTATTAGTAGTCCTCACTATTCCTGCTAAATAGTGTGACAATAATTGTAATGAGGACTCAATTGAAGTTTGTATATTCTCTAGTAGACAATATTTGTATTCAAACTCACAGTTTATGTTTTGTCGATTGCATCTTATAATGGAGATAATCGCTTTATTTGTATTTCGCACTACGTATCTGGCACTCAAGACGGGGCAGCTGCGATACCTAATTTCAAGTAAATACACAAGAGTGAGCACGATTGCTCCACAAGTATAACAATGAATAATAATATGCGAGAGAAATAATAACTTCGAATATAAAAGCTCAACTTTTGAATCAAGAATGAATAACAAGAATCAAAAGAAATTCCGAGGGTCGAAGACTTGAATCTATATCCCTGATGTTGTCAAGTGTTTATTCTTGAAACCTTTAACGATCATAAAGACTATGGACTCTTCTTCTCGTAATTAGGGGGATCACTTTCTAAGACTATACTATGCACAATATCTTAACACTAACGATAAGTAATCCTCATACGTGGTCAATTGCTCATCTCGGGTTTGACATTCGAGTCCGCTACCAAAGGAAGTTTGGTTTGATAATTCATCAAGGGTTCTAAAATTTAGAACGCTTATCAACTATGGACTAGTCGGAATCATAAAGGGTTCGCTAGTCTAACAAGATTCACAATAATCGATATATAAATCTAATAACAATTCCAAGAGATATACAATGTAATAATTATCAATATAACAACATCATGCTTTAAAGATTAATATACTATTGATATAACAAATACCGGGCTTAGTCGAAATAACGAGAACTTGCTTCGATGAAAAGAGACAACTTATAATTCATATAATGATAATATAGTAGGGTTAGGAAACTTGCCTCGTGCGCATGATTACACTTTAACTAAACTCGTTCTTTCGATTTAACTCCTACATATCAATTACGCTCACAATACCTTACTAATTATAACTTACTAAACATCACACGCTTATTCTTTGTCTAACTCAAATTCGTGGACTATACTTTAATATATTACTATACTTGTTTCCCACATAATATTACACTATACTTAACAACAAAGGCTAAGTATATAATCAACAATTCAATCAACATGTAATTATCTTCTTTACTTGGTAAAACTCACTTTAATATCTCATTATATATCTAACAAGTTTTTATATTCATTGTGCTATTAGGTTACTAACACATTTCTATACCGAACATTAAAAAATGCATTTTCTGGACATTCGCTAAGTGGTCATGTATGCTTACCACTTTTCTTCGTGAATGGTCTTCATTACCATACACAACAGCTGCTATGGTACTTCATAAGCTATTGCATGAGAAATGAACTAGAGTTCGTCTGGCGCGTCACTCCGCACTCTAAATTCCTCAGCTCACGAAGAACATATAATTCAAATAAATAAGCACTACATAATCATTAATTCTCCAATTAAACATACCCACATGTTTAATTCATATATAATCAATACCCAACATTTATGAGAGTGATTTTAAACCATTAAAACACATAATCACGTAATTAAATTATGCAAATTGTATTGTTCTGATGTTCTTGAAGTGTCGGAATATAAATTCCTAAAATTCAACGCCATCGAATTCGTTATAAACCAAATCCAACCATTCAAATTTCGCTTTTTGTTTGTTTTATCATGCATAATCACATATAAGTGGGAAATTTTGTAGAAAATTTATGGTCGACATATTAATATTATTTATAAGGGCCATATTATGGCCATATAACGACTCAGAATTTTTGAAACAACAAGTCATAATATTATTATTAAACTTATGATATGGAATCAGATACAATATATATAAAACATGCTATGCTACTCTAATTATTACATATATCCCTAACATAATTTCCCCATTTAATGAGATTCAAGAACATAAATGAAAGCCATTTTTTAAAAAACTAACTCGATGTAAAAAGGAATTGGGTCAAGAGATTACCCAAGCGTAGAATTAATGGAAGATGAATTCTTCGTATTGCATTTCACAATCCCTCTTAACAATCTCCTCAATTTCAACTCTTTTTCTCAGATTCTTTGTTACGCTTTCACTTAGGCAAATAATGAAGAAGAAAGAAAAGAAGACGTAAACTAAATAAGGAACAACGAGCGTTGGTGGTCATTACTCCACTACGGGTTAATCGCCTTTACTCCTTTAGTGGCCATGTTTGTCTAGTTAGAATAGGTTTCAAAAACCATTTAATTTAATGAAACTTTATCATATAGTTTAATTAATGTCACACTTCTTCATAAAATAAATCAATATCTTATTTAATTTATTTTAAATAAAATATAATAATTTCTCATTCATTCACATAGTCACATAATTCAAATTCTCATTGATTAATAATGTCAAATTCTTAAATCTCTAATTAATAATTAAATTAATTAAAATAAAAATAGCTTATTAAATATTTCTTTTAATACAATAAGCTCACATAACGCATATATCAATAACAAAATTCTCCACATTAATTTAATAAATATAACACATATAATTAAATTAATCTACCACAATTTCATCAATTAATTATTTAGTCTAATAATTAATTCATCGATAAATATTATTCAATCTAATAAATATTAAAATTAATTAAAAATCTTTGTTTTCACATCATCAACTAGAGAACTAGCTTAATCAACAACGCTTGATAACGAATAGTTGCTTAATAACAATATAACTTAGAACATTTGAGAATCATAAATGAATCGATTCTATATATCAAACCTACGCTTCAAATAACTATAGAGCATAAGTATTCAATAAATTGAATAAAATTGTTAACCTTGCTTGAACAAAGAAAATAAAGTTTAAGGTTCGAAGTCTTATAACATTATAAATGAAATTCCCGAATGTACATTTAACCGATAGCAAGTCGAAACTAAAAACTTGCCTTAACAATGTATTAACTCGCAAAGAATTAAAACAGCCTCAATAATATAGACGAGAGTTCAAAACTACGCTCATTATACAATAATAGAACTTAAGAAACTTGCTTAACGTAAACAAGTTAGAATGAATCAATCTATAAGAATTTCCAATAACATTAGAATTAGAGTTTGGTGAATGAATTTTAGGAAACAATTGATTTATTCAATAACAATTAAGATAAAAAGCTTTCTCAATCAAAAAGCATGAAGTTATAAATATAATAATTGAACTAACTTTCAATGAAAATGTGAGTTAGAAAACTTGCTCAATGGTAAAAGAAAGTTTAGAAACTTGCTTCGAGCATAAGCTACAATATTAAAACTCACGCTCACCTATTACATTATTAAAACCACAACATCTATTAGACATACTAATATTCACTTTTGATAAAACGATTACTAGCTAAACTTGTTATTTTAGCACAAAAGTGTTTACGCTTCCATTTACATTTCGTAATTCCCAAGTGTTAATCATCACAACACTTAACTAATGTTCACCGATAAACTAAGTTATAACAAAATGCGCATCCGTAACCCACTAATCACTTTTACAACTTTGAATTCATAATATATATAACACAACTCTATATTAGCCTTGTTGTTGCATGTTGGACACATTACCATCACCTTTAGTTAAAAGCTACAAAGAATCGACCAAAGTCCGCAATTGAAGTAGTCTTCAATTCAATGCAGAACCAGCACTACGGCCATTGCGCTAGTTTTATAACGATCGATGCGTACTGGTATCATATGCGGCGGTTGGCCTTGCCATAGAACGCATGTAATCCCGATTTTTGCAGATGAAGCTTTGACACTTTTCTTAAGCCAACTAACAATGAATTTTACCCACCAAATGTTGATAATAACATCGTAAGATAAATATAAGATTGTAAAACATTTTTGCTAACATTTACAACCAATTAGCACAATTTATCAACAACTAGAACTATTTTAATTTCTCAAATTTCATGTTTTCATACACTCTCAATTTTCTTGACATTCATCCTAAAATCATCACCGTGAAGTCATTAATATTAAATCACCTCATTCAAATTACGTTATGCTCAGTATCTCATCAACTAACATATACAAGCGCCAATTTACTGGGTTTCACATACTAATCGCCACTAAATTGATACTTTTACATACCATACATGAAAACATATATATAATGAGAAATTATTTCTTCCTACCGTCCAAACGAATTTAGTATGCAATTATTGTTTAAACATAATCTCTAAACATAACTATAACTAATTATCATCAATAGATTACATAACCACAATTCACGTAAAACTAGAATTCACAGAGTTTGAACTTCACGTAAGTAAACTCATCCATACATATACATATATATATATATATATATACGAAGATTACGGAGAATTACCTTCAATTAGCTTCACTGCATCAACCTTGCTAAACATCTTGAACTTGCATGTGAAAATTCTTAAGACTTCTCTCTCAATTCTCTCCAAGCTCTCTACAAAACTCCCTCTCTTCTCTAAGCTTTAGCAAATAGAATGCATGAATGATATAATAATAATAAAAAAACTAATATGTGTAAGACCCCAAATTTTTTAATGAATAAAATCGTTTTTCCTCTATTTATTATCAGAATAATAAGGTGATAATTTGATATAATACTTGGTTATGGGTCAAATGTTCAAAATTTTTCAAAATAAGCAAGTGGTTATAAAATATTCATTCGTTTGGAATATTCGTTTGGTCGTGGAATATTCTTTTCGTTTGTGGAATATTCATACGACTACAGTAATATTTAAGGGCCCCATAACGGATAAATCTGGATTTCGATGAAGAAAATGACAAAATTGAATAACGTAGAAGTAGTTGTTCTGAATTAAGATGTTGGAATACCCTTGGTTAAAATACAATAATCAGCACGCGCGTGGTTAACCCAAAGTACAATTTTATGCAGTATTGCAGTATTGTTGAATTATCGATCCTTACGTGAAAGGCACTACTCAATAATTATCACAGTGAGTTACTGCTCAATATTTTATTTTATTGATTCAATAATTGTCGCGTTGATATTTTATATTATTGTTGTTTAAATAATTGTCATCTGCGACAAGATTTCCCATTATCGGATCAATAATTCATATTATTTGAATAATATTATTAGATGCATTATTATTGGCAATGTCTAGAAAGTTCTCGCCAATGAGAGGTTTGGTCACCTAATTGCTACCAAGAAGGCGTAAATCCTTATTGAAAGCCCCCTCTTTCCGGGAACGACCGGTTATTATAAATGTGATTGTAATATTATTTGTGAATAATTAATTATTGATTCATATGATAAGGAAATATTTATTTTATGTGGATATAAATGATGGATTGATTTAAGTGGTTATTAATGAAGGAATTAATGTTGAGATGTTTTATCAAGATTTTGTCTGGATTGGAAGTATTTAAAATCATCCGTTTCATGGATTTAGGATATTTTTCTATTTAGAATTTTGAAAACTCAAAGCTATAAAGTTGTATAGAATTTGATTTGTGTGGAATGGACATAAAATTGTGATTTTCCGATAAACGGACTATTTTCTATGAATTATTAAAGTTTCGATTATTGTTTAAATGATAAAATATTTTGGAAAATTCTAGAATTGGTCAAAGAGAAATGTGCTCAATTAAATTTCAAATGTGGTGGGTGGCAATAGTAGCAGTAAAGCCATCAGTAGCAAGTTAGTCTTCTATGTATGCGTTCTAAGCATTTTCCTATAAATAGGTGCTTAGTTAGAATTGAAAATCAATTGAAATTTATAAGTTTTCTTTCTCTCTATATTATCGAGCGTATTCTTGTGAGTATTTTATTACTTTGAGTGTCAAGTATCTATGCAAGTTCCTTCAAAGACTATATATACAAAGATTCCGTACCGTAAGTATTATCTTTTTGAGGTAAGAGATGTTATTTTCTTCGTAAGTGATATTATTTCTTCAAATATCATTACGCCGAAATATCGGGTTGAACTTTTTATCAAATTTGGAACTTTTCATGTCAGTTACTATTTATGAGTTACTATTCACGAGTTACTATTATTTGAGTTACTATTCACGCAGTACTATTCATTAAGTATGATGATTTTTCTTATAGAATTTCTATCTGCGTCGCAGTTACTATTATTCACGATATCGACATTATTCACATATACTGGCACTATTCACTTAATACTTACACTATTCAATAAAAAATAAAATTTTCTTCTTTTTATCCTAAGGTGTCTATTATGGTTACTATCTTTGATTGTATCCATGTTTTGAGCTTTATTTTGAATTTCGCTTCAAAATTGGTTATTATGAAGTATTTTTGAACTTGGATAAACCGTAATATTTAATCCTTAATATTTGATCTTTTATCTCATCGGATTCGCTTTTCTTTTAAGATATTTTTCATCATCCTCATCCTAAATAATGATATTATTGAATATCTTTGGCTGTAGTCAAAGATGAATGATTAATCGATGAATATCTTTGGCCTCAGTAGTGCAAAGATGAATGATTACCTAATGAATATCTTCGCGCGTAGTGCAAAGATGAACATGTGTTGAGATGAACATGACCAACTATTGATACAAATGAATATCTTTCGCCTATAAGGTAAAGATGAATATTTGATTCAAGATGTATATTTACCAGATGTTACGTGGATTAAATATTGATGATGGACTTTAAATCTTAGAAGATAGTAGAACTCATTCTCTAGTCGACTCTTTTAATGGATTGTTGTTTTCCGCGCAATTGTTGATCTAAAACTTGTTATCTATTATATTTTATCGATTTTTTCTATCAAGACTAACGATAATTTGTTGTATATTATCTTAGTCATAATATTTTCTTACTAGGCTAGTTGAGCTCCCCTTTTCCTTTTTGTTCCATTTTTCTTCTCGAGAGGAGAAACATAAAGCAGAACTAGCCAAGGTTTGGAGTGATGGTTCGTGGATAGTTGTTTTAGTAGTCCTCACTATTTTGTAAAATAGTGTATCAATAATTGTAACGAGAGGACTCCTTTTGAGTTTTTATACTCTATTAGACAATAGTTGTATTCAAACTCACAAGATATGTGTTGTCGATTTTGCACGACAATTGTACTTTTGAAGTTGTATTTGTTTTTTGTACCAGTTATTTGGCTACTCGTCGAATGGGTCGGGGTTGAATGGACCTATTTTGGGGTCGTCACAGCTTGGTATCAAAGCTTAGGATATGATCCCAGCTAAGATATGAGACTAGAACTAGGAGGGAGAGATGAGAAATTCCTTCGCTAGTATGACCTACCTAAGTTTGTTTGGTATTTATTTGGCTCACGAGAGTATAGGATAATATGTGACATGTCAATTAACCCTTGTTTTGTCAGCAGTTGTTTGAAAAATGGCATCTAAAAATGTTGTGATAAGCAATGAAGTATACGAAGGACCGCTGAGTCACTAACGATCAATACCCGTGATAATGTGCATCAGGGATGGCAATAATCCTCGTGTGAACAACGACACACCGAAATTAAATGACGAACGACCAGATACGTTTAAGGCTTTTTAAATTCATGCTTAACACCAAACGAGAGAGACTCATGTTCATAATATAGGTGGAAATAATGGCAACCCACTTTGGTCACCGCTAAGTAGTTCAAGGAGCTGGGACCACGTAGTTTTTGGGAAAGCTAGAACCACTTACTAGCAGAGACGTGGATAAAGTGTAGTATCACCAAGATATTTGATGTCTTGGGATGTTCCGAGGATAAAAGGTTCCCTTTGCCACCTTTTTATGTTGCGTAGAGGAGAGAGATGACACTGGTGGGAATCGCAGAAAGCGACTCAACCTCGCCAGACCAAGATGTCTTGGGAGAAGTTCCAAGAATTTTTCAATGACAAGTACTTTCCCAAAAGTATTAAATCCAGATGAAGGAGGTTGAGTTCATCAAGCCAGAGCAAAACAATATGAACGTGTCGCAAGACGAAGCTAAGTTTATGAGTTATCCCGATTTGCATCTCATTTGGTTGATAATGAGGAACGAATGACACGAATGTTTCGTGAGGTTTGAAACCCAAATACGTCAATACCTCATTTTCTCACAAACTTTGTTTATATTCAAATGTTGTGAATATGGCTCGATTAGTGGAGCGCGATAATGAGCCACCCCAACCGAAGGATAACGAGCAACAACACGATAATAATCGCATCGGTGGCAACGGCCATCTGAACAATGATAATCATCGTGGAGGAAATTATCATGCCGTAAAATGGTAACCACTTTATTGGTAATCATAGCCAAGATAATAAAAAATGATTCATGGAAATTTCAAGAAGAGAAGATTTAACGATGACTCGGAAGACGCCAGAACAAAGACCAAAGAATAAATTTTAGGGAGGAGAACGATCGCCCGCTAGATGCTACAGAATGGAGAGGAGGGACATATAAGTCCAAATTGTTCATAGCTTTCCAAGATATGTTTTAGTCAGGAAAAGATCGTCCACATAGCTCGATTTTTGTCCTATAGAAAATCAAGTCCAGTTAGGACGGTGGGCACCAAAGGTGATACTGGACAAAAACGAAATCGGTGGTTTCGGGAAGAGGCGTTGCCGAGACTTCTCAAAAAGTGAGTGACCCGAACGAAGTTAGGACGCAGGTTAGTTAATTATAAATTTTGCAAAGTCTATACATTATTAGATACCCGGTTCTACCCATTCTTTTATCTCTCTTGCTTGCGCTCAACGTTTAAATCTGACTCCGAAGAAGTTAGATTTTGACTTATTGGTTGAAACTCCATTAGGAGAAACCTTCATTACATGTGTTATCCAAGTCTTGGATGAGAGTCACAATTTTTAAATGATATTTATATTGTTAATAAATCTCCTGACGTATTCTCGAAGGACTTCTTAGCCTACCCCTAGAGCGTGAAATCGAATTTTGTATTGACCCTAGTACAAAAGCCATTTCTAAAACCCTTAAATATTTCTTCAACCAAAACGAACGTATAATGTGCCAAAGACGTTGTCTCGAGCTGTTGAAGATTACGATCGTACCATTCAATACCATCGTGGGAAAGCGAACGTGGTAGCTGACGCGTTAAGTAGAAGATCATCATACGCGAGTACGAGTGCGATATTGTTGAACACAAAGACCTATTTTGTATTATTTATAAATGATAGAGATAGAGTTAAAGACTCTAGGGACCCACGTGAAGATAACGAATATACGAGTAGAATCGACTTTAATCGATAAAGTTAAAATCGCTCAAGCTACACATTGGAGCTGATGAATATAAAGAAGAAGGTGCAAGAATGCGTTATTCTAGAAGTAAGAGTCGATGAAGAGAAGAAAGCTCAAGCCTTCGATTTATTTGAAATCCTCGATCAAGTAGGAACTGTGGCCTATAGACTCGCCTTAAAGCTAAGTATATCACGTGTTCATAATGTTTTTCACGTATCGATGTTACGTAAATATGTGGACTACCCAAACCACATTATTGCGTTAGAACCAGACGAGATAGCCGAAGATTTAACGTACGAGGAGGTACCTGTTAAGATATTGGATAGGAAAGAGCATGTGCTACGCATGAAGGTTATACCACAAGTTAAGGTTTTGTGAAAATACCATGCTATTGAAGAAATGACCTAGGAGTTAGAATCAGAAATGAAAGAGAGGTATCCTCACCTTTTCGAAATACTAGGTACGTACGTCAATTTCGAGGACGAAATTTTATAAGGAGGGGAGGTTGTAAGACCCCAAATTTTTTAATGAATAAAAATTGATTTTCCTCTATTTATTATTGTGAATAATAAGGTGATAATTTGATATAATACTTTTGTTATGGGTGAAATGTGTAAATTTTGCAAAATAAACAAGTGGTTATAGAATATTTAATTGTCGGGAAATATTCGTTTGGTCGTGGAATATTCTCTGTCGGGGAATATTCGTATATGCTGACAGTAACCATTTATGGGCCCCATAACGGATAACGTTCATTCGGATGAAAAAAATGACAAAATTGAATAACAAAATAAGTAGTTATTTACCGTTAAGATCATTGGAATACCCGGTGGTTAAAAAAAGTAATACGTGTGATTGCACAAGAAGCACACTATTGATTGCACAAAGATTGTTGAATTATTAATCCTTACGTAAGAAGGCACTAGTCAATAATTGTCACGAGGTTACTATTAAATATTTTATTTTATTGATTCAATAATTATGCGTTGATATTTTATATTATTGTTGTTTCAATAATTGTCACCGCATGAGATTTCCCATTATCGATCAATAATTCATATTATTTGAATAATATTATTAGATAGCATTATTGGCAATGTCTAGAAAGTTCTCATCAAGGAGAGGTTTGGTCACCTAATCAAGGCCAAAGGAGAGAAATCCTTATTGAAAGCCCGTCTTTCCCGGGAACAAATTGTTGTCATAAATGTGATTCTCAGAATATTATTTGTGAATAATTAATTACATGATTCATATGATAAGGAAATATTTATTTTATGTGGATATAAATGATGGATTTATTTATGTGGTTATTAATGAAGGAATTAATCTTGAGATGTTTTATCAAGATTTTTGCCGGATTGAAGTATTTAAAATCACTGCTTCAGGATTTTAGATATTTTTTTGTTTGAATTTGGAAAACTTAAAGCTACAAAGTTGTAGAGAATTCGATTTGTGGAATGGACATAAAATTCGTATTTTTCTGATAAACCGGACTATTTTCTATGAATTATTAAAGTTTTTGATTATTGTTTAAATGATAAAATATTTTGGAAAATTCTAGAATTGGTTGGTGAGAAATGTGCTCAATTGAATTTCAAATGTGGTGGGTGGAAATAATAATGTGTAAAGCCATCGTGTAAGAGTACAAGTTAGTCTTCTATGGCGTTCTAAGCATTTTCCTATAAATAAGGTGCTTAGTTAGAATTGAAAATCACACCGTAATTCATAAGTTTTCTCTCTCTCTCTCCATATTATCGGCGTATTCTTGTGAGTATTTTGATATTTTGAGTGTTGCTATACTGGTGCAAGTTCCTTCAAAGACTATATCCAAAGATTCCACCGTATAAGTATTATCTTTTTTGAGGTAAGGGATGTTATTTTCTTCAGAAGTGATATTATTTCTTCAATATCATTATGCCTTTAAATATTGGTTGGAACTTTTATCAAATTTGGAACTTTTTATGTCTGGGGTTACTATTCATGAGTTACTATTCACAAGTTACTATTCATGAGTTACTATTCATGAGTACTATTCACGAAGCATGATGATTTTCTTATGGAATTTCTATCTTTTGGTGTCTGAGTTACTATTCACGATATCGACACTATTCACGATATTAGCCTAGACTATTCACGAATCACGACACTATTCACCGAAAAATGAAATTTTCTTTTTTTTATCCAAGGTGTCTATTATGGTTACTATCTTTGATTGTATCCATGTTTTGATCTTTATTTTGAATTCTGCTTCAAAATTGGTTATTATGAAGTATTTTTGAACTTGGATAAACTGTAATACGAATCCCTAATATTTGATCTTTTATCTCACTGGATTCGTTTTTCTTTAAGATATTTTTCATCATCCTCAGTCCTAAATGATGATATTACTGAATATCTTTGGCCTATAGTGCAAAGATGAATGATTAACTGATGAATATCTTTGGCCTGTAGTGCAAAGATGAATGATTAACTGATGAATATCTTTGGCCTATAGTTCAAAGATGAATGATTACCTAATGAATATCTTTGGCCCGTAGTGCAAAGATGAATAGGTGTTGAGATGAACATGACCAACTAGTGATACAAATGAATATCTTTGGCCTGTAGTGCAAAGATGAATATTTGATTCAAGATGTATATTGACCAATGTTACAGGGATAAAATATTGATGATGGACTTTTAAATCTTAGAAGATAGTAGAACTTATTCTCTACTTGACTCTTCTAATGGATTGTTGTTTCCGCTGCAGTTGTTGATCTAAAACTTGTTATCTATTATATTTTATCAGATTTTTCCCTGTTGAAGACTAATGATAATTTGTTGTATATTATCTTAGTCATAATATTTTCTTACTAGGCTAGTTGAGCTCACCCTTTTCCTCTTTGTTCCATTTTTCTTCTCAGAAGGTTAGAACATAGTAGGAACTAGCCGGGGTTTGGAGTGATGGTTCAGGATAGTTTTTTTAGTAGTCCTCACTATTTTGTAAAATAGTGTATCAATAATTGTAACGAGGACTCCTTTTGAGTTTTTATACTCTCTATTAGACAATAGTTGTATTCAAACTCACAGTATATGTGTTGTCGTATTTTGCACGACAATTGTATTACTGAAGTTGTATTTGTTTTTGTACCATGTATTTAGCGACTCAGAATGGGTTGGGTTGAATGGACCTATTTTGGGGTCCTCACACATAGGCTTAATACTCATAATAAGTAACATCAGTTATTAAGATAAACGTATATAACATAAATATATTATATTTATTATTTTCTTTGTTTTTTTATATTATTTATTTTATTTATTTAATTTCAAAAACTAGAAATCTCAAATGCCATAAGGCTTGTTTGGCAAAAACCCTTTGAATATTTAGGAATTAATATATTAAGCCTTGTTTGCAAAAACTAAATTAAGCTACTTTAATTTATTTTAATAACTCCTTATAATATAGTTATTTGTCACACTATATTTAATCAAGCTTTCATATTTATTTTAATTAATTCAAATAACAATTAATTAAATAAATCCTTTAATCACATAACACAATACAAATAATTAACCATTAAATTGAAATATCAATATAATAATCATTTTCTTAATTCATCAATTATTTATTTAATAAATAATTCTCCAAATAAAATTAAATCAATTAAACAAATATTTATTTAACGATAATCACATCCATTAAATATTTATATAAATCAATAAATATTTAATATAACATTTAAAATTCTGGAATGTTACACCTACCCTGTCAGAGATGTCACTTTAATGCCTCGGGCAGGTCGAAGAGTTTATTTCACCCTTCTGATTTCTCGATCAGAGGCTGTTCTTTTGCATCGATGTTCTCAATAAGCTCTTGTCCAAATATCAGTCTTCAGATTGAATCGTTGCCAAAGATCCAACCTTCAGCTGTTCAAACTCTACGATTCTGATGCATGTCTTCTTGAACTTGATTGTAGTGTCTTGTTGACTGGTAGAGACAACACTACGATCTTGAAGAGTGTTTGATTGTATCTTCAATAGAGAACACCTCTTCCTTCTCTTGTGCAGTGCTTCAACACTTCTGTTTGCCTCAACAACTCTCAGATACTGATGGCTTGACTTCTTTGTTCTGGCCCCTTCTAAATAGCAGGATACTTCAGATTTGTGACGTGTCCAACTCGCTTTCTCCTTGTGATCTCCCGTTCACTTATCATCAGTGGACTAACCCAAAGCTTAATCACCATAGCCTTTACAGCCCCAAATCCGGGTCCTCTGACCCCGGTTCGGTCATCACGATAAAATACTAACATCCACCTCTAAACAACATACGATAACTAAAATGCGGAATATAACAAATGTACGTCGTTCATTCAAAAGGTGTTACTAGTCCCAAGATTCGATAACCTTAAAATATTCTTATAAACATACCCTAAAGTAAATATTAGGGTTCATATTACATAATGATAATTTAAACTAAGCACAAGGTAATCGCTTCTTGCCACTAGTCTACATCTTCCCTTTACCCTTGTCCTTCCTCGAGGTCTTGGGGCGTGATATTTTAATATATTCATGATATAGCAAGGATGAGAAACAAGTTTGCTCAACAAGTTTAAATACAACAATAAGGATATATCATGATGAAAGAAAATATCGATAAGGAATTCAACAATATGAATATATGAAGGATTCAACAATATGAATATTAGAAGCAAAGCATGTTGATTTGCTTTTAGAGTAAGCTGCTAGTCAAGTAGACTTTGAACTATAACACTCCAATGGAATCAATAATTAATTGACCCTTTGGTTACCGGGCTCTGAGAATAAGTACTTGAGGGATCACCTCGGCCACCATGTATATGCATAAAATTTAAATTTGTTCTTTGTATCTTATATTAGATACATGGGGTACTCCCCTATCATAAGAGGGGTGTTCATTCAGTCTAAGAATCCTTACCATCAATTGGTTGGGATAGCTTTTATAAAATTTCATATACTTGTCTGACCGAACAAAGGTTCGGACTCTATCGATTACGATTCAAGAATTATAGAACTTTAAATGAAGTACAAGTCCAAGGCATGCGAATTCAAGTGCACTAATGCTGCGATGTCGATAATATCGATGTGGAATAATTGTAAGGTAATTAACCCACTTAATAATCATGCTTGGAAATAAAGTTCAAGCTTAAGCGAATAACTTTCAATTCAACAATAACTGCTCAATATAATTTAGGGTAAGTTCGAGAAACTTGCTTAACAAAAGTAGGGTTCAAGGAACTTGCTTTCAATAAAAGTAGGTTCAAAGAACTTGCATAAACATATACCTATTTGCACCAAATAAAGGTAGCTTAAGGTTTAGATACTTGCTCAAATAGAAGAGTAAGAATTAAGAAACTTTGCTTTACGATACGGCGTTAATTAAAGTAATGCAAGGGATTAGGATACTTTACTGTTTGCTCAAATTGCAATATAATACTAGCTTTAACTACTTGTGTTGAAACGACCTAACATTAACAAGTCGGTCTTTCAATTAAATGCGTGTAAAATAAGATGAGTCCACACTTAAAGAATCAAGTTATAACATAGCATGCTTCTCAACACATTATCTAGCACATTGATCACATTATACAAGATAAATAAAACATGTAAGCATGCCATAAATTTTAGAACCAGAAACATAATCTGGAAAAAGCTGATGACGGTAGCAGCAATGCTCGTCTAGCCTAGGGAAGACAAGAATGGTATCTTTGGCCCCTGGCGAACTGTGTTTGAGCTTATGCTCTCCTGACTTCAGTCTAACTCTAACACACTAATAATACATACCATTTAATATACATATATGCTAGAGTTTCACATATAACACATGATCATACTTGAGGTCATTAATTCAAGTTTTAACTTCCAATTTATATGTCATTAACATAAAAATCATGTAACCATCAAGCTCAGTACATATGTATCATGTATAGGAGTATTATAGTCATAGCATGACATCTTACTACTTTAGTATCTAAGTACTCACATAATATGTAACTTAAGTTTGAAAATATGTCCAAGGTTGTCTTTGAAATCTTTTTAGCACGAATGATGCAATATACACATAAAAGACAACTTTAGAACTCATATCATGAGGAGTTAAGTTATGTTAACATCCTTTCATGATCAGAATCTAAATCTTTTAGCATTCATGTTCATTAGTCTTAACTAAGATTTTCTTTTTCAAACCAAGTTCTAGCACTGAAGCTTGTCGAGTTAAGTCATGGATCATGATATCTATGGATCACATATCATGCTTATTTAGGTTCCAAATCGGTTCATGTATATGGTCTTGTAAGTTCGTAACACAGCGAACACAAGTTTTCTACAAAGTTAGTTTTGAAACTTTAAGTTTTGCTACAACTTTCTTACTAATCCAAATTGATTACTTCATACCACATACAAAGGCTTTACATATCATGTTATACTCCTACATAGTAATGTATATAGGTCATAACACATCACAAAACGAAGCCCAAGAATTGGTTCGAGGTGCAGCTAGCAATTCTTGTGAGTACACGCATCGAAGAAAGAAGCGCAAGACATCTGTTGGCGATTCAAGAACCCATCAAGTAAAATCCTTAAAAACATTGCTTCTAACATAACTCAACACACTTATAAGCATGTATAACACTAAGAATCATAACCCAAATCAACTAACAACCAATTCATGCTTAATTCAAAAAATCAGCCCATTAAATAATTTCTCAAAAATGAAGCATGGGAATGGAAATTATACCTTTGTGACTCAATCTAGCTGCTCTATACTCACTCTAGCAAACTAATTCTCAGCAAATTTTAACAAAGAAGGATGATGTCCCATTTATAGAAGATTGATTATCTAGACAAAGAGATTACCTCCCAAATCAATCCATTGAATTTCAAGAATGCCCAAGGGTTAAAAGAGAGTTGGTGAGAGTTGATGATTCCACTCATGAATCCCACTCCCCATCCATTAATTGCCCTATGTTTGATGAATTTAAGATGAAGCTAGGCTAGGATTGCTAACATTTGAAAAAAATACGTAATTTGGCTTAATGTTACTAGTACCTTTGTGCCACTAAATTTAGGACAAGAGATCTTAGCACTTGCCAAATACTATAATGCAACATTTGGCTTATACAATATCCACACATAATATAAACTTTGGTTATAAAATATGTCTACAATTTATTTCATATAACATAGGGGTATAATAATTTAAAAAGGCATCTGATATATTTCCCAATTACAAGATATCTAGTAAGCTATACATACATATAACAATATTATTATGCAACTCTCATGAATGCAAATAACTCTTACTATATAGTCTATATATTACTATATAGACATATTTAATGTACCACCTTGTACAATATAAAATATATAGCTAACTACCATATAATAAAAGTTTACTACAATGCATGATTGCACAAATAAATCAAGTAAACATATAATCATTTAATAAATTATTAATCTCTATACTCATTAATAATTATTTATTCATAATAATTATCAATTAACACATTATCAATTAATTCCCCATAATTGCAAATAATCAATTATGTTCAACTTTTGCTACTATATTCAATTGAATATTTAATTATTAATAATCCTTGATATCAAACTATTAGGGTTAGTCCACTAATTTAAATAACTATTAATGACTCCCTTTAATCATTTCATAAATTCTCATAACCATATAAGGTTTAAATAAACTCACAAAACTAACTTGTTAAAATTAAATCACATATTTAATTAATAAGGAGTTTAAAATTCATGGTCGTTACATCCCCCCCTTATAAAATTCCATCCTCGAAATTATAAAAATAAGGTTACTCAAATAAAATGGATAATTCACTCTCATTTTCTCGCCTAACTCCAATGTAGCTTCTTCTACTGGCGTGATTCCTCGGGAGAGAATCTTAACGGAATGAATAATCTTATTCCTTAACCACTGTTCCTTCCTATCTAGTATCGGACAAAACTTCGATAAATACGATAAGTGCATCTCTACTTGGATTGGCTCACGAGGAGATAACATGTTTGTAGTCCGATTTATACTACCACAATCTTGTCATGAAACACGTTGTGAATGTGCTCAAGTTCAGTGGTAAGGCTACCTCGCACGCCACTTCAACCGACTCTCCTCAAAATCTCGAATGGTCCTATGAACCTGGGGCTCAACTTGCCCTTCTTCCCAAAATGAATCTTCCTTTTCAGGAGATACTTTCGAGTAAAAGCATAACCGTACTTCAAAATCTATCTTCTTGCGATGTAAACCGCATACTTCTTTTGGTGATCTTGAGCTGCTACTAATCGTGTTCATATCACGTTGATGATTTCAATCATTTGTTATACTAATTTTGGTTCCAACAGTCGACGTTCTCCAACCGTCCCAAAGATAAGATGCGTTACATTTCCTCCCATACGATTGCTTCCGATGCGGTGGCATTCCAATACTAGCGTGATAACTATTGTTATACGCGAACTCTACTAATAGAAGGTGATCCTCCAAACTACCCTTGAAGTCCATCACACAAGCTCGGAGCATGTCTTCAAGTGTTTGAATTATTCTTTCGCTCTGTCCATCGGTCTGCGGATGATATGCGGTACTCATTCGTAGTTGTGTCCCTATTCTTTCTTGAAGACTCTTCCAAAAGTTTGATGTGAAATGCGGATCTCTATCCGATACAATAGATATCGGATTTCTTAAATATTTAAAATGAGTTTGTTGTGTCACCACAAGGCGAGTATTAAGTATTTAAGATGTTAATTTATCACATTTGATGCTTATAAAGAAAATTGAACAATATTATTTTGTTGTGTCACCACAAGGATGATATTTTTCTTTTTTGAATATATGGAGTGCTAGGTTGGACTTAACTTGGATCATTTTAGTTCGGATGTGCACACACTTGACCATTATGATCTAAGAGACAAAATACAAGCAGTTGCATAGTTGATGTAATTGACAAGAGTTGTCTACCTATTTATTTATATATAGTTTGTTGTGTCACCATAAGGCTGTATACATTTGAAATGGGATCCTTATTCTCACTAGCATATCTTTAATTAGATATTACCGAACTATATATATTGAGGGTAATATAGTTTGAAGAAAATAGTGGGAGATACCAATTTAAAATAAGACATAAATTATTTATTATCACTGCGAAACATATTAGATGTTAATTAACCGGACTGAATTACTCAGATTGGTTAAGGAATTTGAGAATAGTTCTCACGACTGAAAAGCTATCTTATGTCCTTAATACGCCTATCCCTGCAATGGTTACAAACAATGCCTCTGAGGAAGAGATTTCTACTTTTAGAAAGTGGCAAGATGATGCACAATTGGCTCAATGCATTATTCTCGCATCCATAAGTAACGAGCTTCAACGTCAGCAAAAAACTATGGATGCTTTTACTATATTCCTGCACATCAAGTAGTTGATGGTAAGGAAAGTAGGACTAATAGATATCGGATATCTAAGGAGCTCTTCCGATCTACAATGACCAAGCGACACACACTGATCTGGACACACGTCCTAAACATGATCAATTTGATTGAACAATTAGGACAATGAGGTTTTTGTCATGGATGGAGAGTTGAGCGAGATTTGATCTTGCACTCACTCCCGGACTCCTTTCATAATTGTTGTGAATTTTTCATATGAACAAGCTAGATATCAGCCTCGCTAATTTGCTTAACATGTTGAAAAATATTGAGTGTCACTTTCCAACCAAGAAAGGCCATGTCTTACTGGTAGGGGCCAAAGGATCTTCTGATAAGAAGAACGATTCTAAAAAGGTAAATATAAAGGCAAAAACAAAGGATAATAAGAACAAAAGCTCGTCACGGATAGCAAAGGAGTTTGCTTCAATCGCAATAAGCTCTAGGATTAATGGAAAGAAAGTGCAAGAAGCATCTTGTAGAGGCTAACCAGAAGAAGCTTAGTGAAGTTTCGGTTATAAATATAAATATGTTCATGATTTAAAATAAATTTTTCTTTAAGTCAAGGTTCTACTTGGGTATTGGATACCGACTTTGGTTATCATAAATATAGATTTATGAAGGACCAAGGTATAGTAGAAAGCTAAACAAAGATAAGTAATCATATGTGTGGAAAATGAAGCGAAGGTTGCTGCATTAGCCATAGAAACTTATAGTTTAGCATTACCTACGGGCAAATCTATTAAGTCAATAAGTTGTTATTGAATTCCAGTTCTCATTGGAAACATTATTTCCATTTTATTGTTGGACAATGAAATTTTGGTATTATAATTAAGAACAATTGTTGTTCTATTTATAATAATAATATTTGTATAGAATTGGAATATTACTTAATGGATTTTGTATACTTGACTTATGTGAAAATAATTTTGCAAATTGAACAAACTAGTATAAGAAAAGAAGATGATCATTCAAAGAGTTGAATGTGTGTATTTGCTGAAATACAAGTCTGAATTATTTGAAAGGTTCAAAGAATTCAGAAGTGAAATAAATTGACAAAGTATTAAGATTCTTTGATTAGATCAAGGAATAAATACTTGAGCAATAAGTTTCTAGATCATCTCAAATGGTTTTCTCATAATGGACGCCTCATGATACGTAATAATTGATTGATGTATCTGAAAAGAAAAGTCGTACCTTGTTGGACATGGTGCTAGTCCACAATGATTTTATCGACATTCCAGTATCCTTATGGGATAATGTCCTAGAAATGGTTTGCATATCTACGAAAAGGTAACCTCAAAATCCATTTGAAGACTCCATAAAAGTTATGGACAGGGAGGATTCCTAATCTTAAGTATGTTAAGATAAGGGGTTGTTCAACTTATGTGAAAAGGTTTCAAAGGATAAGCTTGGGATAAAATTTGATAAGTACAGATTTATGAGACATCCTAAAGTAAGTTTAGGGCATATGTTCTATAATCCTACTTAGCAAAAGGTGTTAGTTGAGAAACATGTTGCCTTCAAAGATAAAGATGTTTATCATTAAAGGGGCTAGTGGGAGGATAATAGATCTTGAAGAGTTCAAGAACCACAAAACACTATAAGTCAAATAAGAGGAACCTGTAGATAGACCTATTGTACCACAACCAAATCATAAATCTGGAATAGTACCTAAGATACCTGGGAGGTATGGATTCATCATGGATGATGATGATGATGAGGTACGCATCATAGAAGATGATGATCCAGAGTTACATACGATGAGGTAAAAGTTCTAGTGTGTACAAAAGGGTCAGTGGGAGCGTCGTGACATTCCTAGTATTATATGTTAATATACAACGAATACGGAATGACATACTAATGCTACAATCATTAAAGATAAAGTTGTCTAAACATTCCTCCATGAATGATTTGGGAAGAGTATCTTAATTGGGGATGCAAATCTATATAGATAGATTTAAAAGGATGCTCGACTTAACCCAAGGAACGTATATTCATTTGATGTTAAAGTCGTTTAGCATGGAAAACTCCAAGAGATGTCTAATGTTGATGAGCCCTGGATTGTATCTCTCTTAATAGTCCCCATAAACTCCAAGAGAGAGATCGCATGAGTAACTATCATGTATACAATGAAATGTACGAGACCTGATGTTGATCAGTCATATTCTGGAGAAGTTCACTGTGAGACAGTGAAAAACATCTTAAAGTACTTAACTGGAACTAAGGATGTGATCATGTTCATGGTGGGTCAGAATTAAAACTAGAGGGCTTAACAGACTCAAGTTTTTCAGACAGACCAAGACGACAGAAAATCCACTTTAAGGTAAAGCGTTACCTTGAACGGTGGTGCAGTGAATTGGAAAGGTTCCAAACAAAGAAAGTTCTTTGGGTTTAGTGATAACGACAAAGTATATAGCTGTAAATGAAGCTGCAAGTTGATTGTTTAGATGATAAGTTCATTATAGAACTAGGAATAGTTCCTATGTCTCATCTTGGATCTAAACATGTGTTGTGGCACTTTCATTTGATTATAAGAATCATTGAAAGATGGGAAACCACTATAGAGATAGTGGACTCTCAAGAACAACATTACATATCCATTAACTAAAGCTTATCCAACAGCAGGATAATCGTCACTTAGAGAAGAAGAGTATGAGATACCATGGCGATTGTCTTTAGTGCAAGTGGGAGATTGAAAGTAGTATGCAAACAAGTCAATCATGTTTGATGATAAAGCATATACTTTGTAACAATCTTATTCATTTATTAATAAAAGGCATTTTTAAAGGCTTTTAATTATCTACATGATCTTTGTTTTTATAATATGTGATAAACCCATAGTTTTAAGCAATGCTTTTAGAATAATGATGATGATCATTCTAATGAGATCTAAATTCTTTGAAAGCTTAAAACTAAAATAGTTCCCAATCGTTGGATTACTAAATTGGGGATTAGTGAATCCGGATAGATTGGTACATCGTTGCTTGCTCATTGGATGAGGATGATTGATTTCACGATCATTTGTGTGGAGACACTATAGCAAGTATGTGTAGGTGCTTATTAGAGAATAAATTCATTGAGCATTGGCTCGCTAAGGAATACCTAATAGAGTTTTTATATGCTGTCGATAGAAATTCTGTGTAGTGATAGTAGACAAGTGATCCTTGGACTTGAGGGTCATCATAGTATCTTGTGTATGATGAGTTATACTTTGACTTATTCCTTAAGACCCTTAGGGTATATCAAAGGGTATGCTTGGGTATAATAAGTTGTACATGGAGATAATGTATGATCAATAAAGAATCTACAACTTCTAATAAAAGAAGAGAAATGTCATGTGTGATTCGATAAATGACAACCCGAAGAGTCTTGGGTTAAGGCAAAATGAAATTAGAAAGGAGTTTCTAATTTATATTATTTGGAGTTGTGCATTTAAGGATCGAAATACATATAATTAAATAAAATAAGACTTGACAGTAATCCCATGTCTTATATTTAATTGGAACATTATATGGTGGAAGGATTGAATTGTACGGTAACTATTTACTCAAAGGTTCTTTTATGATTAATGTTAAAATCTATATTATATGGAAAGTTGTTGATTGCTAGGGAGGCTTATCCCTATTGTAGAATAAATATTATTTATTTAAATAAATTAATATTTTAATTTATTTATTTAAATAAGATTAGAATTGTTTAATTGATTTATTGACAATAGGTTTAATATGGAGAACCTAAAGGGTCACACCATAAAAGGAAGAATAATTATTTAAGAAGTTAATGGAATAATCGTAATAATATGTTAAGTATATTTAATTTAATCTATGGTGATAGAATAAATTAAATATCTTAATATTTATTATTTAATATTTTAGAAATATTAAATATAAATTAATAAGAGAGTCTTATTAATATTATTACAATTATTATTATTTTAATTTTTAAAAGAGTTTAGAAATTAATTTAATATAAGTACTCTCATTTATTCCTAATAGGATTAAGACAGAAATTAGTTAAAGGAGTTTAATTAATTATTCCTAATAAGATTAGGGAGCCCATTTAATTGAAAGAGTTTAATTAAATAATACCTTATTTTATTAAATAGGGTTACCTGATATCTTTATAAGAGGAGTCTTATATCAGATATCAAAATATACGTAATTCCAAAAGTTGGGAGAGTACGCTCTTTTTCTATGAGAGATAGAAAAACTAGGGTTTTGCCAAACACCCATCTTCTTGGATCTTTCTTCTTCCTTGGTGGATCACCTCTAGAGGCCAAACACTTGGGTGGCTAACGTTGATCAAAGGAAGGAACCAAACCCGGTGGATTCAAGTTGAACGCGAAAAGGATTGGAGGTGAACTTGTACCTGAGGAAGCTCGAATCTTCAAGGGTATGATTCTTATTCTTCATATCTTCTCGTTTAATTAATAATTGTGCATAAAGGGTGATCCAAGTATATGGTTTGTAAAATTTTAAATCTCTGATTTTTACACGTTTCCGCTTATTTATGTAATTTGATTGCGTTCATGAATATTACAAACCTAACAGTGGTATCAGAGCCAAACCTTTAAGCAAATTATTAATTTTTTAATTTAATATGTATATTGATATTTGTTTAGAACAATTTAATTGGGCATAATTTTATTGTATAAAATTTATTTAAAAAAAAATTAAAATCGCTAAATACGTGATGCTGCTAATTGTTGTAGATTCTCATTTTTCTAAAACTATCTTCCGCGATTAGGTTATTATATTATATATATAATAACGTGGCCAGTATCATTTTTTTTGAAAAAGGAGAAATCAGTTCACGTGACCTTTATAACATTATATATAATTATATGGTATTATATATATGTTTATTCTGAGATTCACGTTTTTCCTTTATTGATTCACGGATCCAGGATTCTTATCTTTTATATATATATATATATATATATATATATATATATATATATATATATATATATATATATATATATATAATATAATAATATGTATTTATTATATATACTCTCTATATATATAGTAAAGTTACGTATAACTTTAGTTATATATATATATATATATATATATATATAGATATATATATAATAATAGCATTTGTTATTATTATTATATATATATATATATATTATTTTAATTATTTTATAATTAAAATAAAAATTATTTTAATATTAAAATAAAAGTTTATTTTAATCTTAAAATAAAAGTTTATTTTAATTTTAAAATTGAATTTCATGCTAACTAATTAGAGTTGGAATTGGATTTCATGATAACTAATTGGAGTTGAAATTGAATTCCATGTTTTCTTAAATAAAAGAGTTTATTTAGATATGAAATAAGATTTCATATTATTCAAAATAAAAGAGTTTATTTGTGAATAGAAAAAGAATGGAGTCTTTCCTTAAAAAAGGAGTTTATTTAGATATGAAATAAGATTTCATATTATTCAAAATAAAGGAGTTTATTTGTGAATAGGAAATAGAATTCGTGTTTCCTTTAATAAAGGAGTTTTTTTTACTTGGAATTGGATTCCATAATTAATTAAAATAAAGGAGTTTATTTTGATTAAAGATTTTGATTAAAATAAAATAGTTTATTTTATTTAAAATTGGATCAATTAAAATAAAATAGTTTTATTTTGATTTAAATTTGGATTAAAATAAAGGAGTTTATTTTGATTCAAAATCAGATTTTATACTAACTAAATTTGCCCATTAAATGATATCAATATATATTGAATGTTTATTATTCATGAGATGAATATTATTTATTGATGCATATGTAGATGTGTATGATAATAAATGGGATTGATTATGGACTATTGACTAATGTGATTGGATTTTATTTTAGTTGGATGCATGAATGTATGGGTTTTACTAAATGGGGTCTGCGTACCTCGTCTTCTCTAATTTTTCTTAATATAAATTCTATCTCCCTCCTATGTACTTCCCCTTGACTGCTGATCAAGGTTTCTATTTATTTTAAATAGTTTTGTAGTAGGAATAGTTAGAATTATTTTGAAGAATTGGAGATCAAGGGGCAAGGAGCGCTTGAAGAACCATTTGTAATAAAGCCCGTGTTTAAATGTAATAGTTATATTTAAATATTAATTCTTGCACCCCTAGGGTTTGACCTTTTGGTTCACTTTGTGGCTCTAGTGAACCAAACTAGAATAAAATCCATAATCAATCCAGGTAGAATATAGTATTCTATATGTGCATGCTTATACTATATATATTATATATTATGCAAACATGCTTCGCATGTTCATTAATATGACGTGTATTATATATATATATATATATATATATATGTGTGTGTGTGTGTGTGTGTGTGTGTGTGTGCATGCGCGCTAAACAAGATGAGACAAATTAATAACAAATCCCTCAAATTTTTTATATTAAGTCCTAAGCGTTCAAAGATGTTTGGAATATCGAACGTCGCCTTCTAGCATGATAAAATTAATAGAGTATTAAATATTTAATATGAGTTTGTTGTGTCACCACAAGGCGAGTATTAAGTATTTAAGATGTTAATTTATCACATTTGATGCTTATAAAGAAAATTGAACAGTATTGTTTTGTTGTGTCACCACAAGGATGATATTTTTCTTTTTTGAATATATGGAGTGCTAGGTTGGACTTAACTTGGATCATTTTAGTTAGGATGTGTACACACTTGACCATTATGATCTAAGAGGCAAAATACTGAGGAGTTGCATAGTTGATGTAATTGACAAGAGTTGTGTACCTATTTATTTATATATAGTTTGTTGTGTCACCACAAGGTCAGTATACATTTGAAATGGGATCCTTATTCTCACTAGCATATCTTTAATTAGATATTCATTAGAACTATATATATTGAGGGTAATATAGTTTGAAGAAAATAGTGGGAGATACCAATTTAAAACAAGACCTAAATTATTTTGGTAATTAATAAAAGAATGTATATTAAAATGTTGTTAATTACAAATTTATTTACAGATTTTTACAATGTCTAAATTACTATCACTGCGAAACATATTAGATGTTAATTAACCGGACTGAATTACTCAGATTGGTTAAGGAATTTGAGAATAGTTCTCACGACTGAAAAGCTATCTTATGTCCTTAATACGCCTATCCCTACAATGGTTACAGACAATGCCTCTGAGGAAGAGATTTCTACTTTTAGATATTGGCAAGATGATGCACAATTGGCTCAATGCATTATGCTCGCATCCATAAGTAACGAGCTTCAATGTCAGCAAAAAACTATGGATGTTCTTACTATATTCCTGCACATCAAGTAGTTGATGGTAAGGAAAGTAGGACTAATAGATATCGGAAATCTAAGGAGCTCTTCCGATCTACAATGACCAACGACACTACAGTACAGACACATGTCCTAAACATGATCAATTTGATTGAACAATTAGGACAACAGGTTTTGTCATGGATGGAGAGTTGAGCCAAGATTTGATCTAAAACTCACTCCCGGACTCCTTTCATAATTGTTGTGAATTTTTCATATGAACAAGCTAGATATCAGCCTCGCTGATTTGCTTAACATGTTGAAAAATATTGAGTGTCACTTTCCAACCAAGAAAGACCATGTCTTACTGGTAGGGGCCAAAGGATCTTCTGATAAGAAGAACGATTCTAAGAAGGTAAATATAAAGGCAAAAACAAAGGATAATAAGAGCAAAACTGATACGGATAGCAAAGGAGTTTGCTTCCACTGCAATAAGCCCGGACACTGGAAAGAAACTGCAAGAAGCATCTTGTAGAGGCTAACCAGAAGAAGCTTAGTGAAGTTTCGGTTATAAATACAAATATGTTCATGATTTAAAATAAATTTTTCTTTAAGTCAAGGTTCTACTTGGGTATTGGATACCGACTTTGGTTATCATAAATATAGATTGATGAAGGGACCAAGCAGAAGTAGAAAGATAAACAAAGATAAGTAATCCTATGTGTGGAAAATGAAGCAAAGGTTGCTGCATTAGCCATAGAAACTTATAGTTTAGCATTACCTACGGGCAAATCTATTAAGTCAATAAGTTGTTATTGAATTCCAGTTCTCATTGGAAACATTATTTACATTTTATTGTTGGACAATGAAATTTTGGTATTATAATTAAGAACAATTGTTGTTCTTTTTATAATAATAATATTTGTATAGAATTGGAATATTACTTAATGGATTTTGTATACTTGACTTATGTGAAAATAATTTTGCAAATTGAACAAACTAGTATAAGAAAAGAAGATGATCATTCAAAGAGTTGAATGTGTGTATTTGCTGAAATACAAGTCTGAATTATTTGAAAGGTTTAAAGAATTCAGAAGTGAAATAAATTGACAAAGTATTAAGATTCTTTGATTAGATCAAGGAATAAATACTTGAGCAATGAGTTTCTAGATCATCTCAAATGGTTTTCTCATAATGGACGCCTCATGATACGTAATAATTGATTGATGTATCTGAAAGGAAAAGTCGTACCTTGTTGGACATGGTGCAGTCCACAATGATTTTATCGACATTCCAGTATCCTTCTAGGATAATGTCCTAGAAATGACTGCATATCTACGAAAAAGGTAAACTCAAAATCCGGCCCCAAGACTCCATAAAAGTTATGGACAGGGAGGATTCCTAATCTTAAGTATGTTAAGATAAGGGGTTGTTCAACTTATGTGAAAAGGTTTCAAAGGATAAGCTTGGGATAAAATTTGACAAGTACAGATTTATGAGACATCCTAAAGTAAGTTTAGGGCATATGTTCTATAATCCTACTTAGCAAAAGGTGTTAGTTGAGAAACATGTTGCCTTCAAAGATACAGATGTTTATCATTAAAGGGGCTAGTGGGAGGATAATAGATCTTAAAGATTTCAAGAACCACAAAACACTATAAGTCAAATAAGAGGAACCTGTAGATAGACCTATTGTACCACAACCAAATCATAAACCGGAATAATCTAGAAGATACAGGAGGTATGGATTCATCATGGATGATGATGATGATGATGAGATACGCATCATAGAAGATGATGATCCGGAGTTACATACGATGAGGTAAAAGTTCTAGTGTGTACAAAAAGGGTCGATGGGGGGCGTCGTGACATTCCTAGTATTATATGTTGATATACTACGGATACTGGAATGACATACTAATGCTACAATCATTAAAGATAAAGTTGTCTAAACATTCCTCCATGAATGATTTGGGAAGAGTATCTTAATTGGGGATGCAAATCTATATAGATAGATTTAAAAGGATGCTCGACTTAACCCAAGGAACGTATATTCATTTGATGCTAAAGTCGTTTAGCATGGAAAACTCAAGAGATGTCTCATGTTGATGAGCCCTGGATGTATCTCTCTTAATAGTCCCCATAAACTCCAAGAGAGAGATCGCATGAGTAACTATCATGTATACAATGAAATGTACGAGACCGATGTTGATCGATCATAATTCGGAGAAGTTCAACGTGAGACGGTGAAAAACATCTTAAAGTACTTAATGGAACTAAGGATGTGATCATGTTCATGGTGGGTCGAATTAAAACTAGAGGGCTTAATGAGACTCAAGTTTTTAGATGACCAAGGCGACGGAAAATCCACTTTAAGGTAAAGCATTACCTTGAATAGTGGTGCAGTGAATTGGAAAGGTTCCAAACAGCAAAGAGTTGCTGGTTTAGTGATAAAGATAAAGTATATAGCTGTAAATGAAGCTGCAAGTTGATTGTTTAGATGATAAGTTCATTATAGAACTAGGAATAGTTCCTAAGTCTCATCTTGGATCTAAACATGTGTTGTGGCACTTTCATTTGATTATAAGAATCATTGAAAGATGGGAAACCACTATAGAGATAGTGGACTCTCAAGAACAACATTACATATCCATTAACTAAAGCTTATCCAACAGCAGGATAATCGTCACTTAGAGAAAAAGAGTATGAGATACCATGGCGATTGTCTTTAGTGCAAGTGGGAGATTGAAAGTAGTATGCAAACAAGCCAATCATGTTTGATGATAAAGCATATACTTTGTAACAATCTTATTCATTTATTAATAAAAAGTATTCATTTATTAAAGGCTTTTAATTATCTACATGATGCTGTTTTATAATATGTGATAAACCCATAGTTTTAAGCAATGCTTTTAGAATAATGATGATGATCATTCTAATGAGATCTAAATTCTTTGAAAGCTTAAAACTAAAATAGTTCCCAATCGTTGGATTACTAAATTGGGGATTAGTGAATCCGGATAGATTGGTACATACGTTGCTTGCTCATTGGATGAGGATGATTGATCTCATGATCTTTTGTGTGGAGACACTAGAGCAAGTATGTAGGTGATTATTAGAGAATAAGTTCACTGAACGTGGCTCGCTAAGGAATACCTAATAGAGTTTTACATGCCTGTCAATAGGAATTCCTGTAGTGATAGTAGGACAAGTGATCCTTGGACTTGAGGTCATCATAGTATCTTGTGTATGATGAGTTATACTTTAACTTATTCCTTAAGACCCTTAGGGTATATCAAAGGGTATGCTTGGGTATAATAAGTTGTACATGGAGATAATGTATGATCAATAAAGAATCTACCACTTCTAATAAAAGAAGAGAAATGTCCTATGTGATTCGATAAATGACAACCCAGTGAGTCCTTGGTTAAGAGGAATGAAATTAGAAAGGAGTTTCTAATTTACATTATTTGAGTTGTGCATTTAAGGATCGAAATACATATAATTAAATAAAATAAGACTTGGCAAAATAATCCCATGTCTTATATTTAATTGGGACATGTATGGTGGAAGGATTGAATTGCACAGTAACTATTTACTCAAAGGTTCTTTTATGATTAATGTTAAAATCTATATTATCCGGAAAGTCGTTGATCGCTAGGGGAGGCTTATCCCTATTGTAGAATAAATATTATTTATTTAAGTAAATAAATATTTTAATTTATTTATTTAAATAAGATCGTAATTGTTTCTAATTGATTTATTCACAATAGGTTTAATATGGAGAACCTAAAGGGTCACACCATAAAAGGAAGAATAATTATTTAAGAAGTTAATGGCATAATTGTAATAATATGTTAAGTATATTTAATTTAATCTATGGTGATAGAATAAATTAAATAGCTTAATATTTATTATTTAATATTTTAGAAATATTAAATATAAATTAATAAGATGAGTCTTATTAATATTATTACAATTATTATTATTTTAATTTTTAAAAGAGTTTAAAAATTAATTTAATATAAAGTACTCTCATTTATTCCTAATAGGATTAGGATGAAAAATTAGTTAAAGGAGTTTAATTAATTATCCCTAATAAGATTAGGGAGCCCATTTAATTAAAAGAATTTAATTAAATAATACCTTATTTTATTAAATAGGGTTACCTGATATCTTTATAAGAGGAGTCTTATATCAGATATCAAAATATACGTAATTCCAAAAGTTTGGAGAATACGCTCTTTTTCTATGAGAGATAGAAAAACTAGAGGTTTGCCAAACACCCATCTTCTTGGATCTTTCTTCTTCCTTGGTGGATCACCTCTAGAGGCTAAACACTTGGGTGGCTAACGTTGATCAAAGGAATGAACCAAACCCAGTGGATTCAAGTTGAACGCGAAAAGGATTGGAGGTGAACTTGTACCTGAGGAAGCTCGAATCTTCAAGGGTATGATTCTTATTCTTCATATCTTTTCGTTTAATTAATAATTGTGCATAAAGGGTGATCCAAGTATATGGTTTGTAAAATTTTAAAACTCTGATTTTTACACGTTTCCGCTTATTTATGCAATTTGATTGCGTTCATGAATATTACAAACCTAACAACTACTGCCCTGAGGAAGTTCTTCTCGACACACTACGATCCTTCCTCTGTGACGCCCCCAAATCCGTGTAACATCGATTACAGGACATGGTGCTCACGATATAACATACATCATCATTTATCTAAGTAACTCTAATAATAATAATAATAATAATATTAACTATTACATACTTATTCAAAATAAAGTCCCAAGTCTTTACAACCTTTAATAAACTGAAACTTAAACTTAGCGTTTATCGCTACATCAATCCTATGCGGAAATATAATTATTACATAAATAACTCTCATCATTTCATCTTAGACTTTCCTTTGTCCTTGCGAGAGCCCTCGGCCAACATTATCACTATAAGCGAAAGGTTTAAGCAAGAATGAACACAAATTGCCCAGCAAGTATATAAAGTAGTTTGAGAACATACATCAGAAGTATGAGCATTAGTATGAATATTTCTCAACAGTTGAAATAAATATCAAGAGATAAACTGGAATATCAAGATAAGAGTTCTGGAATTCTCAATAGCATACTAAGGGGTGTTAGATACCCTGAACATTACTTTGTTTCATCAAGAACCATCAGACGGTTTAACAATCAAATAGATTATAAACAGTCTCTGCAAGTACTCCAGGTGATCAGCCTATCGTACCCTACATTGTGCACAAGTATAAAGTTTAAACGCATAAGCGTAAATGGGACTATATGCCCGTCATCAGTTACCCCGTTATCCGGGTTGTTCATCTTAGTATTCATACGGGACCTCACCAAAGCAATTTGGATTAGTAAACATCAAATAGCTTCAAAGGATTTGAATTGTTTAAACAATATACTATGTTTGCATCAATAACATCTAGCTGGGACGAAAGCTAGAAAGCATGCTTGAATATAGTTCATTAAGGGAATACGAACTTTAAAGTATAGCAGTTGCAATAGGAACTAAATAATCATCAATAACGTTTCACATCATAATTGAAGTTATAGAACTTTACAATAAAGGAGCTTGCACAAATGATTAACTAATCACAAACCCAAACTTACCCTCGCGGCAATCAACTGAATAAGAGTTGAATAAATTCATAATGAAAAATAGGGTAAGAAACTTGCCTTGCTCGTTGTTTACCAATAACATGATTAACGACCACGTGTATCTACACTTCACGTACCTACACAATTGTATAATCATGCACATCAACTATTAGCAATGCATAGTAGTTATAATATAAACTTTACTCTATAATTTTTAGATTTTACTCTACGATTTTCACTAACTCTATGATTTTCAGAGTTTACTCTACGATTTTCACTGACTCTACGATTTTCAGAGTTTACTCTACAATTTTCATTGACTCTATGATTTTTGAGTTTACTCTACGATTTTCACTGACTCTACGATTTTTACTCTACGATTTTCACTGACTCTACGATTTTTACTCTACGATTTTCACTGACTCTACGATTTTCAGAGTTTACTCTACGATTTTCACTGACTCTACGATTTTCACTGACTCTACGATTTTCACTGACTCTACGATTTTTACTGACTCTACGATTTTCAAAGTTTACTCTGCGATTTTTACTGACTCTACGATTTTATTCCCGCTAACCTAAAGATGATATGGGCATAATACAGGGACACAATAAACTTCATTCATCAAGGTATTTTACAAAAAATATAACATTCATAAAACTAGCATGCTAAGACCACAAACCAACTACATAGAAAAGCGTGCCAGTACTAGTTTTATACTTAGAAAAAATTTTGAAATTTCTAGAATTCGGCAGATTTTATTACCAACATGCATGCTTACGATTTTCATAACTTGCTCAATTTAACTCCCTTTTTTATGAAATTTGGACAGGTTGTACCTCATGTTACATACTATTTTATAAAATTATAACATACGCTAATCGAGTCATCTACACCATGATTCCGAGGCTCCGAAAAACCCCAAAAATCACAGATTTCACATTCAACCAACTTTGAAAAATTTTGTGATTTTGATTCTAGCATGCATGGGCTTGACTCCTACTGTCCAGATCACTTCTACCAACATATATGAACATGCTACAACAAACCAACTCACTAAATTACCAAGCTATGAACAAATTAACTACAAAGAGGCATTTTATCAACATATCGCATACATTCATGAAATATTTGATTCTCTATGTAATTGCAACATGTTTAAACCATACTTTTCATTCCTTATCCTCCTCATAACAGAAACCAACAATATTATCATAGCCTTACGAAATCAACATAAACCATTTACCATGGCTATACATGCTTTTTCACTATTTTTCTTCAAGAACATGAAAAAGACAGTTTCATAGCTTACATTTTTAGATGAATTTCCCTTGAGTTAATTATCCCTCTTCCTTGCTTGTTCGTTGCTAAGAGATCGCTAGAATACTACCACACTATCTATATATGTATAGCTTTGTTAGAGTCTTTTGATTCCCATAACCCCCAACTCCCATAACCCCCAACACTAATGATTAGTTACTCACAGTACTTAATAATACAATAATATAGTTAATTAATAGGAAGAATGTGGGAGTTAGAGAAAATGAATGTGGGAGTTAAAAAGAATTTTGGTTTTAAGGAATAAAATAAATTACTTCCACCCTAGCTATTATGTAATATATGTATACTCCCTCCCTTGTCCCGAGTTAATAGTCTCATGGGTCCATCAGTTCAGCTAATTTCTATTACAAAAATATATATTATTTTAATTAATTAATCAATTAATAAGCTATTTGACTATTTTACCCTTCGGAACCAAACTTTGTGAACCATATATCGATTCCTACTAAAGTCGACGTTCCGGACGTCAAGGGACTATCCGTTTAGTCAAATTCATCTTTGAAATTCGTAGTTGACTTTTTCCTCAAAAAAGTCAATAGGTTGACTTTGACCAAAAAGTCAACTGTGACACTTTTTCGTGATTACAGTCTATCCTGACTAATTTCGATGTTCCGAACTCGAATACACAGTCTGCATCTCTAAATTCTACTCCTAACTCCAGCTCATGATTTAATACCATCCCACGTAATAAAATAGAATAATTCCCTACTTAATTTTATTTAAATAGTTAAATAAAACTAAACCAACCATTTAAATACATCTCATCACATATCTTGAAATAACACATATATGTACCACACACGTACATCTAATAAATGAAATCACCCAAAAGTTTCATATAAATTCGTTTATTAATAATTCTTAAATTACATAAAAAATATTAAAAAAAAATAAAACTCGGATATTACATCCTCATCTCTCCTGGCAGTATACGAACTTTGAGATCTACTATCTTGCAGACTACGATTCTGCCTCGATAGCTCTCAAGTTTTCCTTGACTCTCCTGGAAGACTACGATTTTTGGTGCAGTGCTCGACGATCAGACAAGTCTATCTATTACATCATGAGATCAACCTAATATGCTTGATCTCTCTATATTTATAGTCCTTGTACATCATTTCTTTTTAAGGACTTTAACAAAGTTATTTTGCTTATGTAGGATCAACCTAATATATTTGATCAATTCATTTTAAGTCCTTGTACACATGTTTCTATTATCTATCAAGGACTTTACAACTTTTCTTAATGCAAGCATACTTGCATATTCATTCATATGTATATCATAATCAAATCATATGTAAATAGAAATATCATTCACATGCTAATTCCTGACAATCTCCCCCTATTTGTTTATGACAAAAACAATAAGTGCATATGCATGTTATGAATGAATTTTATATACAGTGAGCAGTTGTATTTCTAAAACAGATAATCATGAATGTCATTTATAATGATGTGGATCCAGAACATACCTAACTAGTTAGAGATATACCTCTTTGGCTCCATATATGTTTCCAAGATGTTTGTTGATCAACTAATCATCTGTTTGATCTTCTTGCTCCTGCTCCCCCTGGGATGATGACATTCTGTCTTTGCTCTTCTCCCCTTCAGACTCATGATCTTCTTTCTTAATTTGCTCCCCCTCAAACTATGCGATCATATGATCATCATCTTTTGGCTCCCCCTCAGATGATGACTCTGCTACTTCTACAATTCTTTTCTTCTTGGACTTTCCCTTGGCCTTTTAATCTGCACTCTTTCTACTCTCCTTGATCTTCCTTAAATGCCTCTTGCTCTTCCTATTTCTATTCCTCTTTTTCTCCCCCTTTTTGTCATTAATCACTTGGGAGAGATGCTCCATGTTGGACATAAGCTACTCCAGCGGGTAGGAGGAGTTAGCAACTTCAAACTTGAGTTCATGTTGGCTTATCTCAAGTTACACTAAGAAAGACTGATTCATGTTGTCAATCTTGTCAGATAGAACTTTGAGTTGTTCTTTATTTGCCTTTTGCGCTCGTAGTGCTTCTGCCTTCTGATCATGTATGGCCTTCAGATAGATGTGATCTCTCTCTTTGATTTTGATAGATACATCAGCCATAGTAGCTTGAAGTCTGTTCTGAGCTGAATTATCTCCTACTGCTGTCAGCATCATTTTTGACTCTTCACTGATGAGAGATCTTTTTAACCAACTCATCAGAGTTTTTCATCAGCTCCTGCTCCATAAGAATTTGGTCATCTGTGTGGATAGCCTTTTTTCTGAGCATCAGATTGGACTCTAGAATTTGCATCCTTGGATAGATTTTTGAAAGTGTTGAGAATTTAAAAGATCGTTGAGTACCAATCTCTATTTGAGGATGAAGGAATGTCGGTCAATAGTGTTTCAGCAGATGGAAGCTTCTCATTTTGTACTTGGATACCATCAGTAGTAGAGTGAACAGACTCTACGATTATCTCCTTAGTCATAATCTTTTTCCTTCAGAGTCCACTCTACAATCATAGGGGATATAGTGGTTTTCAGCATGTCTGTATACTTTGTGGTGAGGCTGGTCTTTTATCATCATTGTAGCAAAACTCTTCACCCTTGGAAAGTTTTGTGCCACTAGCTCCATGATTGGAAAATGAGAGTATCATCAGCTGAAGTAACTTCTATCTCTTACAGTATGTGCCTTTAACCAAGGCATCCTTTAGAAAAACCATCTCATAAGAAGATCATCAGGATTGTAGAGGATAGTTATGCAGTCTAGTTCCACGTTGTTCCAATTTTTAAACACTTCAAACGCAGTCATCCTCACCACCTTGAGCTGTTCATTTCCATAATTTACCCATCTCTTGGGAGGTGCTTCTGGTAGTTCATTTGAGACTTCCACCACTATTCTTCTGTTAATCCTTGCACGAGAGAGAACTTGATAGTCTTCTTGTTCCTCTGATTCTTGATGTGCAGAATTAGAATCTTTCTCCATTTCTTCTCTTTCAGAGCCTGAGACATTTTGATCATTTCCATCAATGAATCCTTCTTGCTTCATTTCATTTCCAGAACCTTCTTCAGCAAGATCTTCTTGTGAGACCCCAGATTTTATGAATAAAGATTTAATTTTCTCGAAATATTTTTTTTGAATATTATGGTATGGATTTGATATAATGTTATAGTTGTGGATAGTATTTATAAATTTTGCAAAGTACGCAAGTTGTTATATAATATTCGATTGGTGGGGAATATTCTTTTTGTGGGGAATATCAAATGGGTACAATCATTAGTGGACCCATAACGGAATTATTGTCGGATGGAAAAGCGACAAAAATATTTTTATGAGAATAACAGAAGTTTTATCGTTAAAACATTGAACTACTTTCGGTAATAAAAGAAATGCGATGTCGCACGTGTGGTTGCATTGTGGCGACCCCAAAATAGGTCCATTCCATCCAACCCATTCGAGTCGCCAAATACATGGTATGTAAAACAACTACAACTTTATTATCACAACAATAAAAGCGTGAGTTTAAATACAAATATTATCTTCTAGACAATATTTATACTCAAATAAATCCTCATCACATTTATTGATACATTATTTTACAATAATGGTGAGGACTACTAAACTAAACCATCCTTTCTAAAACCTTCATTCCATACCCAGACTCATACTCGCTATATTCTAGCCTCCCGAGAAAAATGGAACAAAAAGGAAAAGGGTGAGCTCAACTAGCCCGGTAAAGAATGTTATGACTAAGATAATATACTGACAAATTATCGTTAGTCTCCAGCCAGGAAAAATCGATAGAATCTGATAGACAACAAGTTTCGGATCAATATTCGCGTTGAAATAATAATTCATAGAAGAGTTACGTAGAAAATGAAATCTACTATAATCTATGAATTTAACGGTCCATCATCAATATTTTATCCTGTAACATCAATCAATATTCATCTCAAATCAAATAATCATCTTTTGCCAAAGATATTCATCAATCAGTCATGTTCATCTCAACACTGTTCATCTTTGCACTAAAGGCCAAAGATATTCATCATCGATCGGTCATGTTCATTTAAACACTGTTCATCTTTGCTTTCACGGCCAAAGATATTCATCGGTCGGTCATTATTCATTTAAACACTGCTCATCTTTGCACTCTGTGCCAAAGATATTCTTGAGAAATCATTCATCTTTGCACTACTAGCCAAAGATATTCTTCAGAAATCATTCATCTTTGCCTTTCTGAGGCCAAAGATATTCAATAATATCATCATTTAAGACCGAGGATGATGAAAATATTTTAAAAAGCGAATCCGGTGAAACAAAATGACAAGGATTAAGGATTCGTACTTGGTTTTATCCACGTCAAAAATACCTCAAAAATAATCACGGTGGTGTAAAATTCAAGAATGATCAAAACATGGATACAATCAAAGCTAGTATCGAGAATAGATATTTTAGAGCGAAAAGAAAATTTTCATTTTGATTGAATAGTGTAAATGATTCGTGAATAGTGTCAGATATCGTGAATAGTCCGAGTATCGTGAATAGTAACTCCGACACCAAAAGATAGAAATTCCACAAAAAAAACATCTTCACGCTTCATGAATAGTACTCGTGAATAGTAACTTCGTGAATAGTAACTCATGAATAGTAACTTCGTGAATAGTAACTCATGAATAGTAACCCCGAGCACGAAAAAGTTCCAAATTTGATAAAAAGTACCAACAATATTTCAAAGATAATGATATTGAAGAATTAATATCATTTGAGAAGAAAATAACATCCTTACCTCAAAGAATCGATTGCCGGAAGGAAAGGTCGGAAGTGATCTTTGAATGAAACTTATCTTTGAACAAAGAACTCTCAAAGTATCTAAATACTCACAAAATACGCTCAATAATATAGAGAAAGAGAGAAAACTTTGTTTACGGTGTGATTTTCAATTCTAACTTAGCCTCTATTTATAGAAAATTTTAGCCGCCGAAAGCAGACTTAACTTAACTCGCAACTTTGATGGCTTTACTCGCTACTATTGCCACACCCACCACATTTGAAATAAAATTCAGCACATTTCTTCACCAACCACAAGTGGGGCCCACTCAATTCTAGAATTTTCCACCAAAATCAATTATAAACCTAATTTAGAATCCGACACCTCTTAAAATTCACAACAAATCATTCGTGCATTTTTAACGGTTCAAAATTTGTGGACATATACTCAACTTATGTATGTATAACATACCCAAAAATTACCACAATCCAGCGGTCGGATTAAAATTATAACCCCATAATATATCTCAAAACCCACGATTTGATTTTTAACACCTCAATCCGATAAAATCTTGATAAAACACCTCAACATTAATTCCTTCATTAATAACCACATAAATAAATCCATCATTTATATTCATATAAAATAAATATTTCCTTATCATATGAATCAATAATTAATTATTCACAAATAATATTACGAGAATCACATTTACGAATAACCAAATTTGTTCCCGGGAAAGGGGCTTTCAATAAGGATCTCTCCTTCTTGGGCGCAATTAGGTGACCAAACCTCTCCTTGATGCCAGAACTTTCTAGACATTGCCAATAATGTTATCTAATAATATTATTCAAATAATATGAATTATTGATCCGATAATGGGAAATCAGCATGCGATGACAATTATTGAACAACAATAATATAAAATATCAACGCAAACAATTATTGAATCAATAAAATAAAATATTGAGCAAAGAATTCATGTGAAAATTATTGAGTAGTGCCATCTTACGTAAGGATCAATAATTCAACAATCTTGTGCAATAGTGTCTTCTCTTTGTAACGACGCGTATTCATTGTATTTTAACCACGGGTATTCCATTCAATTCTTACTTGATAATAACTACGCCGTTATTTATAACCACCCAAACTTTGTCGTTTTCCTCATCCAATATATGGGGATGCCATTGGTTATGCGAATATTTGACAAAGATGAATATTCCACGACCAAACGAATATTCCCGAGAAAAAAATGAATATTTTATAACCACTTGCTTATTTTGAAATATTTGCGTATTTAACCCTTAACTATCCACATTAATCAAATTATTTCAAAATAATAAATAAAGGAAATTCCTTTTATTTAAAAAATTTCGAGGTCTTACATTATGTATTGATTATTGATGTTTACGTGATAAGTCACCAATTTTGTTTTATTCATTATTATTAATGTAATAAAAGCGAAAAACTTTTTATATAAAACATAATACTTTTATAAAGTTATTCTATAAATAGAATATATTATATTCTATTATGCATAGTGTTGCATAGTGTCTGCATAGTGTTTTGCGTAGTAAAATCTTTTTATATAAAAGCAGAATACTTTTATAAAGTTATTCTATAAATAGAATATATTATATTCTATTATGCATAGTGTTGCATAGTGTTTTGTATAGTAAAATCTTTTTATATAAAATGTAATACTTTTATAAAGTTATCATTTTATTAGACAATAATTAGAATATATTATATTTTATTATGCATAGTGTTTACATAGTGCCTGTATAGTGTTTGCATAGTAAAATCTTTTATAAAGTTATTCGTTTTATTAGATTATAAATAGAATATATATTATATTTTATTTAAAAGATTTTGCTTTAAATATGGACTGTCAGATTAAAGTAAATCAATCTGGACCGTTCATGAGTTAGTTACTATGCAGTCCATTCTTCTATAAATAGAAGCTCATTCATTCATTATTTCTTACGAATTCACTAGAACTCTAGAGAGATAAACTATAGAGAGAAAGAAGAAAAGTGTTCAGCTACTTCAGTACTTCTATATCTAGTACTCTTCTGTCTAAGGTAAGGGATATTATTTGTTGTACTCGTAAGGGATATTATTTGTTGTACTCGTAGGGGATATTATTTGTTGTACTCGTAAAGGGTATTCTTTCTTTCTTATTCATGAAGAGAACTTCTATTATTCCATTCTTTATTATTCTGTTGGAATAACCTGTATACGCGGGATACCCTATACTTGGCAAAATTCTTCTGTTATTCCATTCTTTATTATTATATTGGAATAACCTGTTTATGCGAAGTACAGCATACATGGTGAAATTCTTCTAATATTCCGTTCTTTATTATTCGTTTAATATCGTATGTCGTGCGTTCTGGGACGGACGGTTTCATTATTTATTATTCTATCGGAATATCTTGTCTCTGCGTTCTGTGGGACCTGGTTCCATTATTTATTATTCTCGTCGAGAATATCACATCTCGTGCGTTCTACTTGGGACTGTTCCATTATTTATTATTCTTGTTGGGAATAACACATGCATGTAGTCTATCGCACGCATGGTGAATCATACATTATTCCATTCTTTATTATTACATTGGAATAACTTGTCTCATGTGGATTACCACATGCATGGTGAATGATCCTTTGTATTCATTCCTTATTAAATTGTGGAAATGATCTATATACGTGGAATTACCGTATGGTGGGTGAAGATCCATTTACAGTTTCATATATTCTATTATACTCAGTTGGTTAAAGTTTTGGCTTCTATACTCCATGAAATTAGTGGAATATCCTTGATATTTGCGCTTCATCCAGTATCTTTTCATGGAAATATTCTTCTGAGCATTCTTGAATTTTACTCCACAAAGCAGTATCATGTTGACAATTTGGACGTTATTGGTTCCTGGATAAATTAATTCTTGAACTTGTTTTATTGAATTATTATGTCATTATCATCATCCTCATGTTTATATTATGTTGAAAGTCATCTGTGGCCTGTAGTGCATAGATGGACTTGGTATGATTATGACCAGTGATTATTCGGTATAGTCGTAGTAGTAATGTTACAAATGATGTGGAAAAAGTCCTCATTGGCCGTAGTGCATTGATGGACAGCTTTTTGGTATGATTATGGCTATGGATTCTCTTGGCCAAGGGTGCAAAAGATGAATTATTTTATGGCATGATCGAACCATTGATGAAAACACGATTATCTTTGGTAGTAGTGCATGGATAATTCGTGGTCGTAATCTTAAAGAATATCCTTGGCTTTTGTAGTGCGGGGATGATTTGATGATGTGGATTATTTATTGTGAGTCTCAAACAATAAAAGTCGTGAAAAACCTTTTAAATCATAGAAGATAGTATATTTTATTCTCTACTTGACTCTTTTAATGGATTATTTGTTCCGTTGCAGTTAAACTTGATGTTTGTTATATTGTATCAGTTTAACACTGTTTAAGGCTAATGATAATTTATTCTGTATTATCTTAGTCATAATATTTTTACTGGGCTAGTTGAGCTCACCCTTTCTTTCACTGTTCTCTTCAGGAAATGAGAATATAGTTGGGACGAGTCGGGGAACGGAGTGATGGACCAGATGATAGTATTAGTAATCCTCACTATTCTGTTAAATAGTGTGACAATAAATGTATTGAGGACTTATTTTGAGTTTTAATGCTGTCTAGAAGACAATGTTTGTATTAAAACTCACAACTCATGTTGTATATTTAAGATTGTATTTGAATTTTGTACCATGTATTTGGCGACTCAAGATGGGTGATGTATACCTATTTTGGGGGCGTCACACTTCCTCTGATTCATCTTCTTCATTACTGGTCCTATCTTCAGCACTTTCTTCCTGTGATACAGACTCATCATCACTTAGTTCAATGACAGCATTGGAGTGATCATTTCTCTTTTTGGAGGCAAATTTGGCTTGTAGTCTGTAGCTCTTCCTTCTCCTTGGAGGTTCAGCTATAGGAGAGTCAGACTCTTCTTCCTCTTCAGACTCTGAAGCCTTTGGATCATCAGAAGAACTTCCTTGAGGTTCAGTACAGGCAGGGGCAGGTCCTTTTTTTTTAGAATCAACATCATTTGACCCATCATCTGGGCTGGTTAGAGCATTTGCATTTGGAGATGCAGTTGGGACACCTTGTATCTTGTCTTTTATCATCAGAGTTAATGCTCTGAGAGTTAGCCACAGGGCTTGTCCATTCTTCTTCATCAGCAGATGATGTATTTTCTTCCATTAATCCAGCTTCACCTTCATTGCTGAATTTGGTCTATGGGGACTCAGCCTTGAGACTATCAGTTGCCTTCTGTTCTTCTGACTCTACATCCACTTCTTTGTTAGATGGGCTTTCTTGGGAAACTAAGGTTGGTTTGTTTACCACTTTAGCTTTCTTGCTTGGTGGCCCTTGAAGCCGTCTGCTACTTCTTCTCTTGGTTGTTTCTGCAGTCAGGACTTTTTCTTCTTCATCCTTGTCTTCAGTTGATAGACTTCTGGGTGGAGCCTCAATTTTCCTCACACCTTTGGATTTCTTTCTGGCTGGTGTGGTTGCTGCTGGTACAGAGTCATCAGACTCAAAGCTTTCTACATCTTTTACCTTCCTCTTCTTTGCAGAGGCCTTGTTGCTGCTCCCAGTTGTCAGTCTTCTATTTTCCTTGGGGTTTTCTTCCAATTCACAAATAGTTATGGAGATATTACTTTGTAAACATTCAGAGGTTCTCCCTCATCATCCTTGATTCTGCCTCCTAGCTTCTTCTTCATCATAATGCTCAGTAGTCTTCCATGAAACACTTTTGTAAGTGGTTTTTCTGTAGACTTCTTCAATTCAGCCTTTTGTACCCATTTGGATATTTAATCAAGCAGGATAACTCCAAAGTTGATTCGTTTCTTCAGAACTATAGCAGACATGATTTTCAACTGTTGATCAAGCACCGTGTCGTGTGCAGTGTCCTTGCATAATATGCATTTTCCCACTATTTCAGCAAGGAACTCGAATTCCTCAGGGAACTCCTTTTTCTTCATATCCTTTAGACTGGGGTTTCTTTGGTGCCCCATAATCTCGTTTACTTGCTTAGTGTTGATCTCATCAAGGTTTCTCAGTCCTAGGTCAGGGAAACCTAAGCATTGATTTATATTAGACGATTTCAGCTTACGAGACTGACCTTTAACCTTGGTTGAAAGGGTTCCGGCATTTATGGATGCATTTGAGTAGAATTCCTTGACCAGATCGGTATATAATCGAGTGCTAGCCTCAAGACATTCTAAGAATTCAGCTTTCTTCACAAGTTCGAGAATGTCTCTGAACTTCTTTTAGTATTTTTCAAACGACTTGGTTTCGAGCTGAATGTCAGTGATTACTCGCCAATCTTCCATTTGAATAGTTCGAGGAATATGGGTATTTGATTTAGAGGAGTTTATGAGAGATGGATGATTGTGATTTGGGCAAGGCTCTGGAGGGTTAACTGATTTTGGCTTTTGAGAGGGTTCTAGGGTTTAAAGATGGGAGGGAGAGAGGGTAACGATCGAGAAATTCGGATCTTATTGTAAAAATGATTTTATTAAATTAAATAATAATAAAATTCTATTATATGTGTTATCAAGATGGTTGTCATTGTATGACCTATGGATGTTAGAATGTCGTAGTATTTGAGCTACGTGAATGAATTAAAGTGTTTGAATTTCCAAGACGAAAATAAAAGTTTTCCGAAGAATTTTCTGAAAAATACTATTCATCGATATGTGCTCGGGATTTCTTTTTGAATTTCCGAGAAATACGTAATGATAGAATGACAAGGTAAGATGGATTATGTAATAAAAATCTAGTTATGGAAAATGTAATATTTCGCTTGCGGACTTAATTTATAAAAGTTAAGGAAGACGAAGTGGTAATGAATAAGTAAGAATTGTATGATACTTAGGTATTGTGCAAAGTAATGAAAACAAGTATAATACGAAGTATTATACGAGTTTGTATGAAGGATGAAATATTATATATAAATTATATATGAATTAGAATAAGAAAATGATACATAAACTATATGTATATGTATTAAGTAATGTTAATGGACTTGGAAGATTAGTTAACAATTATTATAAGTCCAAGTAAATTAAAAGGTTAAGGCCCAATTATTAATTAATGAACCAACTAGTGTTTATTAATGCAAAGCCCAAGGATTTATTGAATCCAAGCCCAAGCTAGAATCCATGAGTACAATGACCCATGGGGCAAACCATATTAATATGGTAAGTGTGGTGACCAAGTTAGGAGTAATGACCAAGTAATAGAAGTAGTGGCCAAGCATAGGATAAGAGTTGTGATTAGCAAGTAATGAATAATAAGGAGGTGGCTTAAGGAGGTGGGTTGATTTAATGACTAAATTACCCTAGCTTTGCAACTTATATAAATAGAGAAGGCTTGCTAGACATTTAACACTTGTTCAAATAATCCAACATTACAAAGTGCTTAAGTGTTAGAGAGAATAAGCTACAAATAAGTCACTTTCATTTGTAAGAAAAAGAAGAAGCTACTTACCAAGACTTCAAAAGTAAGACTTCTTCTCTAAATTATCTTCTATCTCTATTCATGATAGGTTGATAAGAAAAGATGGATTAAGAAACATGAATGATAAGAAGCAAGAAGAATGTGTAAGTCATGAACTTAAGCCACATATGTTGGTAATAAGTCATTAAAGCTAGCATAAGTTATAAACTTATGAGAAAGTATTATGAACTTGTAATGAGTTTATTAGGAGAATTGATAAAAGAACTTATATGATCATATTTATCGTGAATACATTAGTAAAGTTATATGTGAAGAACGTGTAAGGTATGATGATTAAAGAGACTTTAATTGTCAGAAGTCATGAATAATAAAATCTTAAGTAATTTATAATTTGACAAGTTATAAGCTCATGAAGAATAAGTCAAAAAATCCAACAATGAGTATAGGTTGTTGTAATAAGTATATTGAGATGTTCACATGATGAATTGAATTCATTTGTAATGTTGAAAAAATCATAAGAATGAAGGTTTGCCGGAAATTGCACGATTGGACGATAATCGTCGAATTCGTAAAATTCTCGGAATAGAAGTCAAATTTTGTGTTTGAACTCGGAACCATTGTTTTCCAATGGAGACAAGTCATATTTGGCATTTAAGAGTTGTGAACTCAAAAATGACCGGATTCTGACTTAGAACGAAGAAACGAGCGTTGAACGTTCACGAACGTTTATCGTTTTCGTTAAAAATGAACCAATAGGTGAATTTTTAATAAACGAAGTCAAATAGATAAAATTCTTGCATGAACGCGTAGATTACGTAATTTGTGAACCGTAGGCTTTTGAACGAGCCAATTCAGACTTATAACGAAGAAGTTATGCGTCCAGGAAGTTCACAAAATTCAAAGATCGAATTTTTTTACGGTGCAGAGTTGTTATTTGCGTGGCGCCAACCCTAAGCTAAATGAGTCGCCAGTAACGTAACAATGGTGTCGAAGCACACTGCAAGAGTTCGCCGCAATATGTAATCGTAGTACAATTTGTAGTCTTTGCATGCGCCATATACGAGATGAAAATCTTATGGAGTTTGGCGCCACAAATAGCATTAACTAAGTAAGGACTCATGGCCATTACTGCCGATCTCGAAACAATGATGGAGATTAATGTTTCTAAGTACAAAGAAAAGAAAGTTAATTAATTTAAAAAGTAAACACAACTTAAGGAGTGTAATATAACATTGTTAAACTTTGTTAAACCTTAAGGATGTTGTATAAAGGTTGAGATAACCTAGTCGAATATAAATTCAAGGATAATGATAAATCAGAACGAATAGTAACTGAATCTAATACACAATTAGATTGAAATGAAGGGTAAGATATAGTCATATACATACTTGATTATATGTGACCTAATGTAAGGCATTATGTGATCGTGTATTGTAGAGACTTGAACGACTTGAACCTAAAGTTAATATACCGTAGCAGACGTTAAAGGAAAGTATTCTAACTCTTGTCTCAGTTCAATCTGAACAAGTCATTGAAGTTCATGTATTCTTTCACATGAATTGAGATATGTTGAAGTTAAAGCCAATTCCTTTGGCTAGACTTGATATATTGCGTGGATTATTGATAATCTATTCCTCTATTATCAAATGTTGTTATCTTTTGTCAACTACTTGAAATGGTTTTCAAAAGAAGGCTGGAAATGTTAAACAAATGTTTTGTCAGTAAAACGACAGGCAAGTGAGGTTGCCAAATGATTAAACGTACATATGTTTAATGAATGTAGTGTTGATCAACATAGAGTACATTAGGCTGATCACCTAGAAGTGTTCGTAAGTAATATCGGGCTTACAGACTTAGTTCCGGGTTGTCCCTTTCCAATAAAGAATGAATGCTCGAGGTCCTTGACCGGAGTAAATGTTTTGCTAAATATTGTTATGATTGTAAAACATTTTGAAAGAAAGATGAAGTGCTATTTTGTATTATCAATAGTACTTCATAACTATTGTCCGATTATTGAAGATATCTGATTCGTATGTATCAAGCATGTTGTTATTGAATTGTGATACTTCTTTGAGCTAGTTATGCTCACTCTTGCTTGAACCATATGATGCGACTAAATGAACGTCCCGAAGGATTGAAAAGGATAAAGGAAAAGCCAAGGCGTGATTGTTGGCAGTCTTGTAATAGTATAGGTCTATTATTGTAATGTAACTGATATTATGACAAAGAACCTTTTTAATAGGTATAGAACCTGGGAAATGTAAATATTACTTTAAATATATAGAAGTTATGTTCGTTCTTTAAGATTTTTCAATTGAATGAATGTATGAATGTTGTACAGTATAGCACCATTTGTCGGGTTGGAAGATACCCGAATTTGGGGGCGCTACAGAGAGGTTCAATAGCTTCTGATAACTGTTTGCTAATTTGAAATTTCCTTTATGGCAGTTCCTTCTAACTCTGCATAAATAGTGATGTGTCAACCAACCATTGGTTACACGATGCCCAGTAATGAGCTGTAACTCCCCCATTAACTTTTCAGTTTAATGTCTCTTTTCAAAACAAGTAGGTGTCAATGACGTGGATTGATCGTTGACCATTTTGATTCGTAGAGTAGGATGATAAGGCATCTATGGACTCTATGTTTTCCTTTGTTGACTCAACGATCATCTTTTGAGAGACGCTGCAGTGGATGGTTTTGACATTAATCCTCATCTTGATGCTGCATAGCTTGATCACTGATGTACTCCATGAAGGCTTGGGCATTCTTCTTCAGCAGGACATCTTTCCAACCAGCATTCAAACTTATCTCCTTATGATCTGAATGGTTGGGCAAATGTCCAGTTCTTCCGAGCTTATCATTAGCTAGGGTATCCTATGGTAAGACTACGATCGTCGAGTCTACTTCTACGATCGCTTAGGTTGCACTACGATCGTGGAGTTCTCTTCAACCTCGACTCTACAAACGTTGACTGACTTGGTCCTTGAGATGAATTTTACTTAGCATTCCTTCTGGGTCAAGGTAGCTCAGGAAGGGCCAACCTCTTAGAGTGAACTAAGGGTCGGGTTTGTCCCTGAGGCGTTTTCCAGATGAAATACTTTAGAAGTGATTTGTACTTATATCTCATTTGACCTTTTTCTGCTGGGGAGGACCTCTACCAACTTTAGGCAATTGCATTTGTTGTGATCGTGGTGTCCTCCTATTCTTACACTACGATCAGATGTTTGATCATGGGCACTCCACAATTTTGGGTTGGGTGGCTGAAAGGTTATCAGTAGTACATTTTGAGACGTTCGTACTGACTATCGATCTTCATTTGGTTCATCAACCACAAAGTTATGGGACTCTGTAGCTGGTACACTACTTCATAGTATAACTCAATGTTGTTGTTTCTTAACAGATCACTACTTCCCCATGTTCTTACTATCTTCTCAGTGAGGGGTGACTTCCTTTTCTTTGTGTGTATTAGGAGATATCCTTGCATGCTTCTTAATGACTAGAAATACTACTGTCAGTCAAACCGGTTTTCATCATAGACATGGCTATCTCCAGGACTGATCATTCTACGATCATTTGTTAGCACTCCGAACATAGTCTTCTTTGTCAGCATGTACTTGTTGAGTTCTGCTCCCGTAATGAGTTCCTCATGTTTTGATGCTCGATGATCCTATGTCGTGAACTTTCTTGAGGATTCTCTTCATATGACATGCTTTACAAGACTGAGAATATAAGGCCCTCTCTATCTTTGGTTGATTGGACTGCTTCCATATAATTGTCAGCAGCCAAATGAGATTCATTTTGATTAGCTCAGCAGGTCTTAAAGGACAGGCTTTGTCATTTAGGAATTTTATCAGAATCATTTATAAACAGTCTTAAGCCTTCTGCTGGTTGAATCTTTCTTAGACTGAAGTCTTCTGCTTCAGCATTCCTTAGTGTGGTTAGATAGACCAAGTACCTGCAGGTTAGATACATTTCTATTTTTAGTACCCACAATTAAATGGGTCCTACAAGGTTAGTTTTCTAAACCCCTATTCCTCATGTATTTGGATAATCATCACATTTATCACCAACAGTCATATTTATGTATGCAACTAGTTTTAGATATTGCATTTTGAGATGCATGATGGTGAGTGTGTGTAAGATTCATCATTTTAATAACACACTCTTTTTCTTTGATGGTTTCATCATTTGCTGGGTTATGTTCACAAGGTTTAAGTGTTCACAGAGTGAGAATCAACTCTACGATTTATGTGTATCTAGTTGATTCATGGAGGTGATCAGTTTCTACAAATCATCAAGATACTCTTGTAGAACTGATCATACTCTGTGTGTTATCAAACACTTAGAACTTAGGTTTGTACATGCATACTAACCCATCAGCATAGATTACTCCATATAAAATTGATTTAACTTGTGATGTTCTTATGACCTATTTCAGATTTCTTTCAAGATGTCATCTTCATCCTAAAATTTGGATGGAGAGAAAGTTTGTAAACATTCGAGTATCCACCCTTAGTTTACTTTCTCTTCTCACCTTTTTAGGTAGATCATGAATTCTTGAAAGAGTGCTATTATAGTTCATAAGGAGGTGCAACATGATGTACACAATTATCTTAGTGAGGAACCGTACCTTTCTATTGTCAGTTACTTAACAGTCATTTAACTTTTACATACTGAGATTAGGCATTGATGTGCATAGTTTCTCATTTGCTCCTGACAGCTTGTTGCTCCCCTTGACCTTCAATCAGTCAGCCGTGATCTTGAAGATACAGGTTAAGAAAATCTCAGCATCCTTAGTTCTTTGACATCCTTGAGTTTACCAGGTTTACATCTAGCTGCTGGTTGAGCAGACATATGTTTGAGAAGTTCTCCTTTCTTCTCTGGATAAGCATTTCTTTGCATATATGGCCTTTTCATCTTTTCAGGCTGGTGGATGTTTGACTGGATGTCTCTTGATCTTTCTAGCATGGTCTTCAGACTTCAAGATTGACCGCGAGCAAGGATTGGTCTTGTTGATATGATAATCAAGAACATGGACCAATCTGAGCAGCTTCAGGTGTATATACACATTTACCTGTACATAATATTTCCAACGTGTGAGCTCATCTGCATATAACAAGTGACTTACTACTAAACTAAGTTTAGAACAATGTTTGTGCCTAGGATCAGACACAAAGCGGTTAACTTTTGAACATTGCATGAGAACCTATTTTGATACCAATTGTTAGTTCCCTGTAGGCACAATATATATCTAGAAGGGGGGATTGAATAGATCCTTTTTAATTTCAAATACTTTTCTGGTTTATTTTGTATTGCTCATGAATTAGCAAATGACAAACATAAGAATCTTTTCAAGCACATCGAAATAAGTAAAAGATCACCTTTATTGATATATTCATAATCAGACATATATTGTTCATAGAGTTAATTCAATAGTAATTAGTTAAAACATACATAGAAGTTATAGCAGTTAAGGTACATAAAGTAAATGACATAAAGTAAAAGATGCAAGGGTTTTTAAGTGGTTCAGAGACTAAGCTCCTAATCCCCTCTTACGCTTTCAACTAGCGAGATTTCCATTGAGGAAGGCGGCTACACAGAATCACTAAGATTCATTCAAGGCCGGCTGACCTTGGGACTTGATTCACTAAGAACTCGTCGAGGCCAGTGACCTTGGAACTTCTCTAGTTCCCTAGGAACTCTTCAAGCCCAACAGGCTTAGAACTTCATTTAGTCCCTCTGGACAAAGACCCCTTAGGCCCTGGCTTCTTGTTGTTGATGTAGTTGTTGTTATTGGTGCTAAGTTGCTAAGATGACTTTAAGCTTTATCATCTTTCGTACTTAGTAGCTTGGTGTGGTCCTCTTTGCATTCTGCTTCGAGACTGGACCACATCATCTTTGGTGCAGCTGATCTTCTTCTATTCTGCTCATCTTCATGTAGTGTCAGCTGTGCACCATCACCATTTCCTGAACCCTTCTTAGCATGTTGGCAGACATGGTTCTGCAGTTCCTCTGCTTCAGCTTTGGGTTCATGGTGAATCATAGAGTGGCTCTTAGATTCTGCCTTGTGCTTTGCCACTCTTCTGAATGCTATCTTCTTGTCCTTCTCGGCTCTTAGTTTAGATGCCAATTCAAGTGGCATTCTCATCTTTGTTGAGTGAAGCTTTGATCTGTTTAAGTCGTTCTTCAAAGCTGCTTCACTTCCACCTTCGTAGTCTCAATGTCACTGAGACTTATTCTATTTAAGCTCAGGTGGAACTCGTAGAGTCAACGTTTAGCATTCTACCAACTCAACAATTCTGCAACTTCGTAATCATCAGCAACTCTTGATCTTTTAAGCTCTGTTGATTTATACCTCTTCCCAATCTTCCTGTTGGAAAGTAGCCGTTGAAAGCTTTTAGATTTGTTTCGCCGATCTCGAGTTATTTGGTGCAGACTACAAATGTGACATGTCATGACTTTCTGACACTACAGTCTACTATTTCTCCTACCCTGTCAGAGATGTCACTTTAATTCCTCGGGCAGGTCGAAGACTTTATTTCACCCTTCTGATTCCTCGATCAGAGGTTGTCCTATTGCATTGATGCTCTCAATAAGCTCTTGTCTGAATATCAGTCTTCAGATTGAATCGTTTCCAATGCTCCAATCTTCAGCTGTTCAAACTCTACGATTCTGATGAATGTCTTCTTGGACTTGATCATAGTGTCTTGTTGACTGGTGGAGATAACACTACGATCTTGAAGAGTGTTTGATTGTATCTTCAATAGAGAACACCTCTTTCTTCTCTTGTGCAGTGCTTCAACACTTCTATTTGCCTCAATGACTCTTAGATCTTGATGAAGCGACTTCTTTGTTCGGCCCCTTCGAATAGCAAGACATACATGACACCCCAAATCCACGGTACTTCATTTCCTCAAGATTTGGTGTTCACTAAATCAAAACATTCATTTCTAACTACTTAATTATAAAAACCTGCCCATACAAGATTAAACTTAAATAAAAATCTCCCAGGTTATCTAACCTTTAACAACAATCATTCAAATGCAAAAATTTAAATAAACTTCATTACAATCTTTAAACCAAAGTGCTAAAGTATACTATCAAAACAATTACAAGTCTTGATGTATTTATTCATCTTTCTTTTCCACTTCTTCGGTGCTAGGTCGTCACCCGTTTCAACTATATTTGTAAGAAATTTTACGAGGCAAGAGTGAGCAAACAAGGCCCACTTGAAATAACAATAAGTAAATCTTTATACTTTTACATCAATTGTCAATATTAAGCTCAATAGAATGAATAATATGTTCTATTAACTTTACGAAAATTATAACATTCACTAAGGGTCTAATGACCACGAATCATATCCCTGATTATAAGTAATATTTCAACTTTAACTTTAATGATCATAAGACTATAAGGACTCCACGTACTTAGGGGGATCAACCCTTCGTACAATGTATTGTGCACAACCATTTCAACGCTAAGCGTAAACCTCTATTAAAAGAGTTGTTCATCTCAGTATTTAGAATACAAGTCCGCACCAAAGTAAGTTTGGTTTGGATAAGCTTTCAAGGTAATTTGGAATTCAACGAACATCAACTAAGGAGTAGTTGAATAAAACCAATAACACTATACTATAGAATAATCGTGATTGAATCAATCATAGTAACCAAAAATCATGCTTTAGGAATAATCTAATAGCATACAATTTGAATAACTATAGCATACCTTGCTTGAACAATACTAAGCCAAGGTTAATTAGAATTGAAAACTAAGCATGCATAGCAATTTGAACGATAGAAATGTTCGACATTAGTATAGATAGTTGTGCATGCTAAACAACAAGTTAAATACAAGAACAACTTGCTCCAGAATAACTTACATCATTATATTATAATCGAATTGAAAATAGTAATTGAATTAACAAGATAATAGATTAGAAAACTTGCCTTGTTAAGTAGATTAAACCGAATCAATACTTAATCACAATACCTATATATATATATATATATATATATATATATATATATATATATATATATCATCATGACATAGTTAGTCACTACCACTTTACAAACTTAACTAACTACATTCATCATGTATGTTTGATTATTTAATCACCTAATCAAATTATAACACAAGTTAATCTTTAATAACATAATTATTCATAGTATAGAAATACTAAAATCAATATTTTACTGATCCTACTATCATCACATAATGTTTCTTAAAATTTAGGTGTGCAAAAAGTACACCATCATACCATTACGCTAACTACTTGCATGGCCGTACCATAGTTTACACGTGTGGTCGCTACTGCGGCATGAGGTTGAGCTACTACGCGGTGAATAAACTCTGAAGCCACGCCAACTGCGGCGTGGCGATAATGATGATGACGATGGCGACGACATATGGCGCCTAAACGTCTTCATTGTTGGGCCGTCTCTTGTTGTAAAAAGCTAGCTGATTTCGATTGACGACTTGAATAAAGATACTAGAAAAAGCCAATTTGGCTTACAAGCTCGTTTCTAACAGACTAATTCACATGCAATTCATATAAATACTTCATGTAAACATCATTCAAGAACTTCTAACATGTTTCTACCCATACAACAACATAAACAACGAATTTAAAACATCCAATTTCACTATTTTTGACAAAAACTCCATTTTTGATATTTCAATGAAAATCAACACTGTAAATTTTGTTTTTGAACCAAAACAATTAATTCAAAGCATCTTATCAATAATTATACATACTCTATCAAATTAGATGATCAATTTATCAACTAAACAACTAATTAACCCTCAATTTCTCCTTTAAATTAACTCATACTCATTCATAAAAACTCTCTGTAAAAAGGTTTTCTTCACAAACTACATACATAACAACAATACATTTACTATAACCTATGAAAATTATTTTAACATCACTAGTATGTCATATAAAGCCACATAGCAACAACAATTCATCTTAACACAAGAATTCTATAGAGAATTTGGGAAGAGAAAAAACTAAACTTTTTTAAAACTAAAAGAATAGGAGAAATACCTTGAAGAAGATGATGATGGCTATTCCTTTATATTCTCAAGCTTCTTCTTCTTAAATCTCTTGTCTTTCTTCCTCTTTTCTCTTCTACTTCTCTTCTTCTTCCTCTGAGTTTTCTTTTCTTCTCTCTAACCTCTCTCCTCTATTCTTACGTCTTATGATATAACGTATAAGATATAATATATATTTATTATATGATATAAATATAAAACATATAACTGATATCAGTTATTTGAGTTTTGAAAATCAAAAGCCATAAGGCTTGTTTGGCTAACCACTAAAAATATAATCAATTAATCCTTATGTCTTGTTTGGTAAAACACAATTATATTAAAGACTTAATAGGCATTAGGCCTTGTTTGGCAAAACTGAATTAAACTCTTTTAATTTATTTTAATAACTCCTTTATAGCAAGGTTACTTGTCACACTCCTTATTAAATTAAAGAATCAATTTAATCAATTAAAATATTAATCTATTAAATTATTACTTTCACACATAACTCATTATCACAAAACAATAATTTCTTTATAATTATAATTTTACTCAACCAACTAACACTTTAAATTACAAATTCCCATTTAAAATATTATAATTTATTTAAATCACTATAAGCTCTCTAGCTTACTTATTAAATTAAATTGGTATATAATCTCATAACAATTAATTTTCTTAGCTCCTTAATTATTTTTCAATAATAAACATATCCATTAAATACTTATATAAATCAATAAATATTTAATATGACACTTTAAAATTCTGGAATGTTACATCATTTCCTCCTTACAAGGATTCTGTCCTCAGAATCACAACTCAAACAAATCATTCATTACATTCTTCCCTACTTACAAAGATTCTATCCCCATAATCGAAGACACAGATTAAACAAATAACTCAGGGTACTCTTTTAACATTTTCTCTTCGAGTTCCCACGTAGCTTCTTCAGCGTTGTGGTTCCTCCATATCATAATCACGTAAAGGTATCACTTTATTCCTGAGCACTTGTTCTTTCCTGTCGACTATCTGGATAGGAACCTCTTCATAAGATAAATCTTTCTCGAACTGCAACGATTCGTACTCGATCACATGATTGTAGTCAGGTTTATATTGTCGTAACAACGAAATGTGAAAAACATTATGAATGTTTTCCAACTCTGGAGGTAGAGCTACCTCGTAAGCAAATTCTCCCACTCTTCGTAGCACTTCAAAGGGTCCAATAAACCTCGGGCTTAGCTTTCTCTTTTTACCGAAACAAATTTTCCCCTTCCAGGGAGAAACTTTTAGAAATACAAAAGTTCCTACGTCAGATGCACGATCTTGTCTGTGTTGATCAGCATACTTTTTCTGTCTGTCTTGAGCTGCTACTAATCTTGTCCTGATGAGTTTGACAACGTCAACAGTGTGTTGCACTAGTTCTGGTCCTAACAGTTGACGTTCACCGACTTCATCCCAGCACAGTGGAGTTCTGCACTTTCTGCCGTACAATGCCTCGTAAGGTGGCATGCCGATGCTCGCATGATAACTGTTGTTGTAAGCAAATTCCACCAACGGTAATTAATCTTCCCAGCTTCCTTTAAAGTCCATGACACATGCTCTCAGCATATCTTTCAATGTCTGAATTATTCGTTCGCTTTGGCCATCTGTTTGTGGATGATAAGCCGTACTCATTCTTAACTGTGTCCCCATGCATTCTTATAGTCTCTTCCAGAAATTTGACGTGAATCGCGGATCTCTATCGGACACAATTGATACTGGCACTCCATGCCTCGAAACAATCTCTTTAATGTACAATCTTGCCAACTGATCAAGATTGAATCTAATCTTTATTAGTAGAAAGTGCGCTGATTTCGTCAGTCTGTCCACTATCACCCAAATTGCATCGCATCCTCTCTGAGTAGTTGGAAGACCCACCACAAAATCCTTCGTGATGTGTTCCCACTTCCATTCCGGTATTTCCAACGGTTGAAGTAATCCGCTGGGTCTTTGATGTTCGGCTTTTACTCTTTGACATGTCTAGCATTTCACTACGCATTCTGCAACGTCCCTTTTCTTATTCGACCACCAAAAATGTAGGCGCAAATCTTGATACATTTTCATGCTTCCTAGATGAATTGAAGATTTTTAGTTATGAGCTTCGGTCAAAATTTCTTCTTTCAGCTCTGGTGTTGCTGGAACCCAGATTCTTCCCTCAAACCGTAGTAGTCCTTCGGTGTCGATCTTGTATTTTACATCATTAGTCTGAATCTGATTCTCTTTGATTTTCCCACACTCTTCATCTTATAGTTGAGCATTCTTCACTTTGTCCACTAAAGTTAGACCAACTTCTATCTGGAATAGTTGTTCGTCAGATTCTTTTGGAAATTTGATTTCCAACTCCAATTTTGTCATTGCTGAAATGAGCTCCTCCTGAGTTGTTATCAGCATCAACTTCTCCCGACCTTTCCTGCTTAAAGCATCTTCCACCACATTCGCTTTGCCCGGATGATAAAAGATTTCACAATCATAATCTTTTATTAATTCCATCCACCTTCTTTGACGCATGTTCAAATCCTTCTGAGTGAAAATATACTTCAGACTTTTTATTGTCTGTGTAGATCTCACATTTCTCTCCATAAAGATAGTGTTTCCATATCTTTAGAGCAAATACAACTGCAGCCAATTCCAAATCATGAGTCGGATACCCTTTCTCATAATCCTTTAGTTGTCTTGATGCATAGGCAATAACTTTGTCGTTCTACATAAGAACACAACCCAACCCTTTGTGTGAGGCATCACTATACACCACAAAATTTCCTGTATTATCTGGTAATGTCAACACGGGTACCACACTTAACTTTTTCTTCAAATCTTGGAAACTCTCTTCACACTTCTCCGTCCAAACAAATTTTACAGCTTTCCTTGTCAAATTTGTTAGCAGAGTGGCTATCTTAGAAAAATCTTGAATAAATCTTCTATAATAACCGGCCAGTCCCAAGAAACTCCTCACTTCTGATGGTGTTATTGGTTGTTCGCAATTGATTACAGCTTCCACTTTTGATGGATCCACTGAAATCCAATCCTTGTCAATAACATGGCCCAAAAATTGTACACGGTCAAGCCAAAATTCGAACTTAGAGAATTTTGCATACAACTTTTCCTTTCTTAGTGTTTCCAATGTCAAACGTAAGTGTTCCACGTGTTCTTCTTGAGTTTTGGAATACACTAGAATGTCGTCGATGAATACCACTACAAACTTGTCTAAGAATGGTTTAAACACCCTATTCATCAAATCCATGAATGCAGCAGGTGCATTGGTTAAACCAAAAGACATCACCAAAAACTCGTAATGTCCATACCGAGTTCTGAATGTCGTTCGTGGTATATCCTCCTTCCTCACTTTCAACTGGTGGTACCCACTTCTCAAATCTATTTTCGAAAAGTATTTAGCACCCTTCAATTGGTCAAACAAGTCATCTATTCTTGGCAACGGGTATTTGTTTTTAATAGTGACTTTGTTTAACTCCCTGTAATCAATGCAAAGACGCATTAATTGGTCCTTCTTCTTCACGAATAAAACTGGCGCTCCCCACAGCGACACGCTTGGTTGAATATATTTCTTGTCCAGCAGCTCTTGCAACTGTACCATCAGTTCCTTCATTTCTACCGGAGCCATTCTGTACGGGGCCTTCGATATCGGTTCTGTTCCCGGCGCTAAGTCGATCACGAACTCAATTTCTCTGTCAGGCGGAAGTCCTGGCAAATCCTCTGGAAAAACATCTTCGAACTCCCTCACTACTAGTATTTCTTCCAGTTTTACATTCTTCTTCTGAGTATCGACTATGTAAGCTAAATAGCCCACACAAACTTGACTCAACAATTTCTTGGCCTACATAATCGTCAGACATTTCATCTGTCTAGGCGACTTGCTACCATAGAATACTACCTTTAATGGAGTCATAAGGTTTACATACTTCTTTTGGCAGTCAATTATTGTGACGCCCCCAAAATAGGTATACAACACCCATTTTGAGTCGTCAAAATACATGGTACAGAAACAACTACAACTTTATTAATACAACATAAAAACTGTGAGTTTAAATACAAATATTGTCATCTAGACAATATAGTCCTCATTACAATTATTAATACACTATTTTACAGAATAGTGAGGACTACTAGAACCACTTCCAGAACCATCATTCCACACCCCGACTAGTACTCGCTACATTCTCGCCTCCTTAGAAGAAAAATGGAACAACAAGGAAAAGGGTGAGCTCAACTAGCCTAGTAAAGAACATTATGACTAAGATAATATAAAATAAATTATCGTTAGTCCTCAACAGGGAAAAAATCTAATAGAATACAATAGACAATAAGTTTAAAATCAATATTCGCAGCGGAAATAATAATTCATTAGAAGAGTTAAGTAGAGAATGAAATCTACTATCTTCTATACATGAATTTAAAAGTTCATCGTCTATCTTTTATCCCTGTAACATCAATCAATATATAACTGAAATCAAATATTCATCTTTGCACTACAGGCCAAAGATATTCATCAGTTGGTCATGTTCATCTAAACACCTGTTCATCTTTGCACTACGGGCCAAAGATATTCATCATAAATCATTAATCTTTGCACTACAGGCCAAAGATATTCAATTATATCATCATTTAGGATGGAGGATGATGAAAAATATTTTAAAGAAAACGAATCCAGTGAAACAAAAGAATAAATATTAAGGATTCGTATTTCAGCTATTCCATGTCCAAAAATACCTCATAAATAATCATAGTGGAGTAAAATTCAAGAATGATCAAAACATGGATACAATCAAAGCTAGTATCCATAATAGATATTTTGGATGAAAAACGAAAATTTAATTTTTCTATGAATAGTGCCGTATTCGTGAATAGTGTCGTATACGTGAATAGTAACTCCGACACTAGAAGATAGAAATTTCACAAAAAAAATCATCATGCTTCGTGAATAGTAAATCGTGAATAGTAACTCATGAATAGTAACTCAACATGAAAAAGTTCCAAATTTAATAAAAAGTTCCAACCAATATTTCGGCATAATGATATTGAAGAAATAATATCAATTACGAAGAAAATAACATCTCTTACCTCAAAAGGATAGTACTTACATTTGGAATATTGGATATAGTCTTTGAAAGAACTTGCACCGTATAGCAATACTCAAAGTACTAAAATACTCACAAAAATACGCTCAATATATTGAGAGAGAAAGAGAGAGAAAACTTTAGTTTCTGGTGTAATTTTTAATTCTAACCTAAGCACCCTATTTATAGGAAAATGCTTAGAACACCAAAGCAGAAAATTTAATATAATATTAATATATATTATTAAGTTTCATGCGCCAACCTTTGTAGATCTGAATTCAACCATTAATGTCACATGCTAGACCCACTTAACTCACCAAAAACATTTTCTTTGAAAAAAATAATTAAAACTTCCAAAAATCAATTATTTCGGAACTTCGGAACTATAATAATTCATAATAAATAGCCTTTTTGTCAGAAAAATTCGAACCTTGTCTTTCTATAAGAAATTCCATTATCTACAACATTGCGGAAGAATGTTTTCCCAAATTCCAAACAGAAATTGACCGAAATCCACAAACGGACGATTTTACAGGCTATAATCAAATTTCATTCAAGAAAAGGGGTCCACCGACATGTTTAACATGTTTTTAACATTTATTGCAACAAAAATACTCTTCCTCCTCATATACTCGTATATCCCACATTCATTGTAAAAATATCATCATTATATATTATAATAATATAATAAAATATTATTTTATCAGAAAAGATAAAATTAATATCAATTTTCAACAATTGTCACTTTAAAAAATTTCTCCATCTATATCCACATAAAATGAATATTTTTCTTATCATATAAATCAATAATTAATTATTCACAAATAATATTACAGAATCACAATATCGGCAACAGTGCCGGTAGTTCGAGAAATAGGGGCTTTCAATAAAGATTTCTCTCCTTTGGCGCCGCAATTAGGTAACCAAACCTCTCCTTAGACGTAACTTTCTAGACATTGCCAATAATGTTATCTAATAATATTATTGAGGATAATATGAATTATTGCTCAGATAATGGAAAAAATTGTGTAGTGATAATTATGGAAACAACGATAATATAAAATATCAACGTAGTAATTATTGAATCAATAAAATAAAATCTTTGAATAGTAATTCATTGTAAGAATTATTGAGTAGTGCCTTCTTACGTAAGAATTAATAATTGGTGCAATACTGGTGTCTTCTTTCTGCAACAACGCATTATTCGTGTTTTAACCACCGGGTATTCCAACAATGATTACTTGGTAATAACTACGCTGCGTTATTTATAAACAACTTATACTTGTCGTTTTCTTCATCCAATCGCTTTTTGTTATGGGGCCCACACAATCGCTACTGTCCGTAAATACGAATATATTCCAAACAACAAGAATATTCCACGACCAAACGAATATTCTCCGATAAAAATGAATATTTTATAACCACTTACTTATTTAAAATATTTGCGCATTTTACCCATAACTAACCACATTAATCAAATCAACCTTTACTATTTCATAATAATAAATAGAGAAAATTTAATTTTATTTATAATAAGTTGGGGTCTTACAACCTCCCCTCCTTATGAAATTTCGTCCTCGAAATTGACGTATGTACCTGGTGTTTCGAAAAGATGAGGATACCTCGCTTTCATTTTCGTTTCCAACTTCCAGGTCATTTTCTCAATAGCATGGTTTCTCCACAAAACTTTAACTTGTGGTATGACCTTCGTGCGTAGGACATGCTCCTTCCTATCCAAAATCTTGACAAGTACCTCTTCATACGTTAAGTCTTCGGCTATCTCGTCTGGTTCTAGCTTAATAACGTGGTTCGGGTCTTTCACATATTTACGAAGTACGGATACGTGAAAAACATTATGAACATGAGACATACTTGGAGGTAATGCGAGTCTATAGGCCACATTTCCTACTCGGTCAAGAATCTGAAATGGACCGATAAATCGTGGATTGAGCTTTCCTCTCTTCCCGAATCTTGTAACTCCCTTCCATGGAGTCACACGGAACAATACATGATCCCCAATACTAAATTCCACGTCCTTTCGATGAAGATCCGTATAACTCTTTTGTTGATCCTGTGCCGTTTGTATACGTTGTCGAATCATTTGGATCTTTTCTGTAGTCATACGTACCAACTCGGGTCCCAACAATGTTGTTTCACCCACCTCATCCCAACATATTAGAGAGCGACGCTTTCGTCCATATAATGCTTCAAATGGAGCCACACCTATACTTGCCTGATAATTGTTGTTGTAGGAGAATTCCACCAATGGTAAATACTTATCCCAACTGCCTTTGAAGTCTAGGATACAAAGTCTTAATAGATCTTCAAGAGTTTGAATAGTCCTTTCTGATTATCTGTCCGTTTGAGGATGGTATGCTGAACTGAATCGTAAATTCGTGCCCATAGCTTTTTGCAAGCTAACCCAAAATCTTGAAGTGAATCTTGGGTCACGATCCGAAACTATGGATACTGGCATGCCATGCAACCTCACAATCTCATTCACGTACATACTAGCAAGACGTTCAAGGGAATAAGTCTCCTGTATCGGAAAGAAATGAGCAGACTTGGTTAATCTATCAACAATAACCCAAATAGCATTTATGCCTTGAGAAACCGTGGGAAAACCCGTAACAAAATCCATGGTAATGTGTTACCACTTCCATTTCAGAATCTCAAGTGGTTGCAATAGACCCTTTGGCACTTGATGCTCCGCCTTTACACGTTGACAAGTTAAACACCTCGAGATAAACTTTGCAATCTCTCTCTTCATATTGTTCCACCAAAATATATGTCGAAGATCACGATACATTTTGGTACTTCCAGGATGGATTGCAAATGGTGTATTGTGTGCCTCCATCATGATCTTGTACTTCAAATCAGAATCGTTAGGAACACAAAGTCTGGAGTGGACTCGAAGTATTCCTTCTTCATCGATTCTTGCTTCTGGAATAGCACCTTCTTGTACTTTCTTCTTCATAATCAACAGCTCCGGGTCTGTGGCTTGAGCAACTTTAACTTTCTCGATTAAAGTTGGTTCTATACGTATACTTGACATCATTGCATGTCTCCCCGGAGTCTTGAATTCTATCTTCATCTTTTGTAAATCACACAAAATAGGCCTTTGTTTTAACAACATCGCATTTATTCCCGCGTATGATCTTCTACTCAATGCGTCAGCTACCACGTTCATTTTTCCAAGATGGTATTGAATGGTGTGGTCGTAGTCTTTCAATAGCTCGAGCCAACGTCGTTGCCGCATGTTAAGTTCCTTTTGGGTGAAGAAATATTTGAGGCTTTTATGGTCTGAATATATCTCCACTTTTTACCCATATAGATAGTGCCTCCAGATCTTTAGCGCAAAAACGACTGCTGCCAACTCTAGATCATGAGTAGGATAATTCCTCTCATATTCTTTAAGTTGTCACGAGGTATAGGCTATGACTTTCCCACGTTGCATGAGAACACATCCTAACCCTTTGCCTGAAGCATCGTTGTAGATAACAAATCCATCCGTACCAGATGGTATTTCCAGAACAGGTGCGGAAATGAGTCTCCTCTTGAGATCTTGGAAACTCTTCTCGCATTCCTCGCTCCATACGAATTTTGTATCTTTACGAGTCAGCTGAGTTAACAGAGTAGCGATTCTAGAAAATCCTTCCACAAATCTCCGATAATAACCAGCTAAGCCCAAAAAGCTACGTACTTCGGTCACCAATTTCGGTTGCTCCCAACTTTGTATTGCTTCAATCTTCGTCGGGTCAACAGATACTCCATGTTTTGACACCACGTGCCCAAGGAATGCTACTTCCTCAAGCTAAAACTCGCATTTCTTCAGCATGGCATATAGCTTGTTATCACGAAGCCTTTGCAGTATCAGCTTCAAATGGTGCTCATGATCTTCACGGCTTTTGGAATATATAAGGATGTCATCAATAAAGACAAAAACGAACTGATCCAAATAATCCTTGAATACTCGGTTCATCATATCCATGAAAGTCGCAAGAGCATTAGTCAATCCAAAGGGCATGACTAGGAATTCATAATGCCCGTACCAAGTTTTGAAGGCAGACTTCGGAATATCCTCAGTTTTAACCTTCAGCTGATGATATCCAGAACGAAAATCGATTTTTGAAAAGAATTGTGCTCCTTGCAACTGGTCAAACATGTCATCAATACGAGGTAGCAGATACCTATTCTTGATAGTGACATGGTTTAATTCCTGGTAATCGATACAAAGTCGCATACTCCCCGTCTTTCTTCTTTACAAATAAAGCAGAGAGCACCCCAAGGAGATGTACTGGGGATCAATGAAACCGATGTCCAACAACTCCACGTAGTTGGACCTTTAACTCCTAAAGTTCAATAGAAGCCATTCGATATGGGGTTTTAGAAATGGGCTTTGTACGGGTTCAAGGTCGATAAAGAATTCAACTTCACGTTACGGGGGTAGCCAGGAAGTTCTTGAGGAAATATGTCGGAAAGTCGATAACAACGGGAATATTACTCAAATCGGCGTGTCTTTATTCAAATCCATAACATGGGCTAAGAAAGCTTGACATCCATTTTTCAATAAACGAATAGCTTTATGACTTGATATGACAGTGATTGATTTTAATGGTTTAGTTGCTTGAATTCGAACAACGGGTTGATTAGGAATATGAATACTAACAACCTTACGAAAATAATCAATTTTGGTATGATGAGTAGTTAACCAATCAATCCCTAAAATCACGTCAAATGCAAGTATCTTTAAAAAGAGAAGGTCAACAGGTAATGTGATGGTGCCAACTTGGATCAAAAAAAGATTTATAAACAGTGGATGTGATGAAAGTTTCTCCTAACGGAGTTTCCACAAATAGGTCAAAGTTTAATTTCTTCAGAGTCAAGTTTAAATGTTGAGCACAAGCAGGAGAGATAAATGAATGGGTATCACCGGTACCAAGTAATGTATAAACTTCGCATGAATTTATGATTAGCTTACCCGTGATCACCTCGGTTGGGTTCCTCGCATATTGACAAGTCACGACAAACGCTCTTCCAAGAACCGTTGACTTTGACTTTTTTGGGACAGCCTTTTGAGTCACCATCCCTGATGGACTTGGTTTCACTACAGTGCAATCTCGAGCGATATGTCCTTTATTTCTACAGTTATAACATACCTTAAACTGTTGTGGGAAGTTTGGGCTGATATGTCCTTCTTTTTCGCACTTATAGCATATGACCGGTGGTCGTTCTCCTCCCTTGGAACCAGTTGCTGTTGGTGCTGACGTCTTCACATTGTCATTGTTGAATCTCCTCTTTTTAAAATCTCCCCCCGACTTGCTTCTTCTATTTTCATGGCCACGATTACCACCAGAGTGGTTACCGCTTTTGTCTGAATGTTTTCCTCCCATTTGGTTTTCATTGCTTCGATGATTTCGCCGCCACGGTATGATGACACAGTTGCGGTCCCTTGGTTGAACGTACTCGCTATCTCGCTCTAATAATTGAGCCTTAATGACAACATCTGAATATAAAGAAAATTTATGAGAGATAAGATATTGCCGAATCTCGAGTTTTAAACCTCTCAGAAACATCCTCATCATTCGTTCCTCATTCTCTACCAAATGAGGTGCAAACCTGGATAACTCTGCGAACTTCACCTCGTATTGGGACACCGTCATGTTGTTTTGTTCTAGTCTAATAAACTCTACCTCCTTCATATGGCGAATACTTTCAGGAAAGTATTTTTCGTTGAAAAGTTTCTGAAATGTTTCCCAAGACATCTTTGAAAAGCGGCAGTTGGTGAGTACGTTTCACAGACTCCCACTAGTAGTCTGCCTTGCCATGGAACATAAAGGTAGCGAATGGAACCTTCTGTTCCTCTGTGAATCCCAAAACATCAAATATCTTGGTAATTTGTTTAACCCACGTCTCTGCCTTGATCGAATCCGACTTTCCAATAAATTTTGGTGGTCCCAACTCTTTGAACTGCTTGGCTGTGACAAGCCGTGCGTTGCTATCATTTCCACCTGTATTCTGTACACGAGTCTTCCTCGTCTGATTTTGCATGAACTGTAAAAAGTTCCTAATCATCCCATCGTTCATTGTCTGATCAGTGGTGTTGTTTACAGGAGGAACATTGTCAGCCTGTTGCACGTTCTCCTTGTTGGTAAGTACAGGCGTCTCCACGATCTCATTAACTCCGCCGTTAATATTCTCAGCTGCCATTCTTAAATACTGCCATAAAACAAGGGTTAATTAAATAATTTAACAAATCACATAATACCTCTATATTATGACCGACCAACAAATAAGCTTAGGTAGGACACACTAGCGAAGGATTTATTCGTCTCTCCCCTCCTAGTTCTATTCCCCGATCTCTGCCAGAGATCATATCCTAAGCTCGATACCAGGCTGTGGCGACCCCAAAATAGGTATCAACACCCATTCTGAGTCGTCAAAATACATGGTACAGAAATAACTACAACTTTATTAATACAACATAAAAACTGTGAGTTTAAATACAAATATTATCATCTAGACAATATCCACACTCAAATAAGTCCTCATTACAATTATTAATACACTATTTTACAGAATAGTGAGGACTACTAGAACCATTTCTAGAACCATCATTCCACACCCCGACTAGTACTCGCTACATTCTCGCTTCCTGAGAAGAAAAATGGAACAACAAGGAAAAGGGTGAGCTCAACTAGCCTAGTAAAGAACATTATGACTAAGATAATATAAAACAAATTATCGTTAGTCCTCAACAGGGAAAAAATCTAATAGAATACAATAGACAATAAGTTTGAAATCAATATTCGCAGCGGAAATAATAATTCATTAGAAGAGTTAAGTAGAGAATGAAATCTACTATCTTCTATACATGAATTTAAAAGTTCATCGTCTATCTTTTATCCCTGTAACATCAATCAATATATAACTAAAATCAAATATTCATCTTTGCACTACAGACCAAAGATATTCATCAGTTGGTCATGTTCATCTAAACACATGTTCATTGCACTACTACGGGCCAAAGATATTCATCGAAATCATTAATCTTTTTACTACTGGGGCCAAAGATATTCAATTATATCATCATTTAGGACTTGAGGATGATGAAAAATATTTTAAAGAAAATGAATCCAGTGAAACAAAAGAATAAATATTAAGGATTCGTATTTCAGCTATTCCATGTTCTAAAAATACCTCGTAAATAATCATAGTGGAGTAAAATTCTAGAATGATCAAAACATGGATACAATCAAAGCTAGTATCCATAATAGATATTTTGGAAGAAAAAAGAAAATTTAATTTTTCTATGAATAGTGCCGTATTCGTGAATAGTGTCGTATACGTGAATAGTAACTCCGACACTAAAAGATAGAAATTTCACAAAAAAAAATCATCATGCTTCGTGAATAGTAAATTGTGAATAGTAACTCATGAATAGTAACTCGGCATGAAAAAGTTCCAAATTTGATAAAAAGTTTCAACCAATATTTACGGCATAATGATATTGAAGAAATAATATCACTTACGAAGAAAATAACATCCCTTACCTCAAAAGGATAGTAATTACATTTGGAATCTTTGGATATAGTCTTTGAAAGAACTTTTAGATATAGCAATACTCAAAGTACTAAAATACTCACAAAAATACGCTCAATATATTGAGAGAGAAAGAGAGAGAAAACTTTAGTTTCTGGTGTAATTTTTAATTCTAACCTAAGCACCCTATTTATAGGAAAATGCTTAGAACACCAAAGCAGAAAATTTAATATAATATTAATATATATTATTAAGTTTCATGCGCCAACCTTTGTAGATCTGAATTCAACCATTAATGTCACATGCTAGACCCACTTAACTCACCAAAAACATTTTCTTTGAAAAAAATAATTAAAACTTCCAAAAATCAATTATTTCGGAACTTCGGAACTATAATAATTCATAATAAATAGCCTTTTTGTTAGAAAAATTTGAACCTTGTCTTTCTATAAGAAATTCCATTATCTACAACATTGCGGAAGAATGTTTTCCCAAATTCCAAACAGAAATTGACCGAAATCCACAAACGGACGATTTTACAGGCTATAATCAAATTTCATTCAAGAAAAGGGGTCCACCGACATGTTTAACATGTTTTTAACATTTATTGCAACAAAAATACTCTTCCTCCTCATATACTCGTATATCCCACATTCGTTGTAAAAATATCATCATTATATATTATAATAATATAATAAAATATTATTTTATCAGAAAAGATAAAATTAATATCAATTTTCAACAATTGTCACTTTAAAAATTTCTCCATCTATATCCACATAAAATGAATATTTTCTTATCATATAAATCAATAATTAATTATTCACAAATAATATTACAGAATCACAATATGAACCGGTAGTTTCCAGGAAATAGGGGCTTTCAATAAGAATTTCTCCTCATCTGGCGCCGCAATTAGGTAACCAAACCTCTCCTGATGAGAACTTTCTAGACATTGCCAATAATGTTATCTAATAATATTATTAGAGATAATATGAATTATTGCTCTAGATAATGGAAAAATCTTGTGTAGTGATAATTATTAAAACAACGGTAATATAAATTATCAACGTAGTAATTATTGAATCGATAAAATAAAATCTTGAATAGTAATTCTTCGTAACAATTATTGAGTAGTGCCTTTTACGTAAGAATCAATAATTGGTGCAATACCGTATGCTTCTTGTGCAACAACGCGCATTATCGTGTTTTAACCACGGGTATTCCAACAGTATTAACGGTAATAACTACGCCGTTATTTATAAACAACTTATACTTGTCGTTTTCTTCATCCAATCGCTTTCCGTTATGGGGCCCACACAAGGCTGCGTCGTCGTACGAATATTCCCCGACAACAAGAATATTCCACGACCAAACGAATATTCTCCGATAAAAATGAATATTTTATAACCACTTGCTTATTTAAAATATTTGCGCATTTTACCCATAACTAACCACATTAATCAAATCAACCCTTACTATTTCAAAATAATAAATAGAGGAAATTTAATTTTATTTATAATAAGTTGGGGTCTTACAATTATCGCTCCATATTTGAACAGCCAATCCATTCCCAAAATTACATAATATTCCCCGAGTCTAATCGGAATCAAATCTACCAACAAGATATTCTCCTTACTGTTCACCCTACAGTTCTTGTATACAAATCTAACAGGGATTACTTCCTTATTCGCAATTTCTATGTTCAAAGGAAAATTCAGTTCTTCTCTAGGCAATTCTAACCTTTTAGGAAATTCATCAGATATAAACGAGCAAGTAGCACCCGAATCAAATAATACATATGCATTAATATCATTGATTGGGATAATACCTGACACCACATCTTTTGATTGCATAGCATCTTGCACAGTCATGTTGAAGGTTCTGGTTGTGGGTTTATTTGATGATGCAGGTCCTGCAATGGCCCATGTACCTCCATTGTTACCTCTATTAGTTCTGGTTATCACTCCCTCCTTCTTCTTAGGGCACTCACGAGCAAAGTGATCCTTAGTTCCACACGTGAAGCATATATTCTTCTTTGGTTGAGTGCAATTTCGGGCGATGTGACCCTCCTGGCCACAATTGAAGCATACTCTCTTCCCCATCAAACACGCACCCTTATGAAATTTCCCACATATCACACAAGCTTCAAACTTTTTATTCTGCTGGTTACCCTGCTGGTTTTCCAGCACCCATGTTCACATTCCACTTCCTCTTCAAACTGTTGTTGTTTCCACCGCTACCACCTCCATTCTTAATCTCATTCTCATTCTTCTTCTTCTTTTGTTCCTAATTGAAATTTGTCACTGCCTCGCCTCCACCTTCAGCGAGTGCTGCTTTCTCCATCACCGCTGCAAGTGTCTTCAATTGGAACAGAAAACTTCATCTTGTCTGACCAAGGCTTCAGTCCCTGTTCAAACCTTTTCGCCTTGCGTTCATCTGTGCTGACTTGATATGGCGCAAACCTCGCCAATTCGTTGAATTTTGGGTCATACTCAGATACCGTCATCGTTCCTTGTTTTAGTTCCAGAAACTGAACTTCTAGCTGACTCTTCGAACTCTCTGGGAAATAAGTCTCGAAGAACAACTCCTTGAACCTATCCCAGGTCATCACCCCTGGCCCTTCACGAGTTTTATTGGCTTGCCACCAAGAACTAGCTTCTGCTTTCAACATGAATGTTGCGAAAGCAGTCTTCTAATCATCACCTACCCTAGCGACATCGAACACCTTTTCTATCACCATAATCCAGTCTCAGGCTTCCGATTAGATTCATGAACCACTGTAATTCATTGGTGGTCCAACCGCCTTGAAATCCTTAAACGTTGTACCATGGTTTTGTGGTTGATTTTGCAACGCTCCTGTCAGTAGTGTCACTAATTGTTGGACGGGATTATCTTCAACATCATTATTGTTAGTTCTCTCATTGGTTCTCTGTCGGGGTGGTTCACATCTGGGAGGCATTTTTTGTTAAAACAAAACATCTATTAGACTATTACTCAACTTCTTTAAGTATTTTCTAATTAACTTGCCTCCATAAAAGAAATAACCACATAACACATAACACTTTGAATAAAAATAATAACTTTTATTTATTCATCACCTTTTTGAAAACATAAAACAATAGCATCTCTACTATCTACATTACTTCCCTGAACTACAAAAGTTTCAGAACCACATCATTATTATAATATCCCATGGTTACTTAACACTGGGGATTACGCATTATTTACTACTTATTTCGTGCATTACTGGCACATTTTCTACGATGATCTATTAAGATACTTCTTAGCCCTATCACGGACTTCCTCCATAACCGAAACATTATTCTACGATCTAATACGTACGATGGTAGCATCTCGAACTGAATCGGATATCCCATGACCCGATCTTGAGCTCGATTAATTGCGGTGTTAAAAACTTTATCCATCTCTTCCATCTTCATCCTCTTCGCCTGTGAGTCCCTTACTACTCTTCCAGTTCGTTGATAAGCTTCCTCGTATGCATCTTTAGCTCTTACCCTCTTGGTAGCTTCTTCCTTCAGCTTGTTCTTCAGTTCCACGACCATCTTGATCAGTTGTTCCTTCTCTCCTTCAGTCTGTACTAGTTTCTCCTCGACATTTGTCAGTCGTTCTTCACGATCCTGGATCTCGCCATCTTTTTGTGTCATTGCAAACATTGTTGTTCACTACTATCTCCTCGCAACTCCTCAATCTGTATCCACGAAGTTCCACGTTACGGTCATGCACCTCATCGTATATACGGCCAGCTATCGAGTTAAGTGGAATCCTTTCCTCCTCGTCCTCATCATCCTCATCCTCATGTGGTAACTCAACGGTATCCTCCTCGTCTGTCTCCACATCATCATCCTCATCCTCAACTACTGTGACAAACGGGGCTGACTCCCGTGGAAATAGTTGTTCCCAAACTACCTGAATTTCGCGAGGCTCCTCCTCTATAGGCATTTGAGGTCCCTCCTCCCTAGCCTGACTGGATTCTCCGACATTAGTCATCCTGACAACAAAGTTTTAAAGTTTTAATTATTAATCATTACTATTCGACACTCACGAGTTCATAAATTAAAATCATATAAGCACATAAGTGTTTTATTACTTCTTTCCTAAAACTCGATAAGAGTTATCTCCACTATCTCTTTTTTTTAAGGGTTACTTCCTAGGGCTTTTCCCCCCACCTAAGGTTCATAATCTAAATCTTTGATACCAACTTGTGACACCCCCAAATCCTGGTACTTCATTTCCTCAAGATTTGGTGTTCACTTAATCAAAACATTCATTTCTAACCACCCAATTATAATACAATTGAATAATAAAAACCTGCCCATACAAGATTAAACTTAAATAAAAATCTCCCAAGTTATCTAACCTTTAACAACAATCATTCAAATGTGGAAATTTAAATAAACTTCATTACAATCTTTAAACCAAAGTCTAAAAGTATACTATCAAAACTATTACAAGTCTTCAGTATTTATTCATCTTTCCTTTTCCCTTAGTGGTGCTAGGTACGTCACCCATTTCAACTTTAGCTGTAAGAAATTTTACAGGCAAGAGTGAGCAAACAAGGCCCACTTGAAATAACAATAAGTAAATCTTTATACTTTTACATCAATTGTCAATATTAAGCTCAATAGAACTGAATAATATGTTCTATTAACTTTCTGAAAATTATAACATTCACTAAGGGTCTAATGACCACGAATCATGTCCACAGTTATAAGTAATATTTCAACTTTAACTTTTACAGTCATAAGACTATAAGGACTCCACATACTTAGGGGGATCAACCCTTCGTACAATGTATTGTGCACAACCATTTCAACGCAAAGCGTAAACCTCTATTAAAAGAATTGTTCATCTCAGTATTTAGAATACAAGTCCGCACCAAAGTAAGTTTGGTTTGGATAAGCTTTCAAGGTAATTTGGAATTCAACGAACATCAACTAAAAAGTAGTTGAATAAAACCAATAACACTATACTATAGAATAATCGTGATTGAATCAATCATAGTAACCTAAAATCATGCTTTAGGAATAATCTAATAGCATACAATTTGAATAACTATAGCATACCTTGCTTGAACAATACTAAGCTAAGGTTAATTAGAATTGAAAACTAAGCATGCATAGCAATTTGAACGATAGAAATGTTCGACATTAGTATAGATAGTTGTACATGCTAAACAACAAGTTAAATACAAGAACAACTTGCTCCAGAATAACTTACATCATTATATTATAATCAAATTGAAAATAGTAATTGAATTAACAAGATAATAGATTAGAAAACTTGCCTTGTTCGTAGATTAAACCGAATCAATACTAATCACAATACCCTATATACATACATATATATATATATACGTCATCATGATATAGTTAGTCACTACCACTTTACAAACTTAACTAACTACATTCATCATATATGTTTGATTATTTAATCACCTAATCAAATTATAACACAAGTTAATCTTTAATAACATAATTATTCATAGTATAGAAATACTAAAATTAATATTTTATAGTCCTACTATCATTACATAATGTTTCTTAAAATTTTGTGTACAAAAGTACAATTGTCGAGACCATTTCTTTAACTTTCAGCATGCATAGCTACGATTTACACTATGGTCGCACATGGCGTCGGGATAGCGCTACTGGTTGTGATGAATAAACTTCACGGACCGGCCACTTACCTGTGGCGATGTATGGCGCTAGTCGCGCCATTTAGCGTATCTTCTTGGGCAGCAGCATGCGAAAACGCAAGCTACGATTCAATCGACAACTTGCAGAATAAAGACAAGAAAAAGATAATTTGGCCTACAAGCTCATTTCTAACACACTAATTCACATGCAATTCATACAAATACTTCATGTAAACATCATTCAAGAACTTCTAACATGTTTCTACCCATACAACAACATAAACAACGAATTTAAAACATCCAATTTTACTATTTTTGACAAAAACTCAATTTTTGATATTTCAATGAAAATCAACACTGTAAATTTTGTTTTTCAACCAAAACAATTAATTCAAAGCATGTTATCAATAATTATACATACTCTATCAAATTAGATGATCAATTTATCAACTAAACAACTAATTAACCCTCAATTTCTCCTTTAAATTAACTCATAGTCATTCACAAAAACTCTCTGTAAAAAGGTTTTCTTCACAAACTACAAACATAGCAACAATACATTGACTATAACCTATGAAAATCATTTTAACATCACTAGTATGTCATATAAAGCCATATAGCAAAAACAATTCATCCTAACACAAGAATTCTATAGAGAATTTGGGAAGAGAAAAAACTAAACTTTTTAAAAACTAAAAGAATAGGAGAAATACCTTGAAGAAGATGATGATGGCTATTCCTTTCTATTCTCAAGCTTCTGCTTCTTAAATCTCTAGCCTTTCTTCCTCTCTTCTCTTCTTCTTCTCTTCTTCTTCCTCTGAGTTTTCTTTTCTTCTCTCTAGCCTCTCTCCTCTATTCTTATGTCTTATGATATAACGTATAAGATATAATATATATTTATTATATGATATAAATATAAAACATATAACTGATATCAGTTATTTGAGTTTTAAAAATCAAAAGCCATAAGGCTTGTTTGGCTAACCACTAAAAATATAATCAAATATTAATCCTTATGTCTTGTTTGGTAAAACACAATTATATTAAAGACTTAATAGGCATTAGGCCTTGTTTGGCAAAACTGAATTAAACTCTTTTAATTTATTTTAATAACTCCTTTATAGCAAGGTTACTTGTCACACTCCTTATTAAATTAAATAATCAATTTAATCAATTAAAATATTAATCTATTAAATTATTACTTTCACACATAACTCATTATCACAAAACTATAATTTCTTTATAATTATAATTTTATTCAACCAACTAACACTTTAAATTACAAATTCCCATTTAAAATATTATAATTTATTTAAATCACTATAAGCTCTCTAGCTTACTTATTAAATTAAATTGGTATATAATCTCATAACAATTAATTTTCTTAGCTCCTTAATTATTTATTCAACAATAAACATATCCATTAAATACTTATATAAATCAATAAATATTTAATATTACACTTTAAAATTCTGGAATGTTACATCTTCATATTTATGACGTGTCCAGCTCGCTTTCTCTTTGTGATCTCCTGTTCACTTATCATCAATGGACTAGCCCAATGCTTAATCACTTCGACCTTGTTCTTCAGAAGCTGACCAGTATCTTTGTGTGCACTCCATCAGTTCTCTCTTTGTTTGACAAACACTACGATTCTGGTTACTTCCAAGATCGTTATCATCTTACCACTTGACAGCTACTACACTTGCTGACTTTCCTTAGTCAATTACTGAAGTCTTCTTCTGATCAACTTGTGGAAGACTTCATCTCGAATGGCTTCACAACTCAATCTGGATGCTGATTGGGTTGGTGATTAGATCTTCTGTTAGCTTACATGTCATTCGTTGAGTGCTCTCTGGTTTCCTTCAGATGGGATGTATCTTTGCAGTGCCAACCAGAGGCTTCATTCCTTTGGATATTCTAGGAGTGCTCATTCGTTGAGAATCGTATTTGTTGTATGATTTTGTCTTGACATTGTGAGCACATCTGTTGAGGTCTTAGTTCTGCACTCTACAATTCAGCTTCGGCTGTACAGACACTACGACTCCAAAATCAAATCTTGACACTACAATTTCTATCGTTGTGATTGTTGTCTTCATCTGATCTTGCTCGACTACGATCTCTGCTTCTGATATGATCAATAGACTCTACGACTCTGAGTGTAGTCTACGATTCTTGACTTGGGTTTCGGCAGATCTTGATTCGGCTCGAAAGGCGGTGTCGTCTCTACGATTTCGAACATGACTTCCTCGGCAGGACATCGCCTCGAGGAAGTTCTTCTCGACACACTACGATCCTTCCTCGTCTCTCCTGGCAGTCTACGAACTCCGAGATCTACTATCTTGCAAACTACGATTCTGCCTCGATAGCTCTCGAGTTTTTCTTGACTCTCCTGGCAGACTACAATTTCTGGTGCAGTGCTCGACGATCAGACAAGCTTATCTATTACATCATGAGATCCACCTAAATACTTGATCTCTCTATATTTATAGTCCTTGTGCATCATTTCTTTTTAAAGACTTCAACAAAGTTGTTTTGCTTATGTAGGATCAACCTAACATATTTGATCAATTCATTCTAAGTCCTTGTACATATGTTTCTATTATCAATCAAGGACTTTACAGCTTTTCTTAATGCAAGCATACTTGCATATTCATTCATATGTATATCATAATCAAATCATATGTAAATAGGAATATCATTCACATGCTAATTCCTGGCAGAATAGTCTATGCTAATTGTTTCGGCTAGATAAAAATGATTTAAAAATATCAAAATATATATATTATATCATTAATGCATCATGTAACCTGGTGCAAAGATGTAAAAAATGATGGAGTTGTAAATGTAGAAGTACTTAGTGTTGAATGCGATCTAAAAATTGTCGTTCCACTATGGTATGATCTATTATGACAAAGTCACACAATGACGGAATCCTCAAACGGGCTATAAATACAGTGCGGTATCATGACGTCATAAAATTATTTTTAGAATTTCAAAGATAAACTATTGCCAATGGGGTTTGTCCGTACATGTTTCGATTGAAATTGAATTATTGGTATGAGTCTATTTGATTCAGCTAGACCAACAATTAAGAAAATTCTAAGTATTCTTTGAAATTTTCCTGAACCAAATTGTTTTGGTGCAGAATCCTATGATAAAACTGAGGTGAACATCCCAAAATTGTAAAACTTTTGTGCTCCCAAGGCGAATATGATGAACGTAAATATCGTTCTAGCATGTAGTGCCTGATCAGTACAGGGCATAACGGGTTGATCACCCTCCATGTCCGTAAGTTATGATGGTTTGCAAATGAATTTTTGTATAAACCTTTTCAAAAATTGAAAATGAATGTTCATGGTCTATATGACTCCTCAACATGATTTGAAAATTTTACTCTTTGGAGTGATCTTTTGGGTAGTATGAGATGATGGGTATGAAATAGTATGAACTCGTTATTTACGGGTAGAATCTGATATGATTGAATAAAGGTTATATTAAAAACCTAGTTTTGGTGAATGGAAGGAGTAGAGTGTAGTAGGTTGTAATTTCAGGGATGAAATTCTTTGAAGAATGGGTGAATGTGACAACCCGAGAATTTATAGGATTTATAAAATCTTAATTGATTGAATAAAGGTTGAATAATAAGACCTTGACTGGAAATATGTATGGATTTAAAATTTATATGAATGTGTGAGTAAATGAATATGAATATTATGTGCTGGTTTTTATTTGTTTATTATATAAACAAATAAAGGAAACTAAGGTAACCTAATTATATATTAGGAATAAAAAATTTATAACTTAAGGGTTATGGTATGGGAGAATAAAAGTATTTAAAATATATACTAATTTTAAGAGATTTATTTTATACATCTCAATTAATTAATTTTATAACCTAATTATAGCAAATCTAATTGGGTTAAGAAATTAAATGTGCATGAGTAAGGATTTAAGTTATAATTGAAGAAATGGAAATCCTAATTAAATAATTAGGGTACTATAGAATTTAAAAGTATTAGAATATGTTAATTTTTCTTGGCTAAGAAACTAAATTAAAAGCCCAAGTGTTGGCCCAAATAATTAATTAAAAAGCCCAAGTGATGGTCCAAGTATGGAAGGACTTGATAGTCATTTGTTAAGTGAAATAAAAGTAATTAAACAAAATAATATTGTGGTGAATGGATGGGACAAGTAGATGGTTATGTGGGAGAATAAGTAGGCCATATGGCTAGCTAATGAGAGGAAGAGGAAATGGCCACAAGGAGACCAAAATGTGGGGGAAAGAAAGGCCAAGTGGCCGGATGTTTAAGGGAGAAAAGGAAGGAGCATGTTATCATTTTTAAGCCACAATTTTGCAAAAGATATCCCACTAAATTAAGTTAGATGTCCATTTGTTTAAGGGGCCACATTACTTAATAATCTTTCACCTATCTAAGTGATGATTATTGAAGGAGAGAAAGCAAGAGAAGTTGGGGGATGTATTATAGATATGCACATTGTATATCTATACATTTTTACTAATAACAAATAAAACATATTTTACTAACTTCTAAAATTCATTTCTCTTTCATCTCTTAGTTGCTAACAAAAGAAACTAAAGAGAGAGAGAAAGAGGTGGGGCGACAGCCATGGTGGAGGATGGAGATGAGGGTTGGTAGCTCCATGGGAGGAAGAAGAAAAGATAGAAGAGTGGCCATGAAAGGAAAGAAGGAAATATCCAAAAGGTATAACCTTAAACTAATTTATATATTTTTGTTGGATTATACTAAATCAAAACTTTAATATATGTTTCTAAACTTTAAAACTCTAGATTTACATGTTAATAAGTGTTTTATGTTTAGATATACCCATATTGGGTGTTGATTTGTTTGGAAATCAAAAGAAAAGAAAAGTAGTTTTTTTAGTTTTTAAACAATAAATTTTTATCTACACCTTCTTTTTGCGATCCGTCAAAGAGAGGTGCTAGATATGTAAGCTAAGTACTAAACTCAAGTGGTAGCACTCAAAAATTTTGAGTACACAAGTCTTAGTGATTGTTTTAGCAAAAATAGTCTCGTGTTTTAGAAGAGGAAATAAACTATTTTGGTCTAGTCAGTGCTAGGGGCTGTTTTGTCATTTTTCGGACATTCAAAAATTCTTGAAAACCTTAGGATGATAATATGATAAGTTTTCTAACATCTCCAAGTGGAATCACTGAAAAAAGAGTTGTAGATTTCCGTATGGACTGTTTTTAGCAAAGTGCAAAAAAAGTGAAAATTTTCAAAAAAGCTACCGCCCAGATTTTTCCAAGGGCAGTTTCGGCCATTCCATTTATGAAATAAATTTTGGCGTTTTGGGACATGAAACTATATGATATAAAGTAGCTCATGTCCAAAAATGAGTTCATTCCAACTTAAAATGACCAAGTTATGACCATTTTAATTTTTAGGATTTTCGACAAAAATTGCTATAACTAGAGTTCTATAACTCCGATGGCCACAAAATTTAAACTTGGGGTTCACGTTAACACGTATAAGATTATGTCAAGAGATGGGAATTTCTGGAGTTGAGCATGATAGGGGTAATTTATTAAGCTACGAACTAAAAATGATTTTTAAAAAATACTAAAGAGAGTTGAAAATTTATGGAAAATTTAGTTTTTGTGTATGAAATATATGTATATATGTTTGGACAAAGGATAAAAAAATAATAATTTGGTCTGGTATTTTCGTGAAAAGAGATAATGAATCCAGCTTATTGGATTTCAAAATATGTTGAATCCAGTTTGCTGGATTGGAAAGCAGTTTACAGAACTGAAAATTTGTTGAATCCAGTTTGCTGGATTGCAATATGTTTGCTGGATTTGGAATCCAGTTTGCTAGATTGCAATTTGGTTTGCTGGATTGACCATCTGGTTACTAAATTTGTAATCCAGTTTGCTGGATTGCAATCTAGGTTGCTGGATTGGTATGTTTAGATAATCCAGGTTGCTGGATTAGTATTTGACTTATTAGATTTAAAGAATAACTTATAATATATAAGATTAAAGTGTTAAATCATAATATATATGATATAGTGATTAAAGAATTATCAAAGGACGATAATAATAATGATGTTTTAAAGAGTAATCTAATATTTGATTATGTGATAAGTGTTTAAGTTGTATAATGAATGTAATTAACAGTAGTATATGTTATGATATTATTCTAATTGGGAGATCGATATTATCAATATTAGGTATTTCAGATGAAGCTAAAATAGGTTGCGTAATAGTAATCGACATTGCATGCAAGTTCCTATACTTTTATTGTGCAAGTTTCTTAACTCGAACTTGAGTTGTTATTATAAAGTATGCTCGTGGTTAATCATTGCTGATTATATCACATCTATAATTTTTTGATTCGTACGTTGTGCATGTTGTATATGTTCATCAAGTATGAAAGGCTGATCACATTCATTACCATTTGGTTCAGTTATAGTTGTTCATGTTCATTGTTGACCATTCAGTTATGAAAACTGATTCATGTTCTTTTACAATTATTATATTGTTGAAATTTTTTAGCTTTTATTCTTTTCAATCATGATATATCTTTCTTTGATCTTAAACTTGCTGGGCAAACTTGTTGTTCACCATTGCTATATCATGATTAACATTTTAGATTTGGATGAATACTTCGGACACAAGCAAAGGCAAAGACAAGTTACAGGAATGGATTATTATACAGTTAAAATTGTAAATAGTATTGAAGGCAATTAACATTGTAAGTCCTGTAGTATATGAATATGTGTATTAAGTTAAGGTTATAGACCTTGGGGATTATGTTGTAAAGGTTATTACATAAACAATTTATGTTTATATCTTCCGCAATAGTTATAGAATTGTTGTACCAGGTTCGTGGTGATTAGTACCCAGATTTCTGGGATGCTACACGTATAGATATCCACTATCTCCCCAATACATGTAATGTCTCCAGATCTTTAGTGCGAAAAAAACTGCTTCCAACTCTAGATCATGAGTAGGATAATTCCTCTCATATTCTTTGAGTTGTCGTGAGGCATAGGCTATTACTTTCCCATGTTGCATGAGAACACATCCTAACCCTCTACCTGAAGCATCGTGGTAGATGAAAAATCCCTTCGAACCAGATGATATTGTCAGAACATGTGCTGAAATGAGTATAATCTTACGTTCTTGAAAACTCTTCTCACATTCTTCGCTCCAACCAAATTTTGTATCTTTTGGAGTCAGCTTAGTTAATGGAGTAGCGATTCAAGGAAATCCTTCCACGAATCTCCGATAATAACCAGCTAAGCCCAAAAAGCTACGTACTTCGGTTACAGACTTAGGTTGCTCGCAGCTTTGTATTGCTTCAATCTTCGTTGGGTCAATAGATATTCTGTGAATTGATATCACGTGCCCAAGGAATGCTACTTCCTTAAGCCAAAACTCGCATTTCTTCAACTTGGCGTATAGCTTGTTTTCACTAAGCTTTTGGAGTATCAGCCTAAAGTGTTGCTCATGATCTTCACGACTTTTGGAGTATATGAGGATGTTATCAATAAAGACAACCACAAAATGATCCAAATATTCCTTGAATACTCGGTTCATCATATCCATGAAGACAGCAGAAGCATTGGTCAATCCAAAAGACATGACTAGGAATTCGTAATGCTCGTACCGAGTTCTAAAAGCAGTCTTTAGAATGTCATCAGTTTTAATCTTTAACTGATACGAAGATCGATCTTTGAAAAGAATGTGGCACCTTAAAACTGGTCAAACAGGTCATTAATGTGAGGCAACGGGTACCTATTTTTGACGGTGACATAATTTAACTCCCGATAATCAATATTAAAGTCGCATACTCCCATCTTTCTTCTTTACAAATAGAATAAGAGCACCCCAAGGAGACGTACTAGGATGAATGAAATCGATGTCTAACAATTCTTACACTTAGGTTTTTAACTCCTGAAGTTCAATAGTAGCCATTCAATATGGGGATTTGGAAATGGGTTTTGTAATGAGTTCAAGGTCAATACAAAATTCGATTTCACGCTCTGGGGGTAGGCTAGGAAGTTCTTCAGGGAATACGTCAGGAAATTTATTAACAATAGAAATATCATTCAAATTTGACGTATTTTTGTTTAAATCGGTGGCATGGGCTAAGAAAGCTTGACATCCATTTTTTAATAAACGAATTTCTTTATGGCTTGATATGACAGTTATTGACGTTAGTGGTTTGGTTGTTTGAATTCGCATAATAGGTAAGTTAGGAATATTAAAACTAACAACCTTACGAAAACAATCAATTTTAGCATGATGAGCAGTTAACCAATCAATCCCTAAAATCACATCTAATACAAGTATTTTCAAAGAGATAAGATCAACATGTAATGTGAAGGTGCTGATTTCAATCAAACAAGATTTATAAATAGTGGATTTAATGAAGGTTTCTCCCAACGGAGTTTCAACAGATAAGTCAGTCTAATTTCTCTGGAGTCAAATTTAAACGTTGAGCACAAGTAGGTGAAATAAAAGAATGGGTAGAACCGGTATCAAATAAGGTATAGACTTCACAAGAGTTTATGATTAGCTTACCCGTGATAACTTCGTTCGGGTTCCTCGCTTTTTGGGAGGTCACGACAAACGCTCTCCCTTGAACTATCGGCTTTGACTTGTGTGGGACGGCCTTTGGTGTCTCTATCCCAGCTAGACTTGACTTCATTGCACGACAAAATTGAGCTAGGTGACCTTCTCTTTCGCAATTATAATACGCTTTGGGTTGTTGTGTACAATTTGGACTGATGTGTCCCTCCCATCCGCATTTGTAGCATACGACCTGTGGTCATTCTCTATCCTTGAAAACAGGTGTTGGTGTTGTTGTCTTTCCATCATTATTGAACCTTCTCTTCTTAAAATTTCCACTTGACTCATTTCTTCTAGTATCTTGGATACGGTTACCACCGAAGTGGTTACCATTTCTGGCATGTTAATTTCCTCCACGTTTGTTGTCACCGCTTCGATGACTGCTACCACTAGTATTATAGTTTTACCGGCTGCTATCTCTTGGTTGGGTTGACTCATTATCACGCTCCAATAACTGAGCCCTATTCACAACATCTGAATACAAGCAAAGTTTGTGAGAAATAAGGTGTTGGCGTATTTCGGGTTTCAAACCTCGAAGAAACATTCGCGTCATTCGCTCCTCATTATCTACCAAATGGGATGCTAACCGTGATAACTCGACAAACTTAGTCTGGTATTGCGATACAATCATATTTTTTTGCTCTAGCTTGATGAATTATACCTCCTTCATCTGACGAATACTTTCGGGAAAGTACTTGTCGTTGAAAAATTCTTAGAAATTCTCCTAAGACATCTTTAGTGCGGCAGGCTGGGTACATTTTATGATTTCCACCAATGATCTGCCTCTCCCCACAACATGAAGGTAGCAAAGGGAACCTTTTGCTCCTCAGAGCATCCCAAGACATCAAATATCTTGGTGATATGCTTAATCCACGTCTCTTCCTTAAGTGGTTTTGGCTTTCCCAAAAACTCTGGTGGTCCAAGCTCCTTAAATTACTTAGTGGTGACCATCCGAGAGTTGCCAGTATTTTCACCTACATTTTGAACAGGATTCTCTCTCGCTTGATGTTACATGAATTGCAGAAAGCTCCTAAACATTATGTCGTTCATCATTTGGTCGGTGTTGTTGTTTACCTGAGGATCATTGCCTTCTTGATACACATTATCCTGTTTATTGATCATCGGTGACTCAACGGTCTCATGTGCTCTATAGCTTATCTCAACATTTTCTGATGCCATTTTCAAACACTGCCAAAAAACAAGGGTTAATTGACATGCCACATATTATCCCTATATTCTGACCGACCAATTAAATAACAAATAAATTTAGGTAGGTCATACTAGTGAATGATTTACCTGTCTCTCCCCTCCTAGTTCTAGTCTCACATCTCAGCCAGGGATTATATCCCTAAACTTTGATACCAACTATGATGCCCCCAAAATAGCTATACACAACCCATTCGAGTCACCAAATACAATGTACAAAATTTAAATACAAACTTCGTTTATACAAGTATGACAAATCGTAGCTGAGAATTTTAACACGAATATTGTATCATAGAAAATATTCAAACTCAAATAGAGTCCTCATTATAATTATTATTATATTATTTTATCGAATAGTGAGGACTACTACAGCCACCATCTTAGACCGTCACTTCATTCCCCGACTAGTCCCGGCTATGTTCTCATTTCTTGAATAGAATAATGAAAACAAAGGGTGAGCACAACTAGCCTAGTAAGAAATATTATGACTAAGATAATGCAGAATAAATTATCGTTAGCCTTCAACAATGTTAAATTGATAGAATACAATAAACAACAAGTTTAACTGCAGCGGAACAAGCAATTCATTAGAGGAGTCAAGTGGACCATGATATCTAATGTAAGACCCCAACTTTTATGAATAAAGATTAATTTTTCTCGAAATATATTTAGAATATTATGGTGTGGAATTGATATAATGTTATAGTTGTGGGTAATATTTCCAAATTTTTCAAAGTAAGCAAGTGGTTATAAAATATTCGATTGGTCAGAGAATATTCATTTTAACAGTGAATATTTGTACGACGGCACAATCATTGGTGGACCCCATAAATGGAATTATTATCAGAGTTAGAAAACGACAGAATTATCTTTTTATAAAAATAACGGTGAAAGTTTTACCGTTAAACTGTTAAAATACTCGGTGGTAAAAGAACAGTAATACGCGTAGTTGTATAGTAGCACATGGTATTGATTATTGATGCTTACATGAGAAGTCACTCAGTTATACTCAATATTGCTACAGTAATTGTTGCATAATATCTCTCATATTATTGATTCAATTATTATCACAGTATCATCTGCACAATATTTTATATTATTAAATCAATAATTGAGACGACAAAGTTATTCATATTATTATTTTCAATATTGACAATGTCTGAAAGTTCTGTCAAGGAGAGAAACCCTTGTCGGAAAGCCCCCTCTTTCTTGGGAATGATCTGGTTGTTAAATATTATGAGTTATACTATTAATGATTAATAAGTTCGTGTTGATTAAAGATGAAATTGATATTTCCATTGTGTTGGGATTATTAGTGTTAGTGGAAATCGATATTTATTTTGATAATAATTGATTTCTAGAGGTTATATTGACCAATCAGGTAATTAATCGGATAAATGAGCAATTAATTGTTATTAATTGACATGCTTATAACTATTTGTTCACATGCATGTACTATTAGGAGAGGTGGTGCAATATTGATAATACTTGCATGACTAAATTAAAATAGAGGTATATATGAATGTACTATACCGTAACTATTTTTTCACGTGTATAGAACTATTGATTCAGATGAATGTATTATTGATTCACATTCATGTACTATTAGGGGAGGTGGTGCAAGTTTGATAATACTTGCAAGACTAAATTAAAAATAAAGGAAAAGATGAAGGTATTATACTGTAATATTTAGAGCCCCAAAACGTGCAATTATCGAAACTATATTTTCCTATAAATAGAAGCTCATTCTTCTTTCATTCTCACCAATTCACTAAGACTCACAAGAGCAATTATAGAGAGAGAAGCTATAGAGAGAAAGAAGAAGAAAAGTCTGCTACTTCACTATTCCAATATTCAGTCTTCTTTCTGTGGTAATGGATATTAATTTTTTTAGTATTCATAAGGAATAATATTTTCTTCCATACTCTATAGTATGTGAGTAATATTATTTCATCTTGTATTCATGATTATACCCTCATTTTGTTAAAGTATTGCTTCTATCCTCTGTGAAATTAGTAGAATATCCTTGAAATTTGTGCTTCATCTAGTATCGTTTCACAAGTATATTTTCTACACATTCTTGTTAAATTTTAAGCTTTTCATGCCGAAGTACTGTCCATGAGTAGTATTCATTTATACGGTACTATTCAAAAAGTACTATTCATGGGGTATTATTCACAAAGTACTATTCACAAAGTACTATTCATGAGTACTATTCACAAAGTACTATTCCCGAAGTACTATTCACTCAGGTACTATTCACCGGGGGAATTATTCATGACAAAAATTGATTTATTTGTTGTCCAAATCATTTTTAATACAATATTATTCTTGAATTTTACTCCACAAAGCAGTATCATGTTGACAATTTGGACATTATTGAATTCAGGATAAATTAAATTATAAATCTTTAAAAATTTATCATTTGCTTTCTTTTAATTGAATTCTTATATCATTGTCATCATCCTCATGCTTATATTGCGATAAAAGTCATATGTGGCTTACGTGCATAGATGTACTATTGATTGGTATGTTAATGACTAGGGATTATTCGGTATAATTATGACCGTAATGTTACAAATGATGTGGTAAAAGTCCTCATTGGCTCGTAGTGCATTGATGGATAGTTGTTGGTATACTCATGACCATTGATGATTACATGAATATCCTTGGCTCATAGTGTAGGAATGATTCGATGATGTGGTTTATTTATTAAGCTGAGTCTCAACGATAAAGTTGATGAAAAACTTTTTAAATCAAAGAGGATAGTAGATATCATGCTCTGTTTGACTCTTCTAATGGATTACTTGATCTGCTGCAGTTGAACTTGATGTTTATTGTATTTTTATCAGTTTAACATTGTTGAAGGCTAACGATAATTTATTATGCATTATCTTCATCATAATATTTCTTACAGGGCTAGTTGAGCTCACCCTTTTGCTTTCATTGTTCTCTTCAGGAAATGAGAATGTAGCCAAGACTAGTCGGGGAACACAGTAACGGTCCAAGATGGTGGCTATAGTAGTCCTCACTATTTTATGAAATAGTGTGATAATAAATGTAATGAGGACTTCATTTGAGTTGGAATACATACAATATTTGTATAAAAACTCTAAGCTACATTGTTGTCGTATTGTATAAAAGAAGTTTGTATTTGATTTATGTACCTTGAATTTGGCGACTCAGAATGGGTGATGTATACCTATTTTGAGGGCGTCACAGTTGGTATCAAAGCTTAGGGATATGATTCTTGGCTAAGATGTGAGACTAGAACTAGGAGGGGAGAGACGGGAAATTCTTTCGCTAGTATGACCTACCTAAGTTTATTTGGTATTTATTTGGCCGATCAGAGTATAGGGATAATATGTGACATGTCAATTAACCCTTGTTTTGTGCCAGTATTTGACAATGACATCCGAAAATGTTGAGATAAGCAATGAAGCACATGAGACCGTTGAGTCACCAACGATCAATACCCAGGATAATGTGCATCAGGATGACAATAATCCTAGGGAAAACAACAACGCTGACCAAATGATGAACGATGGGATGTTCAGAGGCTTTATGCAATTCATACAACATCAGGCGAGAATGACTCATGTTCAAAATGCAAGTGGAAACACTGGCAACTCTAGGACGGTCACCGCTAAACAGTTCAAGGAGCTGGGACCGCCGGAGTTTTTGGGAGAGCCAAAACCACTTAAGGCAGAGACGTGGATAATGTAGATCACCAAGATATTTGTTGTCTTGGGATGCTTCAAGGAGCAAAAGGTTCCCTTTACCATCTTCATGTTGCGAGGAGAGGCAGATTACTGGTGGAAATCTTTAAAGCGTACTCAACCTGTCGCACTGAAGATGTCTTGGGAGAAGTTCCAAGAACTATTCAACGACAAGTACTTTCCCAAAAGTATTCGTCACATGAAGGAGGTAGAGTTTATCAAGCTGGAGCAAAACAATATGATTGTGTCATAGTACGAAGCTAAGTTTGTCGAGTTGTCTCGGTTTGCGTCCCACTTGGTTGATAATGAGGAGAGAATGACGCAGATATTTCTAAGAGGTTTGAAACCTGAGATACGTCAATACCTGATTTCTCACAAACTGTGTTTGTATTCAGATGTTCTAAATAGGGCTCAGTTATTGGAGCGCGATAATGAGTCAACCCAACCAAGAGAGAGCAACCAGAAAATCGATAATACAAGTGGTAGTAGTCATCGAAGCGGTGACAACAAACGTGGATGGAATCAATGTAGCGCCCCCAAATTCTGATCTTAAATAACCACGAATCTGGTACACTAGTTCTAACAATTGAGGAAAATATAAACATAAATTGTTTATACATTAAATATTACACACTATCGCCAAGGTCGAGAACCTTACTTAAAACCTGAATCAATATTGTATCTAACATATAATGTTATTATAATACAATATTGTTACAAATTTAGTTGCACACATATTCCCTAGCTAAACTTGGCTTTGACTTTTCCTTGTATCCGATGTATTCGCCTTAATCTACAATATTTATCATGATATAGCAAGGGTGAGCAACAAGTTTGCCCAACAAGTTTAAGTTCAATAAATTAAGGATATATCATGATGGAAAGATTTTGAATAATAGCTGGCTAACATTCAACAATATAATTGTGAACTAGCATGGATAAATTTTCATAGCTGAACGAACATTAAACATGAACATATCAATTATATCCGGACCGAATGGTAATGAAGGTGATCAGCCTTTTATACCTGATGAGCACATGCAATATGCACAAAGTGCGATTCAACAATTCATAGACGTGATGTAATCAACAATGATTAATCACAAGTTCAAAGAACAGTTCAAGAAAAATTGTCACAGTACGTGAGTATAAGAAACTTGCCTGATCGGTTGATTATCATTACGAAACATAACTTAGGTTTATCCGAAGACCTAATATTAATCATATCGATTTTCCAAGTTAGAATAATATCATCACAGTATAAAATAATCTAAACACATTACAACATAATCCTATTAGTCTATACATCATATAAGACCTAGTATCAAATCAAACTATTGCAGTCTAAGTTGAATCCGACATAATTCTGACATCCCGATGGCCTAGTCGGATAACTATCGAGCCTAATATCCATAAGACTTTGTCTAAACGCAACACAATTAACTTAGACAATTAATTATTCAGTCAAAATATTTTTCATAGGCTCATAATAATTTTCAAGTAATTATTATCAATTATTATGATTTTTCAATCATTAACATCACATTTATATGATTTAAATACCACTTAATTCTATTATCATTATTATTTATTTAATATTAAATATTAATGAAATCCTTAATATAATATTATAATATATTTATAATATCTCAAAGTATTTTTAATACTTATTATTATCCTTAAATGATTTTAAAGTAATTAAAACCATTAATAAAAATTATCCTTAATATTAAAATATTAATATATTTTCATGACAAAATATCAAAATTTATGTTTTATAACTTAAAATATTTTCTAAACCTTTAAATTATTTTTATATAATTTTAAATCATTAATTCTATTTTCCATAATTTATTTAATATATTCATTAAATAAAATAATCACCATTAATATTAATTAATTAATGAAATTCATCATAAAATATCAAAAGTCATTAAAAATAAATTAAAATATTTTCTTATACCATAATATAATTTTTCATGATTTTTCATGTATTAAAATTCATTTTTAAGTAATTTACTTAATATTATAATTAAATAAATTAAATACCATTATTATTCCAAAATATTAAATATTTATGAAATATATTTAGAATAATTAAAAACTAATTTTTAGGCTTTAAAATAATTTTTAATAATTTATTATGTAATTTTAATAATTACAAAACCATTTTTTATCTATTTATAAATTAAAATAATTAATTTCCATAAATAAACAGTCACTAAAGTGCCCTATAGCGACAGAACCGTCGCTATAGGCGTTCTTCACCAAACCTAGAACATTCATAGCAGTTTATTGGGTGCCTACTTTGACCAAGTATAGATCATTGATCTTCATGTTTCTGGGTAGTATAATGTGTTATGATTGTAGTACTTATGTAGTACTACAACTACAAACAACATTCGTGGACATCCTGCACCTTATCAGCAAGTTATAGGCCATCAAAGTCCTTGTCAGACATGTTCTTCATTTTCTGGGTTACCTGAAAATGAAGAACAATCAAGGTACCTACTTTGGATCCTTATAGATTGCAGTCTAGGTCTTGTTTATGTGATCTAAGAGTTCATACATGTAGTTAAGATGTCATAGTACAGTTATATAACATCAGCGCACTCTATCAACAATACATGAACAAGATCTGGCATGGTTAAACCATGTCGGAAACATTGTTCATTACGAATCTGGGTTTTCCAGAAATCCAACAAAACAGATGGTCAACGCTTATTTGACCCACATTATCTTTGATCATGTTATGGACATAAGTGATATAAAGGCATGATCGTGTAGCCTACATGCCAGACAACAACATCAAAACACTAACATAGCATAACAACTTAAACACAGCAAGATCTAAGGCTTTGCAAAGCTTGTCAGAAATTCTGGGTTTCTGGGTTTACCCAGATTTCCAGTTTCGTGATCGGTCAACGTACTTTGACTGCTTATATCTGGAGATCTAGACATGACCTGGGCTTGATTCAAGTTCAAGACCAAAGCCCTTACAGCATACTACAAGTCTATAACTTAAAACAACCAAAACTATAAACAGGTAAAGATCTATGGGGTTTTACATTCGGTTGTCAGACCAGACTTTTCCAGTTTTCCAGATTTTTGAAATCTTTAATTTCGAGCATCTAGATGTTATGGATCTAGGATCTAACAACCCATATCACTAAATGACACCCTCTAATATTACTTTAAACAATAAACAACAACAAATAACATGGATCACATAGATTTACAAGATTAGGGTTTTTATACCTTTTTTAGCTTTGATCTTAAATCTAACTTTTGATTCTGATCCTTGGCAAGCTATAAAGTGGTTTTAGCTTTGTTTCTCACACTCTCTCACTCAAGATTTCAAAAATTTTGGAGAGAGAAGTTCTTGGCAAGTATGAGAAGTAATGTAAGTTACTTACTTACTTTTATCTTTGGATTTTTAATTTAATGAATCTATTATAGTAGGTTGGCTTAGATTTTTAGTATATAGGCACATGTCATAGCTTAGGGTTAGTCACCAACCACTTACTAGGGCTAGATCTACACTCCACTTCATTAAAATATTCAAAAGGGTAGTTTAGTCATTTGACTTGTAAAGTGAATGGCAACTTGGTAACTTTTCACAACCCTTAGGGTTTAACCCTTAGGTTACACAAATTTATTTTCTAAACTTTCTAATTAGGTTTTAAAAATAGAAAATTAAGATTTAAAAATTATAATTAGGGTTTGTGACGACCCCAAAATAGGTATACATCACTCATCTTAGGTCGCCAGATATATGGTATAGAATACAAATACAAACTAATTATACAACAGTCGTGTAAAATACGACAAAACATATGTTGTGAGTTTTAATACAAATATTGTCATCTAGACAATATACAAACTCAATGGGGTCCTCATTACATTTATTGTCACACTATTTAACAGAATAATGAGGACTACTAATGCTATCATCTGGACCGTCACTCCGTTCCCCGACTAGTCCCATCTACCCTCTCATTTCCTGAAGAGAACAGTGAAAGCAAAAGGGTGAGCTCAACTAGCCCAGTAAGAAATGTTATGACTAAGATAATGCAGAATAAATTATTATTAGCCTTCAACAGTGTTAAACTGATAAAATATAACAAACATCAAGTTTAACTGCAGCGGAACAAGCAATCCATTAGAAGAGTCAATTAGAGAATAAAATCTACTATCTTCTATAATTTAAAAGGTTTTTCATGACTTTTATCACGAGACTCAATTTTTAATAAATAATCCACATCATCAAATCATCCCCGCACTCTGTGCCAAGGATATTCTTTAAGTATCACGACCACGAATTAATTATCCATCCACTACCACGCGCCAAAGATAATCATGTTTTCATCAACGGTCCTGATCATGCCATAAAACAATTCATCTTTGCACCCTTGGCCGAAGAGAATCCATAGCCATAATCATATCAAAAAACTGTCCATCAATGCACTATGGGCCAATGAGGAATTTTTCCACATCATTTGTAACATTACGGTCATGATTATACTGAATAATCCTTGGTCATAATCATACCAAGTCCATCTATGCACTACAGGCCACAGATGACTTTCCACATAATATAAACATGAGGATGATGACAATGACATAATAATTCAATAAAACAAGTTCAAGAATTAATTTATCCAAGAACCAATAAGGTCCAAATTATCAACATGATACTATTTTGTAGAGTAAAATTCAAGAATACTCAAAAGAATATTTCCATGAAAAGATACTGGATGAAGCACAAATATCAAGGATATTCCACTAATTTCATGGAGTATAGAAGTCAAAACTTTAACCAACTGAGTATAATAAAGAATTGAATAACAAAAGAAATCACCGTGCACGCGATAATCGCAAAGACAAAGTTATTCCAATGTAATGATAAATAATTGAACCAGTCACGCAAAAGCATGCATGGGATGTTCCAACAGAACAATAAAGAACGGAACCAGGTTATGCGTAAAGCATAGACAGGATGTTCCAACAGAATGATAAATAATGGAACCAGGTGTGACGCCCCCAAAATAGGTATACATCACCCATCCTGAGTCGCTAAATACATGGTACAGAAATAAATATAACTTCATTAAACTGTGAGTTTAAATACAAATACTGTCTAATAGACAGTATACAAACTCAAAAGTAGTCCTTATTACAATTATTATCACACTATTTTTCAAAATAGTGAGGACTGCTAGCACGACTGACTGGAAACATTACTCCACACCCCAACTAGTTCCCGCTATATTCTCGCCTTCTGAGAAAGATGGAACAAAAAGAAAAGGGTGAGCTCAACTAGCCCAGTAAAGAATATTATGACTAAGATAATATAAAACAAATTATCATTAGTCTTCAACAGGAAAAAATCTGATAAAATATAATAGACAACAAGTTTTAGATCAACAACTGCAACGGAAACAACAATCCATTAGAAGAGTCAAGTAGAGAAAGAATTCTACTATCTTCTAAGATTTAAAAGTCCATCATCAATATTTTATCCCTGTAACATCAATCAATATACATCTTGAATCAAATATTCATCTTTGCACTACAGGCCAAAGATATTCATTTGTATCACCAATTGGTCATGTTCATCTCAACACATGTTCATCTTTGCACTACGGGCCAAAGATATTCATTAGGTAATCATTAATCTTTGCACTACAGGCCAAAGATATTCATTAATATCATCATTTAGGACTGAGAATGATGAAAAATATTTAAAAGAAAACGAATCCTAGTGAGATAAAATATCAAATATTAAGGATTCGTATTACAGTTTATCCAAGTTCAATAATACTTCGAAATAACCAATTTTGAAGCAGAATTCAAAAATAATGATCAAAACATGGATACAATCAAAGATAGTAACCATAATAGACAACTTGGACAAAAAGAAGAAATTTTCATTTTTCAGTGAATAATGTCGTATACGTGAATAGTGTCGTATACGTGAATAGTAACCCTGACACAAAAAGTTCCAAATTTGATAAAAAGTTCATACCAATATTTTGGCATAATGATATTGAAGAAAATATCATTTTAAGAAGAAAATAACATCCCTTACCTTGCAAAGACAGTACTTCTGAATGGAATACTGGATATAGTGCAGAATGAACTTGCACTGTATAACAACACTCCAAGTACTAAAATACTCACAAAATACGCTTAATATTATAGAGAGAGAATGAGAGAAAACTTATGAATTCTGGTGTGGTTTTCAATTCTAACTAAGCACCCTATTTATAGGAAAATGCTTAGAACGCCATAGAAGACTAACCTGCTACTTGATGGCTTTACCTGCTACTATTCAAGCCCACCACTTTTGAAATTCAATTGAGCACATTTCTCACCAACCAATTCTAGAATTTTCCAAAATGTTTTATCATTTAAACAATAATCAAAAACTTTAATAATTCATAGAAAATAGCCCGTTTATCAGAAAAATATGAATTTTATGTCCATTCCACACAAAATCGAATTCTCTACAACTTTGTAGCTTTGAGTTTTTCTAAATTCCAAACGAAAAATGACCGAAATCCACATACAGACGATTTTCAAAACCTCCATTCCGACAAAATACTGATAAAACACCTCAGCATTAATTCCTTCATTTATAACCACAATAAATATATCCATCATTTATATCCACATAAAATAAATATTTTCTTATCATATGAATCAATAATTAATTATTCACAAATAATATTACAGAATCACATTTATAACAACCAGTGTTCCCCCGAAAGAGGGGCTTTTCGATAAGGATTTCTCCTTCTTCTGGCGGCGCAATTAGGTGACCAAACCTCTCCTTGAAAAAACTTTCTAGACATTGCCAATAATGCTATCTAATAATATTATTCCAAATAATATGAGTTATTGATCTGATAATGGAGATGTTATGCAGTGACAATTATTGAACAACAATAATTTAAAATATCAACGAACCAATTATTAAACCAATAAAATAAAATATTAAACAGTAATTACTGTAATAATTATTGAGTAGTGCCTTCTTACGTCAGGATCAATAATTCAAAAATACTGTGTAAAATCGTGTTCTACTGTGCAACCACACGTATTGATGATCTTCCTTTACACGTTGACAAGTTAAACATCTCGAGATAAACTCTGCGATCTCTCTTTTAATATTGCTCCACCAAAATGTATGTCGAAGATCATGATACATTTTGGTACTCCCAGGATGAATTGCAAATGGTGTGTTGTGTGCCTCCATCATGATTTTATGCTTCAAGTCAGAATCGTTAGGAACACAAAGTCTGGAGTTGACTCGAAGTATTCCTTCTTCATCGATTCTTGCTTCTGGAATAGCACCTTCTTGCACTTTCTTCTTCATACGCATCAGCTCCATGTCCGTAGCTTGAGCAGCTTTAACTTTATCGATTAAAGTCGGTTCTACTCGTATTTTTGATATCATCACATGGGTACTTGGAGCCTTCATCTCTATCTTCATCCTTTGCAAGTCATACAAAATGGACTTTTGTGTTAACAACATTGCACTAGTACCCGCATATGATCTTCTACTCAATGCGTCAGCTACCACGTTTACTTTTTCAGGATGATATTCGATGGTATGATCGTAATCTTTCAGCAGCTCGAGCCAACGTCGTTACCGCATGTTGAGTTCCTTTTGGGTAAAGAAATATTTGAGGCTTTTATGATCTGTATAGATCTCCACTTTCTCCCCATACAGGTAGTGTCTCCAGATCTTCAACGTGAAAACGATTGCTGCCAACTCCAAATCATGAGTAGGATAATTCCTCTCATATTCTTTGAGTTGTCGCGAGGCATAGGCTATGACTTTCCCATGTTGCATGAGAACACATCCTAACCCTTTGCACGAAGCATCATTTGTAGATAACAAATCCATCCGAACCGGATGGTATTGTCGTAAGCAGTTTAAATGAGTCTCCTCTTGAGTTCTTGAAAACTCTTCTCACAATCCTCGCTCCAACTGAATTTTATATCTTTACGAGTCAGCTGAGTTAACAGAGTAGCGATTTGAGAAAATCCTTCCACGAATCTCCGATAGTAACCAGCTAAGCCCAGAAAGCTACGTACTTCGGTCACCGACTTCGGTTGCTCCCAACTTTGTATGGCTTCTGTGATGCCCCCAAAATAGGTATACATCATCTATTCTGAGTCGCCAAATACATGGTACAGAATACAAATACAATCTTTAATATAAAACAAGAGAGCTGTGAGTTTTAATACAAATATTGTCTTCTAGATAATATCCACTCTCAAAATAAGTCCTCATTACATTTATTGTCACACTATTTAACAGAATAGTGAGGACTACTAGCTAAAACTATCATCCGGACCATCACTCCGTTCCCCGACTCGTCTCCACCACGCTCTCATTTCAAGAGAAACGGTGAAAGAAAGGGTGAGCTCAACTAGCCTAGTAAGAAATATTATGACTAAGATAATGCGAGAATAAATTATCATTAGCCTTCAATGATGTTAAAGCGATAAAATATAACAAACATCAAGTTTAACTGCAATGAACAAGCAATCCATTAGAAGAGTCAAGTAGAGAATAAAATTTACTATCTTCTATGATTTAAAAGGTTTTTCATGACTTTTATCGCCGAGACTCAAATTTTAATAAATAATTCACATCATCGAATCACCCATGACTATTTCTACCAAGGATATTCTTTAGTATCGCGACCATAATTATCCATGCACTCACGGGCCAAGAATATTTGTGTATACATTAATGGTCATGATCATGCCAACAATCGTCCATCAATGCACTACTGGCCAATGAGAACTTTTACCACATCATTTGTAACATTACGGCCATGATTACAATCGAATAATCCACCCTCGGTCATAATCATACCAAGTCCATCTATGCACTACAAAGCCACAGATGACTTTCAAAAAATATAAACATGAGGATGATGACAATGATATAAGAATTCAATAAAACAAGTTCAAGAATTAATTTATCCAGAACTAATAATGTCCAAATTGTCAACATAATACCGCTTTGTAGAGTAAAATTCAAGAATGCTCGGAAGAATATTTTCATGAAAAGATATCTTTGGATGAAGCCTTGAAATATCAAGGATATTCTACTAATTTTATGGAGTATAGAAGTCAAAACTTTAACCAACCGAGTATAATAAAGAATGGAATAACAAAAGAAATCACCACGCATGCAGACTTCACATGTAAAGTTATTCCAACATAATACTAAATAATGGAACCAGTCAAAGTAAATTGCGACCGGCTGTGGATGTTCCAATGTAATAATAAAGAATGTAATAACAATAGAAATCACCATGTATGCGGATTGTGATGCATTGGAGTTATTCCAACGGAGAATACTAATAATAAGGGCGGAATCAGTCCAACGTAAAAACGCATTGCATGTGATATTCCAATGTAATAATAATAAAGACTTTTAACCAGTCCCGCATAAAACCTTATAAAAAGCGAGATATTCCAGCGAGTAATAATAAAGCGGAATCGTCCCGTAGAAACGCATGCATACGATGATATTCTAATGTAATAATAAAGACGGAATAATAGAATAATGTCACCAAGTATAGGTAGTATCTAACATGTAATAATAAAGAATGGAATAACATAAGTTCTCTTCATGAATCACTACAAAAAAATGGGCCTTTAGCAACGATTTTTTGGCTAAAAGTATATGTTTAGCAACGAAATTTGTCCTTCGTTGCAGATTGTGTCAGACTTTCACTTTTTGCAACGAAATTCGTAAGTCGTTGCAAAATTTCGTTGCTAATTCATTGGTGGGAAAAAATTTCGTTAGAAATTTGTTGCAAAATTTTAGGCCACTTGATTTCCCGTTGTCGTAGGCAACGAAAGTTTTTTCGTTGCTAAAAATGGGGCTTTAGCAATGATTTTTCAAACAACATCTTTATAAGTCGTTGCTAAAAGTGTATGTTTAGCAACGAAACTTGTCATTCGTTTGCAGATTGACAGGCCGGGGCTTTCACTTTTTGAAACGAAATTCATAAGTAATTGCAAAAATTTGAAACAAAATTCGTTAGAAATTTTTGCAAAATTTCTAACCACTTGATTTTCTCATCATCGCGGGCAAACGAAAGTTTTTGTTACTATATTTCGATTCATTTAATGTGGACCACATTCATCAAGCAATAATTTTTATTTTCGATTGCATATCTTATATAACTTTTTGCAACAACTATTAAAATATTGCCTTAAATTAAGATAATCCCAATAAGCATATTTTTTGTAAGACCATATTCTAGATTCTGAGAATTGTCAAAAAATATTCGTATTTAGTATTTAAAAATTATGTCCAAATGTGAAACATATTCAAACCTGTGACATATCATTTGGAATTTTGGTCATTTAACCGCTAGAGCAACACAAGTTATCGGTTGATATCTTGCGAGGATTAATATTTATATCAAAACATGAGATTTCCCCCATATATTCCTTTTTTCTCCTTCACTACATACCATTAATATAATCTCAAGAAGTTATATAATAATAATAATAATAATAATAATAATAACAATAATAATAATAATAATAATAATAATAATAATAATAATAATAAAAAAATAATAATAATAATAATAATAATAATAAAGTTACACCAATGGTGTGTAAGTTTTTTAACTCTCATTTTCAAATTCTCCTTTTCTCGACTTGTAAATTTTTTATAATCAAATATTAATTTCTCTTTATATCTTGAATTAGAGGGTGTTTGGCAATTACTTATAAGTTGGTTAAACTAAGTTATATGTCATTTGTTATTATTTAGTGTTTGACAATAACTTAAATTTTAACTTTTTTTTACTTATAAGTCATTATTAAATTTTTTCATGCTTCATGTGCTATATTTTATTATTACTATTACTATTACTATTACTATTATTATAATTATTATTATATTTACTATTATTATTATTACTATTATTATTAATTTTATTATTATTATTATTAGAATAATTATTACTAATCTTATAATTATTATTTTTATTATAATAATTATAATTATTACTATTATTATAATTTTATTATTATTATTATTATTATTGTTGTTGTTGTTATTATTATTATTATTATTATTATTGTTAATATTATTATAATAATAATAATATATTAATTAATTATTATTATTTATTATTATAATTAATAATAATTATTATTATTATTATTATTATTATTATTATTATATTATTATTATTACTACTACTATTATTGTTATTATTAATCATTATTATAATTACTATTATTATTATAATTATTACAATAATTATAATTATAATTATTACAACAATTATTACAATAATTATAATAGTACTAATAATAAAAAAGTTCGGCCCTACCATGAGCTTTTTAAAATATAAAATAACATAATGCTCTCCTTGAGAATTGAACTCTAGACCTCCCACTCTCCTTAAACAAATGCTTAAACCAACTAGTTATAAGGATTTTTTTTTTTATTATAAAGTCAGTTATCCGACACTAAAATACTAAAAATACTAATTACATATTTACATCAAATACTAATTAAAAAAAAAATACTAAAAAAATCAAATTAAAAAAATACTAAAAATAAAAAAATACTAAAATACTAAAATTCAAATTATTTTGTTAATTAATTAAAAATAAAAAATTCAAATTATATCATTAAAATACTAAAATCATAACATATTTACATCATTTATATCATAACAAAACATATTATCATATTTACATATTTACATCATTTACATCATATTTACATCATAACATATTTACATCATTTAATCAAAATACTAAAATTCAAATACTAAAATACTAAAAAATTTTACTTAAATACTAAAATTTTACCATAGTTGTATAACATATCAAAATACTAAAATTTTACCATAGTTGTATAACATATGAAAATACTAAAAGTCACTTTTACCCGACACTAAAATACTAATTACATATTTACATCAAATAGTAAAAATACTAATTAATTAAAAAAATACTTAAAAAATCAAATTAAAAAATACTAAAATTCAAAAAAATACTAAAATTCAAATTATTTTGTTAATTAATAAAAAACAACAAAAATTCAAATTACATCATTAAAATACTAAAATCATAACATATTTACTTCATTTACATCATAACATAACATATTATCATATTTCATATTTACATCATTTGCATCATATTTACATCATAACATATTTACATCATTTAATCAAAATACTAAAATTCAAATACTAAAATACTAAAATTTTACTCAAATACTAAAATTTTACCATAGTTGTATAACATATCAAATATTAAAATTTTACCATAGTTGTATAACATATCAAAATACTAAAAGTCACTTTATTCCGACACTAAAATACTAATTACATATTTACATCAAATACTAAAAATACTAATTAAAAAAATACTAAAATACTAAAAAAATCAAATTAAAAAAAAATACTAAAATTCAAATTATTTTATTAATTAATCAAAATAACAAAAATTCAAATTACATCATTAAAATACTAAAATCATAACACATTTACTTCATTTACATCATAACATATTATCATATTTACATATTTACATCATTTACATCATATTTACATCATAACATATTTACATCATTTAATCAAAATACTAAAATTCAAATACTAAAATACTAAAATTTTACTCAAATACTAAAATTTTACCTTAGTTGTATAACATATCAAAATACAAAATTTTTACCATAGTTGTATAACATATCAAAATACTAAAAGTCATTTTACCCGACACTAAAATAATAATTACATATTTACATCAAATACTAAAAATACTAATTAAAAAAATACTAAAATACTAAAAAATCAAATTTAAAAATACTAAAATTCAAAAACTACTTTCTGCTTGGCTGGTATATTTGACATATTATTGTCATTTAATATAAAGTTGTAATGATTATATCATTTTCCAAATCAAATGATAATGTATTCTCCAATAATTTTAATAGCAAGTCCCCAATTCAATGTGCTAACTACTAACAATCTATGTTCTTGAATTACTCTGAAACCTAAAGGCCAAATTGAGATGCACACACTAGTACAAAATCATAAAAAGCAATAACGCGTTTAAAAGATAATATTTTATAAAAAAAAGCAAGCAGATTTTTTTTTATAATATTTTTTAACAAAACGTTGTAAATACATATAAAAAAACGTTATATATTTATAAGAGTAATTTTTTGTTTTAAATAGATAACGTTTTAAAAAAAATTGTAATCTATTTAAAAAAAACACGAAAAAAAAACAGGGAATTGAAAATTTGAAATTAAAATAAGGATCGTACGTTGGGTTAGACTTAAACAAGGGTTTTGGTCACTTGCTTCCTTCTGAGTTCTAAGCCACAACAATCCTATACTACCTTATTCCTTATCTCAATCGAACTGCCACCGCCACGGCACTCCCTCTCCTGACCCTGCGCGGAAGCGCCACAAGCGCGGCGAGATGCTCTCTCTATTAAGAGAAGAGGACATCTTCGTTGACGGCATCGTGAAGGAGCAGAAGCAACAAAAAGCGGGTGGAGTTAATGATGACGTAGAGATGGATCCGGATGAGGTGGAGATGATGAAGATGATGAGGATTTCGGTAGGGTTTGATTTGACCAAGGGGAAGCCTGTGGCTGGTAATGATCTTAGTGGAGTGAGAGCGGTGACGAAGAGGATGCCTAGACAGTATATGAATCGTCGCGGTGGGTTTAATCGACCTTTACCTGCTGAACGTAATCGTTGATTTTGATTTTCTTCATTCTTATATTATCATGTTTTTCCCCCTTATTAGCAAATTAATTATATTATACTGTTTTCCCCCTTAATAGAAAATTAATTGTTAGTGATGGATATATTGAGGAGGCAACATTAGGAATTTCATTTGTTTACTCTGCTATTGGAATTGCAAATTTGAACTATTACTATTTTGGAGCAAGTGTTGATGTTGGGTTCAATTAGAGAACTGATTAAATGGGCAGTTTTAGCAAAGTTCGGCTAGAGGGAGAAAAGGAATTGAGCAGCTCAACCTACTTGTCACCTTCGAATTAACAAGGTAAGCCAATTCAGGCCCCCAATCCTTTTTCCAGTCGTTCCTGTATCTCTAATTGGTAGCAACTGAACTGTTAGTAACTATGAAGCATGAATGGCTGTTATATTGAGATTAATATAATGCAATGACTGCTTAAATGTTATTGAAACTGCTGTGATTGTGACTGTTTAGTATAGTCATATGCTTGTTGTTGTTTAAGCCATATGGCTGGGGGACAATGAGCTAAGAGATTATGTAATGTATGCATATATAAGGACTGCACTCTATGTGTTTGAAAAATTTCCAAGCTAAGAACTGATTTAGTTTTTGGTTTATGCTAACTGTGATTTAAAGAAAAGGATATCGAATAAACTATATATTATTACTAAGGTATCAAGCATGCTAAAAGATTGCACCTTCTCATTGTGACTAGTTGATTAATATTCAAGATTTATGTTTTGATAAAACAAAACTAAAGTAACATAAAGGAGCTGCTATACTGTTAATATTAGGGTAGCCAGTGATTACTAATCAATGGGAACAACCTCATTAAAATGTTACTTAAGTATGTGGAATCAATGAATCTTACAAAATTTTCCAAAGTTAATGATAATATGATTTCGGTTAGCATGATCTGTGTTACCATATGAATTACTGTGATGTTAAAAGGACTGATATGCTATTAATGTGGACTGCTATATGCCAAAAGATTAAACTAAGTGTGCAGTCAGAACTTATGACTAGAATATCAAGCTAAATAATCAAGTAAAGTCAGCTATGCTTGTATACTATGTGATTGGTATATTATGCATGTTCAATACAATATAAAAAGATAGTATAAGTTTTTATATTGCACCTTCATGCTATCCTTGTAAACATATGTGTAAACCATGTTTATTTTTGAAATTTATCTTAAAGGGAGCTGCTTTAAACCTAAAGTCTTGCATTTAAGTTCTTAAATCATGAACATATAGTATATGACATGTATATGATATGACAATCCTTGTATCGAAAACTTAAAGACTGTCTTGAGAAGTTAGTACAATACCTTGCCAAAAGGGGCTGGTGTAAACTAGAAAACTGCTAGTTGGATTTTTAAGCTGCTGCCATAGGATTTAATTAACTGGTAGCAACATTCTTATGCTATACTGACTGTTAATGCAATAATACTGGACTGGTATGCAGAATGGACTGTGACTATATACTTGTTGTTGTGGCTGGAATGAGCATAAATGACTATTAGAAGTACTTTAGTTACTATGCTAACTGTTATTACATTATATGAACTGTTATGTTGTTGCTATACTATTATGGACTGAATTTAGGCACAAGGAGATAGGTTGGGCTGAGGAGTAATAAGGAGGACACAATTGGCTTTCTTACATGAGCAAATGTCTATGACACAAGTAATTTTAAACTGTGCACGCCACATGTTCGTCAAAAGTCCCAAGTGGACTGCCTTAAGTAAAAGTCAAGTGTTAGGCACAAACAAGGCTGGAAATTATTCATGTATTACCTATACTTATAATTTACAAGTTGAGCCTATTAGGAGGAAATGGAATTCAGACTTATGTCAAAGTCATGCAATGGTGGCTGCTAACATGATGAAAGATAGGGGACTGTTGGAGTACTAAAACAAACTGCTAGCCAAATTTAGCCCTTAATTACACTATAGTATAGTGCAGTTGTGAACCTTAGCACATGACAACTTTGGCTAAATTTGGTAGTAAGAATCCTAGCTTAATCATTCCTTTGGTCCACTGTGTTGAGCAATGGCTGGACCAAGGAGTCAAGCCTAACATCATTTGATAAGCCACTTGGATAACTTTAAAACTCTAGAGGTTAATTAATTAGAGACCTGTGACTGAAAATTTGGAAAAGGGTTATCCGGGCATGGGATGCTGCTAATGGCAGTGGCAAATGGCTTTGGGTAGCTGCTAGTGCAAACTTAAGCAAATCAGTTGGTAGCATCACTTTAGAAGGACAAAATCTTGTAGGAATCTTAAAGTGCTCAAACAGGATTATGGACTGCTATCCTTGGTAGTAACAAGCAAGTGACTGCAGTGCCATTTTAGCAACTAAGTTGGTTTTCTGACTTTCTTTTAGCTGCAGTAGTAAGTTAAGATGACATTAAAAGGCATCAAGGTTTGGAACCAATATTGTCTTAAGACAGCTAGAACCTCATATGATTTTGTACTAACATCCCCATATTGTTTAACTTTATGAGTTATATACTATTCCAACTGATAGCTGACTTGAGGTTACATTCTGAGCTAAGAAGAATCGCAGGGCTGCTAGCAGTTAACTTTATAGGCAACCTCAGCTAACTGCTATTGCAGTACTGAGCTTGTTAGACCCAATCGAAACTGAGAATAATTGAAACTGCATTAAAATCCTTATTGTCAAACCTTAATAACGGTTCGCCTCATGAAATAGTATAAACTCAGGGTAAAACTTAGAGGATCATGGATGGGAAAAGAAGCTAGAGCTGCTGTCCTTAAGTAAATAGCAGTTCATAACAAGCAAATGCTAAGGCAGTTTAGATAATCAGTTTGTATGAAAAATAAAATGTGAAGGAAGAAGAAATAGAAGGTAATTACCAAAGTAACCTTGTACACCAAGACTGACTTGCCAAGCAAAAGCTTGTTTGCCACAAGTTGATCAAGTTGGGACTGTTTTGGCATAGGAGAGGAAAAATTAAGAATGTTTCACTTTAATATGCAAGAATAACCTATAAAGTGTTATAAGAATTATAAATTACTCAACCAAATGGTAGATACTTGCAAAAACATAAAATAAGCTACCTTGTATGCTAGAATTTCTATAAACAAGGCATGAGACACTTATGTGTTAAATCCTAATAAGATGTAAACTTATACATGTTGTGTGACACCATTAAAGAGAAAAATGGTGGAGATAAAAACATGGATGAGATATTTGAAAATGTGTTACATATAAGAAATATGGTATTTAGAGAATTTTCTGAGTTGGTTGCTGCACCTGAGGTAGGTTTTGGTGTTCAGGGCTTTCATAACTTTGTAGTTTGCATTATCTTTTACTATTCGATACATCATGGACATTCTAAAAAAGTAAAAGTCGGTCTGTAAAATTCATTGAAATAAATTTAATCTACAATAGTAGTGTAGATTGAGGACTCACAAGGGAATTGCATCATGTTTGTCACACAATACACAACAGGAACAAAGAAGAAATGAAGGCAAGCATGATTGATTGCTGGACCAAATAGTTTTTTGCTATGGTTTCTTGTGTCCACCAAAACTCCACTTGTATGCAAAGAGTTGGAACTTGTTATATTAGTAAACTAACTAAGTTGTAATGATTGGTTGCTTATGATTGTAAAATATATTGCCATGCCCTGAACTAGAATGGACTGTGACAGTATGCTTGTTGTTGTGGCTGGGATTTGTGTTATTAACAGGGTGGAAGGTAAGAAACTTGGTAACTAACTAAAATCATAAGCTTAATAGTTGTCAATTACTTGAATATACCTATATTCAATTGTATGTTGGACTGTTATGGATTGAATTTAGGCACAAGGAGATAGGTAACTAACTAATGTTGTTGTGGCTGGGATTTGTGTTATGGATTGTTATATTAGTAAACTAACTAAGTTGTAATGTGTTCTTTTTGATAACTGATTCTTGTGAGTAATATGTCTCTGGTCTGTAATTTTCAGGAAATTGTCGTCCAAAAAATTATACATGATCAAAGGTGCGGTCTAATTTCTTTAATAAAATATCAATTTTTTTTGAATCAGTAAGCTGATGTAACAGTATGTCACTCCTATTCCTGTATTACCTGAATTCAGAGAAGCCAAAGGTGCAACTGAAACTCCTGAGGACCATACTGACATTTTGGCAGGTCGTCATGACCCAAGTGCTATAAAGGTATTTATGTTCTGCTATTTTCTTTAACCTCTTCTTCTTAATCTTATTTTAAACGCCAACACTTTAACAGACTCACAGCAGATCGTATATAACCATGATGACTCCAGATTTTTTTTTTATCATATATAGGAGCATCTACTTAAAATGACCACAGAACATCGTGCACAAATGGCCTTAAAACATGGCAAGTCTAGTCTTGCCAATCAGGTGAAAATCTTCTCATAAGACTATATTTTTGGCTTTAATCTGTGTGTTTGATTCTGAGGGATGAGGGATTCGTTACATGTTTGTATTTTGTTACTGACAGCTTCTACATGCTTAGTTTCTCTGTAGTTTTCATTTGGTGCATATTCATTATGATCCTGAGCTTATGAGCGTAAAAGTAAGAATCTCATTCCTTTCAGGCTCCCTCAAGGGCAACAAGAAGTCCAACAAAGAAAGATACTTTTCATGGGTCTCTATCTTCTCATTTGGGGTGAAGCAGCTAATGTGCGCTTTGTCTAGATCTGGATACTGGCCTGTTGGCTGGAAATGTCAGTATAGTTACTGGGGAAAACATTAAAGCTTCTTATGGTGGGGACGATGAGTCTTTCCTGCGGAAGGTTATAACACCTATTTATAGAGTAATTGACAAGGTATTTTCTAGTGAAAGCATGCACATTACTTTCAAAGTTTTGGCTTTAGGTTTTTAGAAATTATTGATGCTTTATCTATTTATTGTTTTGTAGTAGTGACAATTATCTTACTAGTGTTTATGAAGAGGGTGATGCAAGGTCAACCCTTATCACAATGGTCCAAGCTCTCAACCATACCAAACATGGTGTTGACATCCTATCTGGAACCAGGGTATGAGACAATTAAATTTTAAAATTACTCCATAGTTACTCATTCCTCTCTACAAATGTTGCAGACAAACTATATAGGACTTGCATTGCAACTAATAAGCAAGCATATCTCTTGCTATGAGCATAAAAAAGAAACTCTATTTTTGTTTCAGGTTAGGACACACTTTGCAAGGCCAAATTGGAAAGAAGAGTTCACTAAGGTAGCTTCAAAGCATCCATTTGCCACAGTAGGTAAGGAGACTCGGTTTCAATGTTAGATAGAAGCTTGAGATATATCACACGAATGATTTTAACAACTAATCCTCATTTCCTTAAAGGCAGCATATGCTAAACAATGCTTTAGTAAACATTTGATTAAGATGTTATAGAAAAACACATGCAGTTGCATTTTATAGGTAATTTAATGACAAGAATAAATAGCACGACCCTTGGTTAAGAAAAACATTGTCACACTAACAATGTTAATTATGTGAAATCTAAACATTGTTATTTAAAATTGTGTGATGATTGTGATTGTTGAATGTGACTGAATTCTAACTTGAGGTCAACATATAATAATAATCTACAAGTCTTGTAACAAAAAATATGTTTACCACTATTCTTATTGAAATTAATTCATGAAATGGTTGATTAAGATTCAATTTTTTTCTTGTAACAAAGCAATCATATAGTCGAACTGAAGGTTCTTTTTCTATTTGGATTTGTAGCAAATGATATTGTGATTGCATATTTGTCTTTTTCTGCTTATCAGAAATACAGTGTACATTAGTACCATGTAGCAACTCTATTGTCTTTGTGTATTGATTTTGGCACCAAGTGTCTCTGGTGACCTATTTGCTTCATTTTTCTGACTTGCTATTATTTTTAAATTTGTGCAAGAAGACTGCTTTTACGACCTGCCTTACAATACTGGGTATCAAATATATGTGCTACGTTTACGGAAGACAAGGGACAATTATGAAGTGTACTCTCTATATATGTAGATATATACTTTAATTGAAGAACCGTGGTAACTTTAGATGGTTAATTGTAAAGATAATGAATGATTATATAATTGATGATTTTATTAAATTAATAATATTTTAGTTTTTTATATTTTTGTCATTATTTGTTATGGGGACATTGAGTCAGTCAGGCACACAAAAAGAATGTTAAATTTTGATTTGACAACAATATAATTCGTTACCAAAGCGTTGAACAAGTTTTAATATAGCAACAATTTTTTATACATTTATCAACAAATTTTCGTTGTTAATGGCATTAAAAATATAATATTTGGCAACGAAAAATTAACCTAATAACAACGGAGAGGATATTGTTGCTAATACTAAAATAAAAGGCAATATTTTTATCGTCTGCAAATCATATCACTTTTCGTTGCACATATAAAGAAAACCAAGAACATATATAACGTCGCTGTTAATCGACGACTTTCGTTGTTATTGAAAAATAACCAAAGAACAAAACATTTTAGATTCTTTCGATTCAAAGATAATGTCGTTGCCAAATAATATAATCAAGAACGAAAAATCGTTGCTAAAAAGTTTACATTCGCAACGAAAGCAAATTTAGGCAACAATTTTCATAATTTACTACAACGAAAAATATCGTTGCAAAATGGTCAATCAATTGCAACGAAAATGCATGGTCGTTGCCAAAAAAAAAAGAGTTCATTTCATTTGCCAATTAGCGAGGCTTTTGCAACGAAATGGAGTTTTTAGCAACGAAATTTAATTATTTCGCAACAATACATTTTGTTGCTAAAGGATCGATGTCTCTAGATGAAAAGCCAAATTTCGTGGCAAAATGTATTAGTTTTTGTAGAAAAAAATACTTTCGTCATGTGATCAATTAGCAACGCTATCACAAGAACGAAAGACGAACGACATTAAAGTCGCCGCAAAACCCTTTTTAGCAACGTAAATTTGGCACCTTTAGCAACGAAAAAAATCATTGTCATTGGAGCCCCATTTTTTGTAGTGAATACAAAAGAATAACACCCTTATGAAAGACAACAAATAATATTTCCTACCTTAAGAAGAAGAAATCTTGGATATATAAGTAGTGAAGTAGTAGAATACTTTCTTCTTTCTCTCTATTGTTTATCTATCTGTAGTTTCAATTGAATTGTAAAGAAAATAATGAAGGAATGAGCTTTATTTATAGAAAAATGGATCAAGATAGTTCTTAACTCTCATGAATGGTCCAGATTGATTTACTTTAACTGATGGTCCATATTTAAAGCAAAAATTTTTAAATAAAATATAATATATTCTATTTATAATCTAATAAAACGAATAACTTTATAAAAGATTTATTATGCAAAACAATATGCATAATAAAATATAATATATTCTAATTATTGTATAATAAAATGTATAATTTTATAAAAGTATTCATTTTATATAAAAAAGATTTTACTATGTAAAATACTATGCGCATATTACTACGCAACACTATGCATAATAAAATATAATATATTCTATTTATAGAATAACTTTATAAAAGTATTTTGTTTAATATAAAAGATTTTCTACATTATTACATTAATAATACCAACAAAACTCGATTGACTTATCACGTAAGCATCAATAATTAATACTGTGTGCTACTATGCAACCAAGCGTATCGCATTTACTTTTAACACCTAGTGTGTTCAAAACAGTTAACTGTGAAACTTCCACCGTTATTTTCATAAAGTATTTTATCGCTTTCTCAATCCGAAAATAATTTCATTAGGGGTCCACCAATGATTATGCCGTTGCATTTAATATTCCCCGTTAAAACGTAATATTCTCAGACCAATCGAATATTATATAACAACTTCATGCATTTTGCAAAATTTATAAATATTACCCAAAACTTTATTATCAATTTTACTCCATTATATTCAAAATAATATTTATAGAAAATTCATATTTATTCAAAAAGTTGGGGTTTTACAATCTCCTCTTCTTATGAAATTTTGCCCTCGAAATTAGCAGTACGACTCAGTATATCAAGAGGTAAGGATACATTGATTTCATTTGATTCTAACTCCCAAGTCATTTCCTCAACATCGTGGTTTCTCCACAAAACTTTGATTTTAGGTATAACCTCGAGCGTAGAATATGTTCCTTCTTATCCAAGATTTGAACAGAACCTCTTCATACGCCAAATCTTCCGCTATTTCGTCCGGTTCTAACTCAATAATGTGGTTGGGTCTTCCACATATTTACGTAATATGAATATGTGAAAAGCGTTATGAACACGAGACATACTTACTTGAAAGCGAGTCATAAGCTACAGCTCCTACTCGATCAAGGATTAAAATGGGCCGATGAATCGAGGATCGAGCTTTCCTCTCTTTTCAAATCTCGTAACTCCTTTCCATGGAGCAACACGTAACAACACACGATCTCCTATATCGAATTCCACGCCCTTTCGATGAAGATCAACATAACTCTTTTATCGATCTTGTGAGGTTTTTATACGTTGTCGGATCGTTTGAATCTTTTTCCGTAGTCATACGCATCAACTCCCGGCCCCAACAACGTTGCTTCACCTATCTCATCCCAAAGATAATCGGAGAACGACACTTTCTTCCATACAACGCTCGAATGGAGCCATGCCAATATTGTTGATAACTATTGTTGTAGGAAAACTCCACCAATAGTAAGAATTTGTCCCAACTTTGTAAGACCCGAATTTTATGAAATAAAATATTCAATTTTCTTATAATAACTATTCAAGAAATGGTTAAATTGATAAAAGGTTAAAGTTAAGGGTGATATATGAATTTTTTCAAAATACACAAGTGGTTATAAAATATTCATTGTTTGGGGAATATTCGTTTGGTCGGTAATATTCTTTTCGTTGGGAATATTCGCATTTGACCACGCAATGACCATTTGTGGGTCCCATAACGAATAACTGTCGGATGAAGAAAATGACAAAAATTGAGTTTTTATAAATAATGGCATAGTTATTACAATTAACACTGTTGGAATACTTTATTGTTAAAATATACGAGAATACGGCGTTGTTGCACGAGTAGCATTACCAGTATCGCATAAAGATTGTTGAATTATCGATCCTTACGTAAGAATGCACTACTCAATAATTGTCACAATAGTTACTGTTCAATATTTTATTTTATTGATTCAATAATTGCTGCGTTGATATTTTATATTATTGTTGTTTCAATAATTGTCATTGCACAATATTTTCCATTATCGATCAATAATTCATATTATTTGAATAATATTATTAGATAAAGATTATTGACAATGTCTAAAAAATTTCGTCGAGGAGAGGTTTGGTCACCTAATCATCGCGCGCCAAGAAGGAGAAATTCTTATCGAAAGCCCCCTTTCCGGGAACAAATCTGGTTATTATAAATGTGATTCGTAATATTATTTGTGAATAATTAATCATCGATTCATATGATAAGGAAATATTTATTTTATGTGGATATAAATGATGGATTTATTTATGTGGTTATAAATGAAAGAATTAATATCAAGTGTTTTATTTGTATTTTGTCGATTCGAGGTATTAAAAATCAAACCAATGTTTTTCGAGATATATCATGGGAGTTATAATTTTTAATCCAACCGTTGGATCGTTGTAATTTTGGATATGTTATACATATATAAGTTGAGTATATGTCCACAAATTTTGAACCGTTAAAATGAGCGATAATTTGTTATGAATTTTAAGAGGTAAATCGATTCTAAATTAGATTTTGGTAGAAAATTCTAGAATTGAGTGGACCCCACTCTTGGTTGTTGGGGGAGATGGCTGATTTTTGGTGGGTAAAATAGTAGAAGGTAAAGTCATCAGGTAGCAGGTCAAGTCTTCTTCGGCGTGTTAACATTTTCCTATAAATAGAGGGCTAAGTTAGAATTGAAAATCACACCAGAATTCATAAGTTTTCTCTCTTTTTCTCTCTAGATTATCGAGTGTATTTTGTGAGTATTTTGATACTTGGTGAGTTGCTATTCATCAGTGCAAGTTTCTTCAAATTTTCATATCAGATATCCATCCAAAGTCTTGCTTTTTGAGGTAAGAGATAGTAAGGGATAGTAAGGAATTTTAAGGGATTGTAAGGGATAGTAAGGGATATTAAGGGATGTTATATTCTTCATAATGATGTTATTCTTTCAATATCAATATACTGACATATTGGTATGGATCTTATTGTGGAATTTTTACCTTTTGTGTGCCGGGGTTACTATTCACGATACGATAATTATTCATGTATATGGCACTATTTACGTATATGACATTATTTACGATAACGATACTATGTCTGAATTTGAGTACTATTCACGAAGTTACTATTCAGGTGTACTATTCACGATAAAGTTGGTTTTTTTTTTCGACCAAATTATCGTTGATTTATGAATCTTACTCTTGAGAATAAATCTATATGTTGATTATATTGTTTTTATTATCATATATAACATTTTTATAATCCTGGTGAAGAAATTTCTTTTTGACTTGAGTGTAAAGATGGGTAGATTATTGGTATGATCATGACTATGGGTTCTCTTTCGGCCAATGCAGGTAAAGATGAATTGTGACTAGTATGATCGCTGACCATCAATTTACAATTGAATATTTTTAGCTTAAGTGCAAAAGGTGAATTGATCAACATGGTTATAATTATGGTTTATATAGATTTTGAAATGATTATATATTTCTTTCGAGATATGAATATCTTTGGCCTCAGTAGTGCAAAGATGATCTGTTGTTGAATATCTTTGCCTGAGTAGTGCAAAGATGACTGTTGTTGAATATCTTTGGCCTGTAGTGCAAAGATGAACTCATTGACGAATATCTTTTGGTCCAGTAGTGCAAAGATGAATTTATTAGTATGATTATGAACATGAATCGTGATTTGGTATAACCATGATCTTTGATGTTTCAGGTGATGAAAATTATCTTTGTCCTGGATGAGAAGAGGAATTTAGAACCACAATTATGATTATAAGTTATTCATATGATTGTGGAAAGGAACTGTTGAGTGATGTTACAGGGATAAAACATTGTTGGTGGATTTTTAACATGGAGACGATAATAGACTTTATGGTCTATTTGACTCTTCTAATGGATTGCTCGTTCCGCTGCAACTATGGTTGAAACTTTTTATAATCTACCATATGTTCTAAATCTCTGATTTATTACTGATGAAGGCTATTGATAATTTAATTATCTTTAGTCATGATATTCTTTACTGAGCTAGTTGTGCTTACCCTTTTACTTCACAATTCCTTTTAGGTAATAAAAGTGTAGCTAAGTTGAGTGGGGGATAATAGGGGAATAGAACGGTGGTCTATAGCTGTTGAGGGTGAGACGAACCCAACGTTGGAAGGGTATTTTGTCACTATCATACAAGATGTCTAATGACATACAACCTCGCATCATCATAAGACAGGGATGTGCTCATCCACTTGCTGAGTATATATACGAGCACTACCTATATAATCTTGGTGTTTGTTTGAAGTATAATTCTCAATTAGAGACATTGGAGATAATGATATGTCAAGAGAAGACTTACCATTGGGAAGAATATGATAATAATCTTCTTATTTTTCTTTGGGGTCTATTGGGTTAACCAAGGATAATTTCGTGGCCATATGATATCTATCATAACCTAGACGCATGGCCTCCCACGCATCTGAAGGTTTTCTTGAGCACTTCCCAAAGATTTTAGTTTCTAAAACAGTTTTTGACTATACCTTTGTGTAAGGTGTCACTGTGAGGTGCTGTCCACGATTGGGACATGTGTCACATTTGGTATATATTTGTATCCAAATTAACAGCATATGTGTTGTTGTATTTTGTACGACAATTGTTGTAATAAAGTTATAGTTATTTTTTGTACCATATATTTGGCGACTCAGAATGGGTTGGATGGAATGGACCTATTTTGGGGGCGTCACATTTGGTATCAGAGCTATAAGTAAAGAGCCCAGAGCCCCGAGCCTCTCGCTGGTGACTTCCTGTTGATGGGGGATGCACCGAAGCCATACTCTCCGTAGGGGACGCCGTTCTGTGGTGGCAAGCTGATAGGTACCCTGGTGAGGTGCTGACACAAGTTGGTGTTCAAAGTCACATTTGGTATTAGAGCTTAGGGATATGATCTCTGGAGGAGATCGGGGAATAGGACTAGGAGGGGAGAGATGAGTAAATCCTTCGCTAGTGTGTCCTACCTAAGCGTAAATTGTTGGTTGGTCATAATATATGAATATTATGTGATATGTTAATTTGTTTAATTAACCCTTGTTTTATAGTAGTATTTGAGAATGGCAGCTGAGAATGCTAACAATGGAGTGAATGAGACTGTGGGGATACCTCTAATCACTAACCATGATAATGTGATGTCAGACAAAGAAAGAATTAGAGATATCCATGTGGTGAGTGAAGAATTGATAGTTGCACCCGAGATAGTAGCAGAGGTATTAGCTGAGAGTGAGGAAGAAGAGGAAGAAGAGGTACCTGAGGAGAGTTTATTAGAGGTATTATATGATCAAAATGTAGAATTTCAAAATCGTATTCATGAGTTAGAAGAAGCGAAAGTCAAGAACGACATGTACTGGTCGTGGAACAAAAGGATGCAACAATTCAAGCTCAGGTTACCCGATATGTGATTCTTGAACGTAAGCATTCTTTGGCGAGTATAAGATGATAAAGATGGAATCTGAAATGAAAGAAGAAAAAGCGAACGAGTAAGAATGAGTGATGTATGGGTAAAAAGCCACACGACACGTGGATATTGTGGAAAGAGATGTCCGCTCTAAGAAGGCTAAAATAGATGATATGAATTTCTCTTTTGGAAAGCAATTGGGAGAACCCAACATCGAAGTTTTGAAGTACCACATATGGTCAACCTGAATTCGATATGGATCAAGATTGATGATTCAGATCATGAATCGAGTACTGACGAGGCGCGATGAGGAGGAATATGTCCTATAGAAAAGTATATTCCAACGGTATTGATGACACCAAATGCTGCCCCAGACAAGTCAAAGCCAAGTAGTTCAAGGGATAGCGGTTGTCATGACTTCCCAACAAGTGAAGAAACCAAATGAAGTTATCACAGGAGATGAGCAATGGAGAAATCATGATGACACGGGAGATAAAATTTGAAATGAAAGCAAGGTATTCTCAACTTTTCGAAATACCAGGTACGTAAATTTCGGGGACGAAATTTCATAAGGAGGGGAGATTGTAAGACCCCGAATTTTATGAAATAAAAATATTCAATTTTCTTATAATAACTATTCAGTAAATGGTTAAATTGATAAAAGGTTAAAGTTAAGGGTGATATATTAATTTTTTCAAAATACACAAGTGGTTATAAAATATTCATTGTTGTTGGGAATATTTCATTTGGTCGTGGAATATTCTTTTCATCGGGGAATATTAAATGCGACCACAATGACCATTTGTGGACCCCATAACTAATAACCGCTCGGATGAAGAAAACGACAAAATTGAGTTTTTATAAATAACGGCGTAGTTATTCACAATTAACACTTTGTTGGAATGCGGTGGTTAAAATACGAGTAATATGCGTTGTTGCGACAAAGAAGTATTACCAGGTATTACACAGTATTGTTGAATTATTAATCCTTACGTAAGAAGGCACTACTCAATAATTGTCACGATGAATTCTTGCTCAATATTTTATTTTATTGATTCAATAATTCTTTGCGTTGATATTTTATATTATTATTTTTCAATAATTGTCACCGCATTGATTGTGAGACCCCGAATTTTATGAAATAAAAGTATTCAACTTTTCTATTATGGTAAATAGTTAAATTGATCAAAGTTTAAAGTTAAGGGTGATATGTGAAAATTTTTCAAAGTAGTATAAGTTCATTATAAAATACCCTTGTTACTATTTACTCTAGTATTGTTCACTCGAGTATTTGGGGCACTTTTTTTTGTGTGAGTACTATTCACGAGTTACTATTTACTAAATTACTATTCACCCAAATATTGTTCACTCTGTATTTGGGGTATTTTTCGTGTTCGAGATCTTATTCACGAGTTACTTATTCACGGAAGTTATTATTCACCCGATTACTATCCACTCTAGTATTCTTCACAAGGTATTTGGGACACTTTTTGTGTCTGGGTACTATTCATGTGGTACTATTCCCAAAGTACTATTCACGGGATACTATTCACTAAAAAATATATTTATTTTCATCCAAATCATTTTTGGGTATAATATTATTCCATGAAGAGATGTACTAATTTTTCGAATCAGTTGGTTGAAATTATAACATAAAAGCTTTTTTATATAAAATAGAATACTTTTATAAAGTTATTCTATAAATAGAATATATTATATTCTATTACGCATAGTGTTTTGCATAGTAAAAATCTTTTTTATATAAAATGTAATACTTTTATAAAGTTATTCTATAAATAAAATATATTATATATTCTATATTGTGCGTAGTGTTTTGCATAGTAAAATCTTTTTATATAAAATGTAATACTTTATTAAAGTTATTCTATAAATAGAATATATTATATTTTATTATGCATAATCTACGTGATAGTGTTTGCATAGTAAAATCTTTTTATATAAAATAGAATATATTATATTTTATTTAAAAGATTTTGCTTTAAATATGGATCGTCCGATTAAAGTAAATCAATATGGACCGTTCATGAGTTAGTTCTTATGCGATCCATTTTTCTATAAATAGAAGCTCATTCCTTCATTATTTCTTACTTAATTCAGGTGAAACTCTAGAGAGAAACTATAGAGAGAGTTCTTCTTCTATAATATCGAGCGTATTTTTTTAGAGTTTAAGAAAGCTTTGGCGTAGTGCAAGTTTTCTTCGAGTATATCCTCGACCTACTATGAGATACTCTTCTTTTAAAGGTAGGGAATATTATTTGTTGTAATTCGTAAGGGTTATTATTTCTTTTGTATTCGTGAAGAGAACTTACATTTATTCTATTCTTTATTATTACATTGGAATATCCCGTCTCATGCGTTTCTGGTGGGACCTAGTTCCGTTATTTATTATTATTCGTTGGAATAACTCGCTGCGCTGATCTATCGCATGCATGGTGATTTCTTTTGTTATTCCATTCATTATTATACTCAGTTAGTTAAAACTTTGACTTCTATACTCCATGAAATTTGTGGAATATCCTTGATATTTGCGCTTCATCCAATATCTTTTCATGGAAATATTCTTCTGAGCATTCTTGAATTTTAAACAAAGCAGTATCATGTTGACAATTTGGACATTATCATTTCCTAGATAAATTAATTCTTCAACTTGTTTTATTGAATTCTTATATCATTGTCATCATCCTCATGTTTATATTTTGTTGAAAGTCATCGTGGCTGTAGTGCATAGATGGACTTGGTATGATTATGACCGAGGATTATTGATTGTAATCATGACCGTAATGTTACAAATGATGTGGAAAAAGTCCTCATTGGCCCGTAGTGCATTGATGGACAATTTTTGGTATGATTATGGCTATGGATTCTCTTTGGTAGTGAGTGCAAAAGATGAATTGTTTTATGGCATGATCGGACCGATTGATGAAAACATGATTATCTTTAGTCAGTAGTGCATGGATAATTCGTGGTCGTGATACTAAAGAATATCCTTGGCAGTAGTGCGGGGTGATTCGATGATGTGGATTATTTATTGTCGAGTCCCAACGATAAAAGTCATGAAAAACCTTTTAAATCATAGAAGATAGTAGATTTTATTCTCTACTTGACTCTTCTAATGGATTGCTTTTTCCGCTGCAGTTAAACTTGATGTTTGTTATATTTTATCAGTTTAACATTGTTGAAGGCTAATGATAATTTATTCTGCATTATCTTAGTCATAATATTTCTTACTGGGCTAGTTGAGCTCACCCTTTCTTTCACTGTTCTCTTCAGGAAATGAGAACGTAGCTGGGGCTAGTCGAGGAACAGAGTGATAGTCCTAGATGGTGCATTAGTAGTCCTCACTATTCTGTGAAATAGTGTAATAATAAATGTAATGAGAACTCCATTGAGTGTGGATATTGTCTAGATGACAATATTTGTATTTAAACTCATAGCATATGTTTTGTCTTATCTTACACGACAAGCTGTATTATTAGTTTGTATTTGAATTCAGTACCATGTATCTGGCGACCCAAGATGGGTGATGTATACCTAATTTTGGGGGTGTCACAGTTGGTATCAAAGCTTAGGGATATGATCCCTGGCATAGATGTGAGACAAGAACTAGGAGGGGAGAGACGGGGAATTCCTTCGCTAGTATGATCTACCTAAGTTTATTTGTTATTTAAATTGGTCGATCAGAATATAGGGATAATATGTTACATGTCAATTAACCCTTATTTTGAAACTATATTCTAAAATGATATTTGAAATACAGGAGATGAGAAATAGAAAATCATGATAGAGAGAAAATTATCAAGAAGGTACAATTCGAAAAGAAAGCAAGGTATTCTCATCTCTTCGAATATCAGGTACGTACGTAAATTTCGAGGGCGAAATTTCATAAGGAGGGGAGATTGTGAGACCCCGAATTTTATGAAATAAAAGTATTCAATTTTTCTATTATGATAAATAGTTAATTTGATAAAAGTTTAAAGTTAAGGGTGATATGTGAAAAATTTTTCAAAGTAGACAAGTTGTCATAAAATACCCGGTTACTATTTACTCTAGTATTGTTCACTCGAGTATTTGGGGCACTTTTTGTGTCGGAGTACTATTCACGAGTTACTATTTACTAAATTACTATCCACCCAAATATTGTTCACTCGGGTATTTGGGATATTTTTCGTGTCGGAATACTATTCACGAGTTACTATTCACGGGTTACTATTCACCCGATTACTATTCACTCTAGTATTCTTCACTCGGGTATTTGGGACAATTTTTGTGTCGGAGTACTATTCACAGGGTATTCCCGAAGTACTATTCACGGGGTATTATTCACCTGAAAAATATATTTATTTTCGGTCCAAATCATTTTTGGGTACAATATTATTCCATGAAGAGATGTACTAATTTTTCAGACCATTGGTTGAAATTATAACAGAAAAGCTTTTTATATAAAACATAATACTTTTATAAAGTTATTCTATAAATAGAATATATTATATTCTATTATGCATAGTATTTTTGCATAGTAAAATCTTTTTTATATAAAATGTAATACTTTTTATAAAGTTATTCTATAAATAGAATATATTATATTCTATTGCATAGTAGTGTTTTGCATAGTAAAATCTTTTTATATAAAAAATGTAATACTTTATTAAAGTTATTCTATAAATAAAATATATTATATTTTATTATGCATAGTATTTGATAGTGCTGCGATAGTATTTTAGCATAGTAAAAATCTTTTTATATAAAATAGAATATATTATATTTTATTTAAAAGATTTTGCTTTAAATATGGACCGTCCGATTAAAGTAAATCAACTGACCGTTTCATGAGTTAGTTAGTTATTAGGTCCATTTTTCTATAAATAGAAGCTCATTCCTTCATTATTTCTTACGAATTCAATTGAAACTCTAGAGAGAGAAACTATAGAGAGTTCTTCTTCTATAATCTTGGCGTATTTTTTAGAGTTTAAGAAAGCTTTGGCGCCAGGCAAGTTTTCTTCGAGTATATCCTCGACCTACTAGTCGGAGTACTCTTATTTTGAAAGGTAGGGAATATTATTTGTTGTAATTCGTAAGGGTTATTATTTCTTTTGTATTCGTGAAGAGAAACTTGTTATTCTATTCTTTATTATTCATTGGAATATCACATGCATGCGTTTTCTACATGGACCTAGTTCCGTTATTTATTATTCTGTTGGAATAACCTTGCTGCATGGCCTATCGCATGCATGGTGATTTCTTTTGTTATTCCATTCTTTATTATACTCGGTTAAAACTTTGACTTCTATACTCCATGAAATTTGTGGAATATCCTTGATATTCAAGCGCTTCATCCAAGATCTTTTCATGGAAATATTCTTCCGAGCATTCTTGAATTTTACTCTACAAAGCAAAGATTCGTGTTGACAATTTGGACATTATCATTTCCTAGATAAATTAATTCTTCAACTTGTTTTATTGAATTCTTATATCATTGTCATCATCCTCATGTTTATATTTTGTTGAAAGTCATCTCGTGGCTGTAGTGCATAGATGGACTTGGTATGATTATGACTGAGGGGATTATTCGATTGTAATCATGACCGTAATGTTACAAATGATGTGGAAAAAGTCCTCATTGGCCCGTAGTGCATTGATGGACAATTTTTGTATATGATTATGGCTATGGATTCTCTTTGGTAGTAGTGCAAAGATGAATTGTTTTATGGCATGATCGGGGACCGTTGATGAAAACATGATTATCTTTAGTCAGTAGTGCATGGATAATTCGTGGTCGTGATACTAAAGAATATCCTTGGCCAGTAGTTCGTAGGGGTGATTCGATGATGTGGATTATTTATTATTGTCGAGTCCCAACGATAAAAGTCATGAAAAACCTTTTAAATCATAGAAGATAGTAGATTTTATTCTCTACTTGACTCTTCTAATGGATTGCTTTTTCACCGCAGATTAAACTTGATGTTTGTTGTATTTTATCGTTTAACACTTTGTTGAAGGCTAATGATAATTTATTACGCATTATCTTAGTCATAATATTTCTTCTTTGGGCTAGTTGAGCTCACCCTTTCTTTCAATCGTTCTCTTCAGAAATGAGAACGTGGCTGGGGGCTAGTTGGGGAACAGAGTGATAGTCTAGATGGTGCATTAGTAGTCCTCCTCACTATTCGTGAAATAGTGTAATAATAAATGTAATGAGAACTCCATTGAGTGTGGATATTGTCTAGATGACAATATTTGTGTTAAAACTCACAGCATATGTTTTGTCGTATTTTACACGACAGCTGTATTATTAGTTTGTATTTGAATTCAGTACCATGTATCTGACGACTCAAGATGGGTGATGTATACCTAATTTTGGGGGTGTTACACACAAGTTTTTCCCATTATCAAATCAATAATTCATATTATTTGAATAATATTATTAGATAGCATTATTGACAATGTCCAGAAAGTTCTGTCAAGGAGAGGTTTGGTCACCTAATTGCGCGCCAGTAAGGAGAAATTCTTATTGGAAAGCCTCCTCTTTCCTGGGAACAGCTTGGTTGTCATAAATGTGATTCTGTAATATTATTTGTGAATAATTAATCATTGATTCATATGATAAGGAAATATTTATTTTATGTGGATATAAATGATGGATTTATTTATGTGGTTATAAATGAAGGAATTAATCTTGAGGTGTTTTATTAGTATTTTGTCGGATTGGAGGTATTAAAATCAAACCCGGTGTTTTTGAGATATATCATGGGATTATAATTTTTAATCCGACCGTTGGATCGTTATAATTTTTGGATATGTTATACATATATAAGTTGAGTATATGTCTACAAATTTTGAACTGTTAAAAATGAGCGTATAATTTGTTATGAATTTTAAGAGGTAACTGATTCGGAAATTAGGTTTTGGTGGAAAATTCTAGAATTGAGTGGACCCCACTCTTGGTTGTTGGGGGAGATGGCTGATTTTTGGTGAGTGAAATAGTAGCAGGTAAAGCCATTAGGTAGCAGGTCAAGTCTACTTCGGCATGCTAAAATTTTCCTATAAATAGAGGGCTAAGTTAGAATTGAAAATCACACCAGAATTCATAAATATTCTCTCTTTTTCTCTTTAGATTATCGAGTGTATTTTGTGAGTATTTAGATACTTGGTGAGTTGCTATTCATCAGTGCAAGTTTCCTTTCGTGGTCATATCCAGATATCCAAATGTAAGTCTTTCTTCTTTTGAGGTAAGGGATAGTAAGGGATAGTAAGGGATTTTAAGGGATTGTAAGGGATAGTAAGGGATAATAAGGGATTTTAAGGGATTGTAAGAGATAGTAAGGGATATTAAGGGATGTTATATTCTTCATAATGATGTTATTCTTTCAATATCATTATACTGACATATTGGTATGGATCTTATTGTGGAATTTCTACCTTTTTGTGTCAGGGTTACTATTCACGTATATGACACTATTCACGTATACGACACTATTCATGTATATGGCACTATTTACATATATGACATTATTTACGTATACGGTACTATGTACGAATACGAAGTACTATTCATGAGTTACTATTCACGAGTTACTATTCACAAGTTACTATTTACGGGTACTATTCACGATAAAGTTGGTTTTTTTTTCTGACCAAATTATCATTGATTTTTGAATCTTACTCTTGAGATGAAATCTATATGTTGATTATATTGTTTTTATTATCATATATAACATTTTTATAATCCTGGTGAAGAAATTTCTCTTTGACTTGAGTGTAAAGATGGGTAGATTATTGGTATGATCATGACTATGGGTTCTCTTTGGCCAGTAGTGAAAAGATGAATTGTGACTAGTATGATCATGACCATTGAATTTACAATTGAATATTTTTAGCTTAAGTGCAAAGGTGAATTGATCAACATGGTTATAATTATGGTTTATATAGATTTTGAAATGATTATATATTTCTTTGAGATATGAATATCTTTGGCATGTAGTGCAAAGATGATCTGTTGTTGAATATCTTTGGCCCGTAGTGCAAAGATGACCTGTTGTTGAATATCTTTGGCCTGTAGTGCAAAGATGAACTGTTGACGAATATCTTTGGCCCGTAGTGCAAAGATGAATTTATTAGTATGATTATGAACATGAACTGTGATTTGGTATAACCATGATCTTTGATGTTTCAGGTGATGAAAATTATCTTTGTCCTAGATGAGAAGAGGAATTTAGAACCACAATTATGATTATGAGTTATTCATATGATTGTGGAAAGGAACTGTTGAGTGATGTTACAGGGATAAAACATTGTTGGTGGATTTTTAACATGGAGACGATAATAGACTTTATGGTCTATTTGACTCTTCTAATGGATTGCTCATTCCGCTGCAACTATGGTTGAAAATTTTTATCATCTACCATATGTTCTAAATCTCTGATTTATTACTTATGAAGGCTATTGATAATTAAAATATCTTTAGTCATGATATTCTTTACTGAGCTAGTTGTGCTGACCCTTTTGCTTCATAATTCCTTTTCGTGTAATAAAAAGTGTATTTGGGTCGAGTGGGGATAACAGGAATAGAATCGGTGATTCATATAAGTTGTTGAGGGTGAGGCGAACCCAACGTTGGAAGGGTGTTTTGTCACTATCATACATGATGTCTAATGACATACAACCTCGTATCATCATAAGACAGGGATGTGCTCATCCACTTGCTAAGTATATATACGAGCACTACCTATATAATCTTGGTGTTTGTTTGAAGTATAATTCTCAATTAGAGACAGTGGAGATAATGATATGTCAAGAGAAGACTTACCATTGGGAAGAATATGATAGTAATCTTCTTGTTTTTCTTTGGGTCTATTGGGTCAACCAAGGATAATTTTGTGGCCATATGATATCTATCATATCCTAGACGCATGGCCTCCTATGTACGAAGGTTTCCTTGAGCACTTCCCAAAGATTTTAGTTTCTAAAACAGTTTTTGACTACACCTTTATGTAAGGTGTCACTGTGAGGTGCTGTCCACGGTTGGGACATGTGTCACATTTGGTATATATTTGTATCCAAACTAACAGCATATGTGCTGTTGTATTTTGTACGACAATTGTTGTAATAAAGTTATAGTTGTTTTTTGTACAATGTATTTGGCGACTCAGAATGGGTTGGATGGAATGGACTTATTTTGGGGGCGTCACAAACTTCCCTTGAAGTCAAGGACACAGAGTTTTAATAGATCTTCAAGAGTTTGAATCGTCCTCTCCGACTGCCCGTCCGTCTGAGGATGATATGCCGAGCTAAATCGTAAATCCGTGCCCATAGCTTTTTGCAAACTAACCCATAATCTTAAAGTGAATCTTGGGTCTCGATCAGAAACTATGGATACTAGCATACCATGCAATCATACAACCTCATTTATGTATATACGAGCAAGACGTTCAAGTGTATAAGTTTCTCGTATCGGTAAGAAATAAGCAGACTTGGTCAATCTATCAACAATGACCCAAATCGCATCTATGCCTTGAGAAACTTTGGGAAGACCGGTAACGAAATACATGCTAATGTGCTCCCACTTCCATTCTGGAATTTCAAGTGGTTGCAATGTACCTTTTGGTACTTGATGCTCCGCCTTGACTCGTTGACACGTTAGACACCTTGAGATAAACAGCGCTATCTCTCTTCATATATTGCTTCCACCAAAATGTACGACGAATATCATGATACATTTTGGTACTCCCAGGATGGATTGCAAATGGTGTGTTATGCGCCTCCATCATGATTTTATACTTTAAATCAGGGTCGTTAGGAACACAAGTCTGGAGTTGCTTCCGGCATAGCACCTTCTTGTACTTTCTTCCTCATACGCATCAGCTCCAGGTCTGTAGCTTGAGCAGCTTTAACTTTATCAATTAAAGTCGGCTCTACTCGTATATTCGCCATCATCACATGGGTCCCTGGAGTCTTTAACTCTATCTCCATCCTTTGCAAGTCACACAAAATGGGCCTTTGCATTGACAATATCGCATTCACACTTGCATATGATCTTCTACTCAATGCGTCAGCTACCACGTTCGCTTTTCCAGGATGGTATGATCATAATCTTTCAACAGTTCAAGCCAACGTCGTTGTCGCATGTTGAGTTCCTTTTGAGTGAAGAAATATTTGAGGCTTTAATAATCCGTAAAGATCTCCACTTTCTCCCCATACAAGTAATGCCTCCAAATCTTTAGTGCGAAGATAACAAATGCTAACTCTAGATCATGAGTAGGATAATTCCTCTCATATTCTTTGAGTTGTCGTGAGGCATAAAGCTATGACTTTCCCATGTTGCATGAGAACACATCCTAACCCTTTGCCGAAGCATCATTGTAGATGACAAATCCCTCCGAACCGGATGGTATTGTCGAGCAGTCTTTGAAATGAGTCTCCTCTTGAGTTCTTGAAAACTCTTCTCACATTTCGCGCTCCAACCGAACTTTGTATCTTTCCGAGTCAATTTGAGTTAGTGGAGTAGCGATTCGAGAAAACCCTTCTACGAATCTCCGATAATAACCAGCTAAGCCGAGAAAGCTACGTACTTCGGTCACTGATTTAGGTTGCTCCCAGCTTTGAATAGCTTCAATCTTTGATGGGTCAACAGATATTCCATGACTTGATACCATGTGCCCAAGGAATGCTACTTCCTTAAGCCAGAACTCGCATTTCTTTAACTTGGCATAAAGCTTGTATTCACGAAGCTTTTGGAGTATCAGCCTCAAGTGTTGCTCATGATCTTCACGGCTTTTGGAATAAATAAGGATGTCATCAATAAAGACGACCACAAAGTGATCTAAATATTCCTTGAATACTCGGTTCATCATATCCATGATAGCAGCAGGAGCATTAGTCAATCCAAAGGACATGACTAGGAATTCATAATGCCCGTACCGAGTTCTGAAAGCCATCTTTGGAATATCATCGGTTCTAATCTTTAATTGGTGATATTCGGAACGAATATCAATCTTTGAAAAGAATTTGGCTCCTTGTAACTAGTCAAACAGGTCATCAATACGTGGCAATGGGTACCTATTTTTGATGGTGACATGATTTAATTCCCGATAATCAATACAAATTCGCATACTTCCATCTTTCTTCTTAACGAATAGAACAGGAGCACCCCAAGGAGAAGTACTAGGATGAATAAAGCCAATGTCTAACAATTTTGCAGTTGAGTCTTTAACTCCTGAAGTTCAATAGGAGCCATTCAATATGGGCTTTGGAAATGGGTTTTGTACCAGGTTCAAGGTCGATACAAAATTCAATTTCACGCTCTGGGGGTAGGCCAGGAAGTTCTTTAGAGAATACGTCAGGAAATTCATTAACAATAGAAATATCATTCAAAATCGGCGTATTTTTGTTTAGATCTGTGACGTGGGCTAAGAAAGCTTGACATCCGTTTTTCAATAAATGAATAGCTTTATGGCTTGAGATGACCGTGATTGATTTTAATGGTTTGGTCGCTTGAATTCGCATAATAGGTTGGTTAGGAATATGAAAGCTAACAACCTTACGAAAAGAATCAATTTTTGCATGATGTGTAGTTAACCAATCAATCCCTAGAATCACATCAAATGCAAGTATTTTCAAAGTAATAAGATCGACAGGTAACGTGCAGGTGCCGATTTGAACTAAACAAGACTTATAAACCGTGAATGTAATGAAGGTTTCTCCCAACGGAGTTTCAACAGATAAGTCAAAATCTAATTTCTCCGGAGTCAAATTTAATCGTTGAGCGCAAGTAAAAGAAATAAAAGAATGGGTAGAACTGGTATCAAATAAGGTATAAACTTCACTAGAGTTTATGATAAGCTTACCCATGATAACCTCATTCGGGTTCCTTGCTTTCTGGGAGGTCACAACAAACGCTCTCCCTGACCTTTGCATGACTTTAACTTTTACGGGGCGACCTTTGGTGCCTCCATCCTATTTGAACTTATCTTCGGTGAATAACAAAATCGGGCTAGGTGACATTCTCTTCGAATTATAATACGCTTTGGATGTCATCGTGCGGTTTTGGTGATATGTCCCTCCCTCCGCATTTGAAGCATATGATAGGTGGTCGTTCTCCTTCCTTAACCACGGTTCTTTGGTCTTTGACGTCTTTTCATCATTGTTGAATCTCCTTTTCTTGAAATGTCCATTTTTTTGTCTTGGCCATGATTACCATATCAAGTGGTTACCATTTCTAGTGTTGATTCCTCCACGTTTGTTGTGTCCGCTTTTGATGACCGATACCCTTTGGTATTTTCATCTTCAATTTGCTTTCTCTTGGTTGCGTTGACTCGTTACCGCGCTCCAATAACTGAGCCCTATTTACAACATCTGAGTATAAACACAGTTTATAAGAAATAAGATATTGACGTATCTTCGGTTTCAAACCTCTTAAAAACATTCGCGTCATTCACTCCTCATTATCGACCAAATGGGATGCAAACCAGGATAACTCCGCAAATTTAGCCTCGTATTACGACACGGTCATATTGTTTTGTTCCAATTTGATAAACTCCATTTCTTTCATGTGACGAATACTCTCGGGAAAGTACTTGTCGTTGAATAGCTCTTGGAACTTCTCCCAAGACATCTTAAGTGTGTCAGGCTGGGTTCGTTTTGTAGATTTCCACCAGTAATCTGCCTCTTCACGCAACATGAAGGTGGCGAAGGGAACCTTTTGGTCCTCAGAGCATCCCAAGACATCAAATATCTTGGTGATCTGCGTTATCCATACTTCCGCCTTAAGTGGTTTTGGCTCTCCAATAAACTCGGGTGGTCCCAGCTCATTGAACTGTTTAGCGGTGACCGTCCGAGAGTTTTCAGTGTTTCCGCCTATATTTCGGACAGAGCCGCTCTACTTTGATGTTGCATGAATTCGCATAAAGCCTCCGAACAATCCATCATTCATCATTTGGTCCGTGTTGTTGTTTGCATGAGGATTGTCGCCTTGCGATGCACATTATCCACGATTATTGATATGCGGAGACTCAAGCGGTCTCTTGTGCTCCATTGCTATTCTCAACATTCTCGGATGTCATTTTGAGATCATCGCCACAAAACAAGGGTTAGTTGACATGTAACATATTATCTCTAAACTCATACCAACCAATTTAAATACAAAATAAATTTAAGTAGGTCATCTTAGTGAAGGAATTCCCGTCTCTCCCTCCTAGTTCTAGTCTCACATCTTAGCTGAGGATCATATCCCCTAAGCTTTGATACTAACCCATGGCGCCCCCAAAATAGGTATACATCACCTATTACGAAAGTCGCCAAATACATGGTGCACGAATAATACAAATACAATCTTTAATATCTGACAACAAGAGAGCTATGAGTTTTAATACAAATCATCTTACAGACAATATCCACTCTCGTAATAAGTTCTCATTACATTTATTGTCACACTATTTAACAGAATAGTGAGGACTAATAGCTAATACTATCATCAGGACCATCACTCCGTTCCACGACTTGTCCCAAATTTACGTTCTCATTTCACAAGAGAACGGTGAAAGAAAAGGTGAACTCAACTAGCCCAAGAAGAAATATTATGACTAAGATATTGCGAGAATAAATTATCATTAGCCTTCAACAAAGGTGTTAAAGCGATAAAATATAACAAACATCAAGTTTAACTGCAGCGGAACAAGCAATCCATTAGAAGAGTCAAGTAGAGAATAAAATCTATTATCTTCTATGATTTAAAAGGTTTTTCATGACTTTTATCGCCGAGACTCGACTTAATAAATAATTCACATCATCGAATCACTTACACACTACTGACCGATGATATTCTTTAGTATCACAACCACAATTATCCATGCACTACGGGCAAAGAATATTTGTGTATTCATTAATGGTCATGATCATGCCAACAACTCGTCCATCGATGCGATGCGGGCCAATGAGGACTTTTACCACATCATTTGTAACATTACGGTAATGATTACAAAGAATAATCCACGGTCATAATCATACCAAGTCCATCTATGCACTACAGCCACAGATGACTTTCAAAAAATATAAACATGAGGATGATGACAATGATATAAGAATTCAATAAAACAAGTTCAAGAATTAATTTATCCAGAACTAATAATGTCCAAATTGTCAACATGTTCTTTCGCTTTGTAGAGTAAAATTCAAGAATGCTCGAAGAATATTTTCATGAAAGATCTTTGGATGAAGCACAAATATCAAGGATATTCCACTAATTTCATGGAGTATAGAAGTCAAAACTTTAACCAAATGAGTATAATAAAGAATGGAATAACAAAAGAAATCACCACGTGCATGCGGTACTTCGCAGATGACGGGTTATTCAAATGAATACTAAATAACGGAACCGGTCAAAGTAAATTTTGATTGAAAGGATGTTCTAATAGAATAATAAAGAATGTAATAACAACTGAAATTACCATGTATGCGGTTCTTCGCATAGACAGGTTATTCCAACAAAATACTAATAAGGACGGAATCGAGGTCCGGCGTAAAAGCGCATGCAGACGGGATATTCAAACAGAATAATAATAAAGGCGGAACCGGTCCCAAAGTAAAAGCGCATGACGAGGATATTCCAACGAGAATAATAAAGGCGGGATCAGTCCGGCGTAAAACGCATTGACGAGGATATTCCAATGAGAATAATAAAGGCGGAATAATAGAAGAATGTCACCAAGTATAGGGTAGCTCTGCATATCTGAGTTATTCAATGAGAATAATAAAGAATGGAATAACATAAGTTCTCTTTATGAATACAAAAGAATAACACCCCTTACGAGTACAACAAATAATATTCCCTACCTTAAGAAGAAGATCTTGGATATATAAGTAGTGAAGTAGCGAGAATACTTTCTTCTTTCTCTCTATAGTTTATCTCTCTAGAGTTTTGATGAAATTAAGTAAGAAAATAATGAAGGAATGAGCTTCTATTTATAGAAAAATGGACTGTGATAAGTAACTAACTCATGAGCGGTCAGATTGATTTACTTTAATCTGACGGTCCATATTTAAAGCAAAATCTTTTAAATAAAATATAATATATTCTATTTATAATCTAATAAAATGAATAACTTTATAAAAGATTTTACTATGCAAACACTTGCAAGCACTATGCAAACACTATGCATAATAAAATATAATATATTCTAATTATTGTCTAATAAAAGCAGATAACTTTATAAAAGTATTACATTTTATATAAAAAGATTTTACTATGCAAAACACTATGCACGAGACTATGCAACACTATCATAATAATAGAATATAATATATTCTATTTATAGAATAACTTTATAAAAGTATTACATTTTATATAAAAGATTTTACGTATTATTACATTAATAATACCAACAAAATCGAGTGACTTATCACGTAAGCATACATAATTAATGTCTGGTGTACTACTATGCGACCACGCATATTATTGTATTTTTTAAACTTAAGGGTGTTTCAACGAGTTAATGGTAAAACTTGGTAGTTATTTTTATAAAGTATTTTTGGTCTTTTCTTAATCCAACAATAATTACATTGTGGAGTCCACCAATGATGATTGTCTTGGTTGTATGAATATTCCCTGTTAAAACGAATATTCCCCGACCAATCGAATATTATATAACAACTTGCGTACTTTGCAAAATTTATAAATATTACCCACAACTATAACATTATATCAATTTCACTCCATAATATTCAAAAATAATATTTAAAGAAAATTCATCTTTATTCAAAAAGTTGGAGTTTTACAGCTTCAATCTTCGCTGGGTCGACAGATACTCCATGTTTTGACACCACGTGCCCAAGGAATGCTACTTCCTCAAGCCAGAACTCGCATTTTTTCAGCTTGGCATATAGCTTGTTATCACGAAGCCTTTGAAGTACCAGCTTTAAATGGCGCTCATGATCTTCACGGCTTTTGGAATAGATGAGGATGTCATCAATAAAGACAATAACGAACTGATCCAAATATTCTTTAAACACACGGTTCATCATATCCATGAAAGTAGCAGGAGCATTAGTCAATCCAAAAGACATGACTTAGAATTCATAATGCCCGTCATCGAAGTTCTCGAAAGCCGGTCTTGAATATCCTCAGTTTTAATCTTCAACTGATGATATCCAGAACGAAGATCAATCTTTGAAAAGAATTGTGCTCCTTGCAACTGGTCAAACAGGTCATCAATGCGAGGTAGCAGATACCTATTCTTGATGGTGTCATGGTTCAATTCTCGGTAGTCAATACAAAGTCGCATACTCCCATCTTTCTTCTTTACTAATAAAACAGGAGCACCCCAAGGAGATGTACTAGGACGAATAAAACCGATGTCCATCAACTCCTGTAGTTGGACCTTTAACTCCTGATGTTCAATAGGAGCCATTCGATATGGGGTTTTAGAAATGAGCTTTGTACCCGGTTCAAGGTCAATAAAGAATTTAACTTCACATTCTGGGGGTAGACCGGGAAGTTCTTCAAGAAATACTTCAGGAAATTCATTAACAACAAAAATTTTATTCAAATCTAACGTGTTTTTTTTCAAGTCCGTGACATGGGCTAAGAAAGCTTGACATCCGTTTTTCAATAAACGAATAGTTTTATGGCTTGATATGACAGTGATTGACTTTAATGGTTTGGTTATTTGAATTCGCATAATAGGTTGGTTAGGAATATGAAAACTAACAACCTTACAAAAACAATCAATTTTAGCATGATGCATGGTTAACCAATCAATCCCTAAAATCACATCAAATGCAAGAATTTTCAACGAAATAAATTGGCAGGTAATGTGATGGTCTTGACTTGAATCAAGCAAGATTTATAAGCAATGTAGATGTAATGAAAGTTTCTCCTAGCTGAGTCTCAACAGATAAGTCAAGGTCTAATTTCTCCGGAGTCAAGTTTAAACGTTGAGCACAAGCAGGAGAAATAAAAGAATGGGTAGAACCGGTATCTAATACGGTATAAACTTCGCAAGAGTTTATGATTAGCTTACCCGTGATCACCTCGTTTGGGTTCCTCGTATTTTATGTAGTCACAACAAACGCCCTTCTAGGAACCACCGACTTTGACTTGTCCGGGACAGCCTTTAGAGTCACCATCCCCGTTGAACTTGGTTTCGCAACTAGACAATCTCTAGCTATATGACCTTCCTTTCCACAATTATAACACACCTTGGATTGTTGTGGGTAGTTTGGGTTGATGTGTCCCTCTTTCCCGCATTTGTAATAAACGATCGGTGGTCATTCTCCTCCCCTAGAAACAGTTGATGTCGGTGTTGACGTCTTCATGCTATCATTGTTGCACCTTCTCCTATCTCCTCCCTATTCGCTCTTTCTATTATCACGGCCACGATTACCACCAGAGTGGTTACCACTTTTGTCCGAATGCTTTCCTTCCCTTTGGTTGTCATTGCTCCTGATGACCGCTGCCACCGGTTTGACCCTGGTTGTGGTCCCTTGGTTGCACATACTCATTATCTCGCTCTAATAATTGAGCCATGTTTACAACATCTGATGTGACGCCCCTAAAATAGGTATACATCACCTATTCTGAGTCGCCAAATACATGGTGCATAATACAAATATAACTTAATTATACAACTGTCGTGCAAAGTACGACAAAACATAAGCTGTGAGTTTTAATACAAATATTGTCGTCTAGACAATATATAAACTCAAATTCAATATTATTAAATTTATTTTCCCCTATTTATTTCCTTTGAATAGTGAGGACTACTAATGCTATCATCCTCGTTCGTCACTCTGGTTCCACGACTAGTCCACGCCTTACGTTCTCATTTCAAGAGAACAATGAAAGTAAAATGGTGAGCTCAACTAGCCCAGTAGGAAATATTATGACTAAGATAATGCAAAATATATTATCGTTAGCCTTCAACAGTGTTAAATTGATATAATATAACAACCATCAAGTTTAACTGCAGCGGAACAAGCAATCCATTAAAAGAGTCAAGTAGAGAATAAAATCTACTATCTTTTCTGATTTAAAAGTTTTTTCAACACTTTTATCGCTGGGACTCAGCTTAATAAATAATCCACATCACCGAATCACCCTTGTAATACGGCCAAGGATATTCTTTAGTATCACGACCACAATTATCCATGCACTACGGGCCAAGAATATTTGTGTATTCATTAATGGTCATGATCATGCCAACAACTATCCATCAATACACTACGGGCCAATGAGGACTTTTACCACATTATTTGTAACATTACAGTTATGATTACACCGAATAATCTCTGGTCATAATCATACCAAGTCCATCTATGCACTACAGGCCACAGATGACTTTTAACAAAATATGAACATGAGGATGATGACAATGATATAAGAATTCAATAAAACAAGTTCAAGAATTATTTTATCCAGAATCAATAACGCCCAAATTGTCAACACGATCTTCGCTTTGTGGAGTAAAATTCAAGAATGCTCGGAAGAATATTTCAATGAAAAGATCTTTGGATGAAGAAGCGCAAATATCAAGGATATTCCACTAGTTTCATGGAGTATAGAAGTCAAAAATTTAACCAACTGAGTATAACAAGGAATGGAATAACAAAAGAAATCACCAGGCATGCGATAGACTGCACAGATAGGTTATTCCAACAGAATAATAAATAACGGAATTAGGTCCAGCGTAAAATGCACAGACAGTATATTCCAACAGAATAATAAAGACGGAATCAGGTCCGACGTAAAATGCAAAGACAAGATATTCCAACAGAATAATAAAGACGGAATCAGGTCCAGTGTAAAACGCACAGACATGATATTCCAACAGAATAGTAAAGACGGAACCAGGTTGAACGCACAGACAGGATGTTCCAATAGAATGATAAATAATGGAACCAGGTCTGGCATAAACGCACAGATATGATGTTCTAACAGAATGATAAAGAATGGAATAACAGAAGAATTTCACCAAGTATAGGGTAGCCCGCGTATACAGGTTATTCCAATAGAATAATAAAGAATGGAATAACAGAAGTTCTCTTCATGGATAAGAAAGAAATAATACTCCATACCTTGGAAAAACTGGATACTAGAATAGTGAGGTAGCAGACTTCTCTTCTTATTTCTCTCTATAATTTCTCCCTATAATAATCGCTCTAAAGCTTTTGTGAATTGGTGAGAAATGAAGGAAGAATGAGCTTCTATTTATAGGAAAATAAAGTTTCGATAATTACACGTTTTGGGGCTCGAAAAATTACAGTACAATACCTCCAACTTTTCTTTCATTTTTAATTTAGTCCTGCAAGTATTATCAAACTTGCACCACCTCCCCTAATAGTAAATAATGTTAATCAATAGTATAATCATGTGAAAAATACGAATTACAGTATAGTACCTCCATCTATACCTCCATTTTTAACTTAGTCATGCAAGTATTATCAATCTTGCACCAACTCCCCTAATAGTAAATAATGTGATTCAATAGTACACACATGTGAACAAATAGTTATATAAGCATGTGAATTAGTAGCAATTAATTGCTCATTTATCCGATAAATTACCCGATTTATGAATATAACCCCTAGACATCAATTATCATTGGAATAGATGTCGATTTCCACTAACACTAATAATCTCAACACAATGGAACTATCAAAATTCATTTTTTTAATCAACACAACTTATTCATCATTAATATTATAACTCACAATATTCAACAACCAGTTCGTTCCCAGGAAAGAGGGGGCTTTCCGATAAGGATTTCTCCTTATTGGCGTACAATTAGGTGACCAAACCTCTCCTTGACAGAACTTCTAGACATTGTCAATATTGCAAATAATAATATGAATAACTTTGTCGTCTCAATTATTGATTTAATAATATAAAATATTATTCAAATGATACTATGACAATAATTGTATCAATAATATGAGAGATATGATGCAGCAATTACTGTAGCAATAATTGAGTATAACTGAGTGACTTCTCACGTAAGCATCAATAATCAATACCGTGTGCTACTATGCAACCACGCGTATTATTGTACTTTTAACACCGGGTGTTTCAACAGTTAACGGTAAAACTTCTGACGTTATTTTCATAAAGTATTTTTGTCGTTTTCTCAAATATCACATCCGCGTCTCCAAATTCAACTCCGAACACAACTTCAATTTTAATAACATTCATCATTAATATTATAACTCACAATATTTATTAACCAGGTCGTTCCCAGGAAAGAGGGGGCTTTCCAATAAGGATTTCTCCCTATTGGTGCGCAATTAGGTGACCAAACCTCTCATTGACAGAACTTCTAGACATTGTATATATTGCAATTTAATAATATGAATAACTTTGTCGTCTCAATTATTGATTTAATAAAATAACATAATATGCAGATGATACTATGACAATAATCGAATCAATAATATGAGAGATATGATGCAGCAATTACTGTAGTAATAATTGAGTATAACTGAGTGACTTCTCACGTAAGCATCAATAATCAATACCATGTGCTACTATGCAACCACGCGTAATTACTGTACTTTTAGTACAGGGTAGTTCAACAGTTAACGGTAAAACTTTCGCCATTATTTTCATAAACTTTTTTTTGTCGTTTTCTCAATCCGATAATAATTCTGTTGTGGGGGTCCACCAATGATTGTGCCGTTATACGAATATTCCCCGACCAATCGAATATTATATAACAACTTGCGTACTTTGCAAAATTTATAAATATTACCCACAACTATATCATTATATCAAATCCACACCATAATATTCAAAAATATATTTTGAGAAAATTTAATCTTTATTCAAAAAGTTGGGGTCTTACAACCTCCCCTTATGAAATTTCATCCTCGAAATTAGGGTGCGTACCTGGTATGTCGAAGAGGTAAGGATATCTTGATTTCATCTCAGATTCTAACTCCCAGGTTATTTTTCCACATCGTGGTTTCTCCATAAAACTTTGACTTGAGGTATAACCTTGGAGCATAGAATATGATCCTTTTTATCCAAGATTTTAACAAGTAACTCTTCATACGTTAAATCTTCCTCTATCTAAATCGGTTCTAATTCAATAATGTGGTTCGGGTCTTTCACATATTTACGTAACATAGATATGTGAAAAGCGTTATGAACACGAGAGATATACGGCGGAAAAGCGAAAGTCTATACGCCTACAATTCCTACTCGATCGAGGATTAAAAATGGGCCAATGAATCGAGGGTTGAGCTTTCCTCTCTTTCCAAATCTCGTAACTCCCTTCCATGGAGCAACACGTAATAACACACGATCTCCAATATCGAATTCCACATCCTTTCGATGAAGATCAGCATAACTCTTTTATCGATCTTGTGAGGTTTTTATACGTTGTCGGATCATTTAAATCTTTTCCGTAGTCATACGTACCAACTCCGGTCCCAACAACGTTGCTTCATCCACCTCATCCCAAAGATCTTTGGAAACGACACTTTCTTCCATACAACGCCTCAAATGGAGCCATGCCTATACTTGCTTGATAAGCTGTTGTTGTAGGAAAACTCCACAAATGGTAGGAACTTATCCCAACTTCCTTGAAGTCGAGGGACACGAGTCATAATAGATCTTCAAGAGTTTGAATGGTCCTTTTCAACGCCCGTCCAAATCGAGGATGATATCTTAGAAGCGAAATCGTAAACTGCGTGCCCATAGCTTTTTTGCAAACTAACCCAAAATCTTGAAGTGAATCTTGGGTCTCGATCGAAACTATGGATCTTGGCATACCATATAGTCTTACAATCTCGTTTATGTACATCTGAGCAAGACGTTAAAGTGTATAAGTTTCTCGTATAGGTAGGAAATGAGCGGACTTGGTCAATCTATCAATAATGACCCAAATTGCATCTATGCCTTGAGAAACCCTTGGGAAGACCGAGAACTTGAAATCCATGGTAATTTTTCCCACTTCCATTACGGAATTTCAAGTGGTTGCAATGGACCTTTTGGTACTTGATGCTCACTTGACTCGTTGACAAGTTAAACACCTTGAGATAAATTCTGTTATCTCTCTCTTCATATTGCTCCACCAAAATGTATGTCGAAGATCACGATACATTTTGGTACTCCCAGGATGGATTGCAAATAGTGTGTTGTGCACCTCCATCATGATTTTATACTTTAAATCAGGGTTGTTAGGAACACAAAGTCTGTAGTTGACTTGAAGTATTCCTTCTTCATCGATTCTTGCTTCCGGCATAGCACCTTCTTGTACCTTCTTCCTCATACGCATCAGCTCCAGGTCTGTAGCTTGAGGAACTTTAACTTTATCGATTAAAGTCGGTTCTACTCGTATATTCTCCATCATCACATGGGTCCCTAGGGTCTTTATCTCTAACTCCATCCTTTGCAAGTCATACAAAATGGGCCTTTGCGTTGACAATATTACACTCGTACCCGCATATGATCTTCTACTCAGCGCATCAGCTACTACGTTCGCTTTTTCCAGGATGGTATTGAATAGTATGATCATAATCTTTCAATAGTTCGAGTCAACGCCATTGTCGTATGTTGAGTTCCTTTTGAGTGAAGAAATATTTGATGCTTTTATGATCCGTATAGATCTCCACTTTCTCCCCATACAGGTAATGCCTCCAAATTTTAAGCGCAAAAACGACAGCTGCCAACTCTAGATCATGAGTAGGATAATTCCTCTCATATTCTTTGAGTTGCCGTGAGGCATAGGCTATGACTTTCCCATGTTGCATGAGAACACATCCTAACCCTTTGCGAAGCATCACTTTGTAGATGACAAATCCTCCGAGGCGGATGGTATTGTCGAGCAGTCTTTGAAATGAGTCTTTCTTGAGTTCTTGAAAACTCTTCTCACATTCCATGCTCCAACCGAATTTTGTATCTTTTTGAGTCAGCTGAGTTAATGGAGTAGCAATTCGAGAAAACCCTTCTACGAATCTCCGATAATAACCAGCTAAGCCGAGAAAGCTACGTACTTCGGTCACTCATTTAGGTTGCTCCCAGCTTTGAATTTCTTCAATCTTTGCCGGGTCAACAGATTTCCCATGATTTGATATCACGTGCCCAAGGAATGTAACTTCCTCAAGCCAGAACTTGCATTTCTTCAACTTGGCATATAGCTTGTTTTCACGAAGCTTTTGGAGTATCAGCCTCAAGTGTTGCTCATGATCTTCACGGCTTTTGGAATATATGAGGATGTCATCAATAAAGACGACCACAAAATGATCCAAATATTCTTTGAATACTCGGTTCATCATATCCATGAAGGCAGCAGGAGCATTAGTCAATCCAAAGGACATGACTAGGAATTCATAATGCCCGCATCTTAGAGTTTACGAAGCCGTCTTTGGAATGTCATCGGTTCTAATCTTCAATTGATGATATCCTGAACGAAGATCAATCTTTGAAAAGATTTTGGCACCTTGTAACTAGTCAAACAGGTCATCAATACGTGGCAATGGGTACCTATTTTTGATGGTGACATGATTCAACTCCCGATAATCAAAACAAAGTCGCATACTCCCATTTTTCTACTTCACGAATAGAACAGGAGCACCCCAAGGAGACGTATTAGGACGAATGAAACCAATGTCTAACAATTCCTGCAACTGGGTCTTTAACTCCTGAAGTTCAATAGGAGCCATTCGATATGGGGCTTTGGAAATGGGTTTTGTACCGGGTTCAAGGTCGATACAAAATTCAATTTAGCGCTCTGGGGGTAGGCCAGAAAGTTCTTCGGGGAATACGTCAGGAAATTTATTAACAACATAAATATCATTCAAAATTGACGTATTTTTGTTTAGATCCATGACATGATCTAAGAAAGCTTGACATTCATTTTTCAATAAACGAATAGCTTTATGGCTTGAAATGACATTGATTGATTTTAATGGTTTAGTTGTTTGAATTCGCATAATAGGTTGGTTAGGAATATGAAAGCTAACAACCTTACGAAAATAATCAATTTTTGCATGATGAGTAGTTAACCAATCAATCCCTAGAATCACGTCAAATGCAAGAATTTTCAATGAAATAAGATCGACAGGTAATGTGAGGGTACCAATTTGAACCAAACAAGACTTATAAATAGTGGATGTAATAAAGGTTTCTCCCAACGGAGTTTCAACAGATAAGTCAAAGTCTAATTTCTCCGGAGTCAAATTTAATCGTTGAGTGCAAGTAGGAGAAATAAAAGAATGGGTAGAACCGGTATCAAATAAGGTATAGACTTCGCTAGATTTTATGATAAGCTTACCCGTGATGACCTCGTTTGGGTTCCTTGCTTTCTAGGAGGTCACAACAAATGCTTTCCCTTGCACCACCGGCTTTGAATTTTTGGGACGGCCTTTGGTGCCTCCATCCTAGCTAAACTTGTCTTCGGTGAACGACAAAATCGGGCTAGGTGACCTTGTCTTCCACAATTATAACACGCTTTGGATGGCATCGTGCAGTTTGGACTGATATGTCCCTCCCCTTCGCATTTGAAGCATATGATAGGTGGTCGTTCTCCTTCCTTAACCACGGTTGCTGGTGCTGACGTCTTTTCATCATTGTTGAATCTCCTTTTCTTGAAATGTCCATTTTTACTGTCTTGGCCATGATTACCACCGAAGTGGTTACCATTTCTGGCATGTTGATTCCCTCCACGTTTGTTGTCACCGTTTCACGATGGTGATACCATCGGTATTTTCATCTTTGTCATTTGCTTTCTCTTGGTTGCGTTAACTCGTTCTGGTGCTCCAATAATCGAGCCCTATTTATAACATCATCGAGTACAAACACGGTTTATGAGAAATAAGATATTGACGTATATCCGGTTTTAAACCTCTTAAAAACATTCGTGTCATTCGCTCCTTATTATCGACCAAAGGGATGCAAACCGGTATAACTCCACAAATTTAGCCTCGTATTGTGACACGGTCATATTGTTTTTCTCCAACTTGATAAATTCCACCTCTTTCATGTGACGAATACTTTCGGGAAAGTATTTGTCGTTGAATAGCTCTTGGAACTTCTCCCAAGACATCTTGAGTCGTCGGGCTAGGATCGCTTTCTGATTCCCATAAGTAATGTCGCCTCTTCACGCAACGCTTAACATGAAGGTGGCGAAGGGAAACTTTGCTCCTCGGAGCATCCCAAGACATCAAATATCTTGGTGATCTGCTTTATCCACGCTTCCGCCTTAAGTGGTTTTGGCTCTCCAATAAACTCGGGTGGTCCCAGCTCCTTGAACTGTTTAGCGGTGAACGTTCGAGAGTTTCCAGTGTTTCCACCTGTATTTTGAACATGAGCCGCTCTCACCTGATGTTGCATGAATTGTATAAAGCCTCTGAACATTCCATCGTTCATCATTTGGTCAGTGTTGTTGTTTGCATGAGGATTGTCGCCTTCCTGATGCACATTATTCTGATTGTTAATCTGTGGAGACTCAACGGTCTCTTGTGCCCCATTGTTATTCTCAATATTCTCGGATGCCATTTTCAAATACTGCCACAAAACAAGGGTTAATTGACATGCAACATATTATCTCTATACTCTGACTAACCAATTAAATACCAAAAAATTTAGGTAGGTCATACTAGCGAAGGAATTCCCCGTCTCTCTCCTCCTAGTTCTAGTCTCACATCTTAGCCAGGGATCATATCCCTAAGCTTTGATACCAACTGTGACGCCCCCAAAACAGGTATACATCACCTATTCTGAGTCGCCAAATACATGAGTACGTAATACAAATATAACTTAATTATACAATCGTCGTAAATATACATGATGAAACATAAGTTTGTGAGTTTTAATACAAATATTGTCGTCTAGACAATATACAAACTCAAATTCAATATTATTACATTTATTTTCCCACTATTTCACTGAATAGTGAGGACTACTAATGCTATCATCTGGTCCGTCACTCCGTTCCCCGACTAGTCCCTGCTACATTCTCATTTCCTGAAGATAACAATGAAAGTAAAAGGGTTAGCTCAACTAGCCCAAAAGGAAATATTATGACTAAGATAATGCATAATATATTATGGTTAGTCTTCAGCAGTGTTAAACGGATATAATATAACAACCATCAAGTTTAACTGCAGTGGAACAAGCAATCCATTAAAAAAGTCAAGTAGAGAATATAATCTACTATCTTTTATGATTTAAAAGGTTTTTCAACACTTTTATCGCTGGGACTCAACTTAATAAATAATCCACATCACCGAATAACCCCTGTAATATGGCCAAGGATATTCTTTAGTATCACGACCACAATTATACATGCATTATGGGCCAAGAATATTTGTGTATTCATTAATTGTCATGATCATGCCAATAGCTGTCCATCAATGCACTACGGGCCAATGAGGACTTTTACCACATCATTTGTAACATTACGGTTATGATTACACCGAATAATCTCTGGTCATAATCATACCAAGTCCATCTATGCACTACAGGCCACAGATGACTTTCAACAAAATATGAACATGAGGATGATGACAATGATATAAGAATTCAATAAAACAAGTTCAAGAATTATTTTATCCAGGAATCAATAACGTCCAAATTGTCAACATGATACTGCTTTGTGGAGTAAAATTCAAGAATGCTCAGAAGAATATTTCAATGAAAAGATACTGGATGAAGCGCAAATATCAAGGATATTCCACTAATTTCATGGAGTATAGAAGTCAAAACTTTAACCAACTGAGTATAACAAGGAATGGAATAACAAAAAAAATCACCAGGCATGCGATAGATCGCACAGCATGAGTTATTCAGCGAGAATAATAAATAACGGAATCAGTCCGGTAAAAACGCACGGGATATGATATTCCAATGAGAATAATAAAGGCGAAATTAGGTCCGCCAGAAAGCGCGCGAGACGGGATATATTCCAACAGAATAATAAAGACGGAATCAGGTCCGACGTAAAATGCACAGACATGATATTCCAACTGAATAATAAAGACGGAACCAGATCCGGTGTAGAACGCATAGACAGGATGTTCCAACAGAATGATAAATAATGGAACCAGGTCCGGCGTAAACGCACAGACCGGATGTTCCAACAGAATGATAAAGAATGGAATAACAGAAGAATTTCATCAAGTATAGGGTAGCCCACATATACAGGTTATTCCAATAGAATAATAAAGAATGGAATAACAGAAGTTCTCTTCATGGATAAGAAAAAAATAATACTCCCTACCTTGGAAAAACTGGAATACTGGAATTGTGAGGTCGCAGACTTCTCTTCTTCTTTCTCTCTATAATTTCTCTCTATAATAATTGCTCTAAAGCTTTTGTGAATTGGTGAGAAATGAAGGAAGAATGAGCTTCTATTTATGGAAAATATAGTTTCGATAATTTCACGTTTTGGGGCTCGAAAAATTACAGTACAATACCTCCAACTTTTCTTTCATTTTTAATTTAGTCCTGCAAGTATTATCAAACTTGCACCACCTCCCCTAATAGTAAATAATGTGAATCAATAGTATAATCATGTGAAAAATACGAATTACAGTATAGTACCTCCATCTATACCTCTATTTTTAACTTAGTCATGCAAGTATTATCAATCTTGCACCAACTCCCCTAATAGTAAATAATGTGATTCAATAGTACACACATGTGAACAAATAGTTATATAAGCATTTGAATTAGTAGCAATTAATTGCTCATTTATCCGATAAATTACCCGATTTATCAATATAACCCCTAGACATCAATTATCATCGGAATAGATGTCGATTTCCACTAACACTAATAATCCCAACACAATGGAACTATCAAAATTCATTTTTTTAATCAACACAACTTATTCATCATTAATATTATAACTCACAATATTTAACAACCAGGTCCTTTCCAGGAAAGAGGGGGCTTTCCGATAAGGATTTCTCCTTATTGGCGCGTAATTAGGTGACCAAACCTCTCCTTGACAGAACTTTTAGACATTGTCAATATTGCAAATAATAATATGAATAACTTTGTCGTCTTAATTATTGATTTAATAATATAAAATATTATGCAAATGATACTGTGACAATAATTATATCAATAATATGAGAGATATGATGCGTGAATTATCGTAATAATAATTGAGTATAAGCGAGTGACTTCTCACGTAAGCATCAATAATCAATCTGCAAGTGTGCTACTTATCTGACCATAGCACGTATTCTTGTACTTTTAACACGGGTGTTTCAACAGTTAACAGTAAAACTTCCGCCATTATTTTCAATAAAGTATTTTTGTCGTTTTCTCAATCCGATAATAATTCCGTTGTGGGGGTCCACCAATGATTGTACCGTTGTACGAATATTCCCTGTTAAAACGAATATTCCCCGACCAATCGAATATCATATACCAACTTGCGTACTTTACAAAATTTGTAAATATTACCCACAACTATAACATTATATCAAATCCACACAATAATATTCAAAAATATATTTCGAGAAAATTTAATCTTTATTCAAAAAGTTGGGGTCTTACATCTGGATATAAAGAAAATTTATGAGATATAAGATATTGCCGAATCTCGGGCTTTCGACCTCTTAGAAACATCCTCGTCATTCGTTCCTCATTTTTGACCAAATGAGGTGCAAACCTGGATAACTCAGCGAACTTCGCCACGTACTAGGACACCGTCATATTTTTTTATTCCAGTCTGATAAACTCCACCTCCTTTATATGACGAATACTTTCAGGAAAGTACTTGTCATTAAATAGTTTCTAAAACGTTTCTCAAGACATGTTGAGTGTGGCAGGCTGGGTACGCTTCACAGACTCCCACCAGTAGTCTACCTCACCGCGGAATATAAAGGTGGCGAATGGAACCTACTGTTCCTCCGTGCATCCCAAGACATCGAATATCTTGGTAATTTGCTTGACCCACATTTCCGCCTTGATCGTATCCGGCTTTCCCTAAAATTCTGGTGGTCCCAACTCTTTGAACTGCTTGGCTGTGACAAGCCGCGCGTTGCTATCATTTCCACCCGTATTTTGTACACGAGTCTCCTAAATGCGGTTTTGCATGAATCGCAAAAAAGCTTCTAAACATCCCATCATTCATCATTTGATCGGTAGTGTTGTTCACAGGAGGAATATTGCCTTCCTGTTGCACGTTCCCCTGGGTGGTGATTAAAGGCATCTCCACGGTCTCATTCACACTATTATTAACGTTCTCAGCTGCCATTCTTAAATACTTCCATAAAACAAGGGTTAATTGTCATGCAACATATTATCCCTATACTCTGACCGACCAAATAAATACCAAATAAACTTAGTCAAGTCATACTAGCGAAAGAATTCCCCATCTCTTCCCTCCTAGTTCTTGTCTCACATCTCTGCCAGGGATCATATCCCTAAGCTCTGATACCAACTGTGACGCCCCCAAAATAGGTATACATCACCCATTCTGAGTCGCCAAATACATGGTACAGAAACAAATACAACTTCATTAAACTGTGAGTTTAAATACAAATAATGTCTAATAGACAGTATACAAACTCAAAAGTAGTCCTTATTACAATTATTATCACACTATTTTTCAAAATAGTGAGGACTACTAACACGACTGATTGGAAGCATCACTCCACACCCCGACTAGTTCCCGCTATATTCTTGCCTCCTGAGAAAGATGGAACAAAAAGAAAAGGATGAGCTCAACTAGCCCAGTAAAGAATATTATGACTAAGATAATATACAACAAATTATCATTAGTCTTCAACAGGGAAAAATCTGATAAAATATAATAGACAACAAGTTTTAGATCAACAATGCTGCGGAAAAACAAAGAATCCATTAGAAGAGTCAAGTAGAGAAAGAATTCTACTATCTTTTAAGATTTAAAAGTCCATCATCAATATTTTATCCCTGTAACATCAATCAATATACATCTTGAATCAAATATTCATCTTTGCACTACGAGCCAAAGATATTCATTTGTATCACCGGTTGGTCATGTTCATCTCAGCAATTTGTTCATCTTTGCACTACGGCCAAAGATATTCATTAGGTAATCATTCATCTTTGCACTTCATGTGCCAAAGATATTCATTAATATCATCATTTAGGACTGAGGATGATGAAAAATATTTTAAAAAAAATAAATCCAGTGAGATAAAAGATCAAATATTAAGGATTCGTATTACAGTTTATCCAAGTTCAATAATACTCTGAAATAACCAATTTTAAAGCAGAATTCAAAAATAATGATCAAAACATGGATACAATCAAAGATAGTAACCATAATAGACAACTTGGACAGAAAGAAGAAATTTTCATTTTTCAATTGAATAATGCAGTATCGTGAATAAAGGTCGTGATACGTGAATAGTGCCAGATATCGTGAATAGTAACCCCAGAGCACAAAAAGTTCCAAATTTGATAAAAAGTTCATACCAATATTTTAAGATAATGATATGAAGAAAATATCATTTTAAGAAGAAAATAACATCCCTTACCTTGCAAAGACAGTACTTCTGACTGGAATACTGGATATAGTGCTGAATGAACTTGCACTGTATAACAACACTCAAAGTACTAAAATGCACACAAAATACGCTCAATATTATAGAGAGAGAAGGAGAGAAAACTTATGAATTCTGGTGTGATTTTCAATTCTGACTAAGCACCCTATTTATAGGAAAATGCTTAGAACACCATAAAAGACTAACCTGCTACTTGATGGCTTTACCTACTACTATTCAAGCCCACCACTTTTGAAATTCAATTGAGCACATTTCTCACCAACCAATTCTAGAATTTTCCAAAATGTTTTATTATTTAAACAATAATTAGAAACTTTAATAATTCATAGAAAATAGCCCGTTTATCAGAAAAATACAAATTTTATGCCTATTCCACACGAAATCGAATTCTCTACAACTTTGTAGCTTTGAGTTTTTCCAAATTCCAAACAAAAAATGACCGAAATCCACATACGGACGATTTTCAAAACCTCTATTCTGACAAAATACTGATAAAACACCTCAGCATTATTTCCTTCATTTATAACCACAATAAATATATCCATCATTTATATCCACATAAAATAAATATTTCTTTATCATATGAATCAATAATTAATTATTCACAAATAATATTACAGAATCACATTTATAATGACCAGTACATTCCAGGAAAGAGGGGGCTTTCCGATAAGGATTTTTCTTTACTAGCGCACAATTAGGTGACCAAACCTCTCCTTGACAGAACTTTCTAGACATTAACAATAATGCTATCTAATAATATTATTCCAAATAATATGAGTTATTGATCTGATAATGGAGATGTTGTGCAGTGACAATTATTGAACAACAATAATTTAAAATATCAATGCAGCAATTATTAAACCAATAAAATAAAATATTGAACAGTAATTACTGTAACAATTATTGAGTTGTGCCTTCTTACGTAAGGATCAATAATTCAAAAATCGCATGTAAAATCGTGTACATTTCTTTGCAACGACCCGCAGCGTATTCGTATTTTAACCACTGGGAATTCAACGGTTTATTGTAACAATTACGCCGTTATTTATAAAAACTCAATTTTTTTCGTTATCTTCATCCGATCGTTTTCCGTTATGGGGCCCACAAATAGCTGCGCCGTCGTACGAATATTCCCCGACAAATGAATATTTTATAACCACTTGCTAATTTTGCAAAATTTGCACATTACACCCATAACTAAAGCATTATATCAAATTAACACCTTATTATTCAAAATAATAATTAGAGGAAATTTGATATTATTCAATAAAAAGTTGGGGTCTTACACGTGTCGGTACAGAACGCCCAGGCATGGATATTCTAATGAGAAAAATAAATAATGGAACTGAGTCCTGCGTAAGAACTTGACTGAGGATATTCGGATGAATAATAAAGAACTTAATATTAGAAGAATTTCACCATGTATGTAGTACTTTGCATAGAGAGGTTATTCCAACAGAATAATAAGAATGGAATAACAGAAGTTCTCTTCATAAATAAGAAAGAAAGAATACCCCTTACGAGTACAACAAAAAATATCACCTACCATAAAAGAAGAGTATTCCAACTTGTAGGGCGAGGATATACTTGAAGAAAACTTATATTACGCTCAAAGCTTTCTTAAACTCTAAAGAAATACGCTCAAGATTATAGAAGAAGAACTCTATCTATAGTTTCTCTCTCTAGAGTTTCCATGAATTCGTAAGAAATAATGAATGAATGAACTTCTATTTATAGAAGAATGGACTGCATAGTAACTAACTCATGAACGGTCCAGATTGATTTACTTTAATCTGACGGTCCATATGTAAAGCAAAATATTTTAAATAAAATATAATATATTCTATTTTTAATCTAATAAAACGAATAACTTTATAAAAGATTTTGCTATGCAAACACTATGCAAGCATTATGCAAACACTATGCATAATAAAATATAATATATTCTAATTATTGTCTAATAAAATAGATAACTTTATAAAAGTATTCTGCATTTTATATAAAAAAGATTTTACTATGCAAAATACTATACTGAGACACTATGCAACACTATGCATAATAGAATATAATATATTCTATTTATAGAATAACTTTATAAAAGTATTCTGTTTTATATAAAAAGTTTTTCTGTTTTATTACATTAATCATACCAATAAAACAAAACTGAGTGACTTATCACGTAAGCATCAATAATCAATACCGCGTGCTACTATGAAACCACTGCGTATTACTGTACTTTTACTTCTGAGTAGTTCAACAGTATTAACGGTAAAACTTCCGTCGTTATTTTCATAAAATATTTTTATCGTTTTCTCAATCCGACAATAATTCAGTTGCGGGGTCCACCAATGATTGTACCGTCATACGGATATTCCTCGACAAAAAGAATATTCCCCGACCAATCGAATATTATATAACAACTTGCATACTTTGCAAAATTTATAAATATTACCCACAACTATAACATTATATCAAATCCACACCATAATATTTAAAAAAATTATTTCGAGAAAATTAAATATTTATTCATAAAATCTGGGGTCTCACAATCTCCCCTCCTTATGGAATTTTGCCCTCGAAATTTAGGTACGTACTTGGTATGCTGAACAGGTGAGGATACCTCGACTTCATTTCAAATTCTAACGGTATAACCTTTGAGTTTTGAATACGATTCTTCTTATCCAAGAATTTAACACGTATCTCTTCAAACGTTAAATCATCCGCTATCTCGTCCGGTTCTAAATTAATAATGTGGTTCGGGTCGTCCACATATTTATGTAACATCGATACGTTAAAAGCGTTATGAACACGCGACATACTTGGCGGTAAAACGAGTCTATAGGCCACAGTTCCTACTTCATCGAGGATTTTAAATGGGCCAATTAAATCGAGGGTTGAGATTTCCTCTCTTCGTCGATTCTTGCTTCTAGAATAACGCCCTCTTGAACCTTCTTTTTCACATTCATCAGCTCTGAGTATGTAGCTTGAGCGGCTTTAACTTTATCGATTAAAGTCGATTCTAATCGTATATTTGTTATCTTCACGTGGGTTCTTATATTCGCACTTGTAACTGTATACGATCTTCTACTCAACGCGTCAACTACCATGTTCGCTTTTCCTACGATGGTATTAAATTGTACGATCGTAATCTTCAACAGCTCGAGCCAACGTCTTTGGCGCATGTTACGTTCGCTTTAGTTGAAGAAATATTTAAGGGTTTTAGAATTGGGTTTTGTACTGGGGTCAATACAAAATTCGATTTCACGCTCTAGGGGTAGGCTAAGAGTCTTCAAGAATACGTTAGGAAATTTATTAAAAATAGAATTATCATTCAAAATTCTGACTCTCATCCGAGACTTGGATAACACTTCACATTGATACCTATCAACTTGTCATCGTCATTCACAACGTCCCCTACGGAAAGTTTGGCTTCAGTGTATTCCACACAAGGAAGACACCAGCGTGAAAGACTCAGGGCTCTTTACTTATGGCTTAATATAACAGTGATTAACTTTAGTGGTTTGGTTGCTTGAATTCGCATAACAGGTTGGTTAGGAATATGAAAGCTAACAACCTTACGAAAAGCATGATGAGTAGTTAACCAATCGATTCCTAAAATCACATCAAAGGCAAGTATTTTCAAAGAGACAAGATCGACACGTAACGTGAAAGTGTCAATTTGAATTAAACAAGATTTATAAATATTGGAGGTAACGAAGGTTTCTACTATCAAAGTTTCAACCAATAAGTCAAAGTCTAATTTTTCCGAAGTCAAATTTAAATGTTGAGCGCAAGCAAGAGAGATAAAAGAATGGGGAGAACAAGTATCTAATAAGGTATAAACTTCGCAAGAATTTATAATTAACTAACTCGTGCTAACTTCGTTCGGGTCACTCGCTTTTTTTTTTTGAGAAGTTACGAAAAACGCTCTTCCTGAAACCACCGACTTTGTTTTGTCCGTATTCGCCTTTGGTACCATCGTCCCAGCTGGACTTGACTTCACTATACGATAAAATCGAGCTAAATGACCTTCTCTTCTTGAAATTTTCACTTCTATTATCTTGGCCATGATTACCACCGAAGTGGTTACCATTCTTGGCATGATAATTTCCCCCACGATGGTTATCATTGTTCCGATGGCCGTTGCCACCGGTATGATTATTATCGTGTTGTTGGTCGTTATCTTTTGGTTGAGCTAACTCAACGGTCTCATGTGCTTTATTGCTTATCTCAGCATTTTCATATGCCATTTTCAAACACTGTCACAAAATAAGGGTTAATTAACTTATCACATATTATCCCTATACTATGACCGACCAATTAAATACCAAATATATGACGCCCCCAAATTCAGGTACTTGCAAACCGAACTCGGTGCTTCACGATACCATTTCTATGAGCGGAATAATACTAATAATAATAACAATAATATAAAAATCAAACTTAATTTACATTTGTCAGAGTCTAATCCCAAGCACGTAACCTTTACTATAATTCCTTACATGATAGATAATATATATCATTGCCTTAATACAGTCTAACTATTACAAAAGATACCATTACACATATTCAGTTTTCTTTCCTTTTTCCCTTATTCCTGGCCAAACCTTCTAGCTGTTCACACTTAGCTGAAAATATTTAAATTAAGTAAGGATGACCATTTGAGTGCCCAACAAATAATAACAATTAGAAATATAATTAGGTAAAAGAAATAAATGTTTTCTTTGTACATCACTTCTACAACGAATTTATAGTTATGAAGTAAACTGAACCGATAATAACAACATAACAATTCTATCTAAAATTTTTGAAACTACGTATTGACTATATATATAGGTATTAGTCGACAGATTATGAACACACTACAAAAAAATGGGCCTTTAACAACGATTTTCCGGGCAACGACTTTATAAGTTGTTGCTAAAAGTATATGTTTAGCAACGAAATTTGTCTTTCGTTGCAGATTGTGTCATGCTTTCACTTTTTGCAATGAAATTCATAAGTCGTTGCAAAATTTCGTTGCTAATTCATTGGCGGGAAAAAATTTCGTAAGAAATTTGTTGCAAAATTTTCGGTCACTTGATTTCCCGTCATCGTGGGCAACGAAAGTTTTTTTGTTGCTAAAAATGGGGCTTTAGCAACGATTTTTCAGGGAACGACTTTATAAGTTGTTGGTAAAAGTGTATGTTTAGCAACGAAACTTATCTTTCGTTGCAGATTGTGTCAGGCTTTAACTTTTTGCAACGAAATTCATAAGTAGTTCCAAAATTTGGAAACAAAATTCGTTAGAAATTCATTACAAAATTTCTAACCACTTGATTTATCCTAATCGTGGGCAACGAAATATTTTTTGTTGCTATATTTCGTTGCCTAATATGGACCACATTCATTAGCAATAATTTTTATTTTTGTTGCATATTTTATACAATTTTTTGCAACGACTATTATAATGTTGACTTAAATAATAATAATAATAATAATAATAATAATAATAATAATAATAATAATAATAATAATAATAATAATAATAATAATAATAATAACAACAACAACAATAATAACGGTCATAATAATAATAGTACTAATAATAATAATAACAATAAATAATAATAATAGTAGTAGTAGTAGTAGTAGTAGTAGTAGTGTTATTATTATTATTATTATTAGTAGTAGTAGTAGTAGTAGTAGTAGTAGTAGTACTACTACTACTACTACTACTACTACTACTACTACTACTACTAATAATAATAATAATAATAATAATAATAATAATAATAATAACAATAACACTAACACTAATAATAATAATAGTAGTACTAATAATAATAATAATAATAATAATAATAATGTACTAATATTATTATTATTATTATTATTATTATTATTATTATTATTATTACGATGTTATTATTATTATTATTTATAAATTTATAGACAATGCAACCCCAAGTTTGAAGTTTGGGTGGCCACTTACCGCTAAAACTTAGGGCTTTAGGGTCGCATTTTTAAGTCAAGTGAAAACACAGGGCGTTTTGCCCGACAAGTGAAAACCTACACCATAGCCTCCATGTTTTTTATGTAAATAAAATGTTACTACTTGTGGGTTGTGAGGCTTGAACACAAGACTTGTAAGTAAATAAATAAGAGTTCAAACCAACTGAGCTACAACAACTATTTGTTTTTAATGCAATCTTCAATATATTTTAACTATAATTAAAAATTATAATTAAGATATGTAGTTAATGTAGGTAATTAATTAATAATACTAATTTATAATTGTATTAAAATTTTAATTGATTGATATATGTAGTTAATAATTTCAAAGTATAAAACTATTAAACTAACAATTATTAGTTTAAGTTAGATAATATAAATATATAAATTTAAAATTATCTATATATTAGTATTAATTACGGTATTTATTATTTTTAAAAGTTAAAATAAATTATATTAATTTTAAAGAATCAAATTTGATTCTATATACTTTGAATTACTAGCAATATATAATCCGAATCAACCACTAATTTTTTAGATTGCAAGTCCAAAATCTGTAACACAATAATATAGATAATTTTATCCCTTAATTGTGCAATCCCCCTACTTATTGTAATACATTTGGAAAGTAAATAAATCATTATCCCTTAATTATGCATTCCCCCTACTTATTTGGAAAGTAAATCAATCATTATCCCAAATCATGCCTTTAGAATAGTATCTAAAATTATAATACTATTAAAATTTTAATTGATTGAGATATGTAGTTAATGTCACAACTAGGTTTCGAACCTAAGACCTATGGGTTATTGGGCCATTAAGCTACCATTGAGCCATTCTAATTTATTACTTAACTAAACTACCGCTATAACTTGTAGCGGTAGATAGTGTAGCACATGAGCAAATGAGGGGCAAATGAGTAATTTCTCATGTCGCTACAGCCTGTAGCGGCTGGAGAAAATTCATTTCAATCCGTGTCATCCAATGTTGCGATTAACGGTATAGATTATGGTTGTTGAAATAGTACATGTGACAACCGATTGCCAAACATATTAGTTCCGGGCCTCTGACCTAAATAAACCCAACCTCATCAAACCTGATTATTATATCTATGCTTCCCAATGTTTCCTATTTTTAGATAGAAGTAAGATATACTTACAAGTACTCTCTCACTCCGAGAATGAAAGTGATGATTGATTTTATGCGAATTTAAAAAAAATGTCAAATTATAAAATTAGTCAAATTTAAATTCTCATCTAATTGCATATTTTTCTATACATGACTAGTGATATTATATAAATATTTATAAATAATAAAAATATGACATTTAATACTAAGGATATTACGCATAAATTATTGTAAAAAATAGATTATTTAATATAAGTAAATATTTAACTTGAGATTACATAAAATAATAAGAACTTTTTATTCTTAAGCGAAGGGATTAACTTAAATCATGAACATATTTTTAAGTCCAAAAATAAAAATAAAAAAGAAGAATAGTAATGGTATACCCCTAGCTATTCCTAGTTCTCCTTTACCTTTTTCCAAATATATTATAAAATTAAATTATAATACTATCGGTTAGGATTGAAAGAAAAAGCAGGTATAAAGAATTTTTGGCAAGAATCGAATCGAATTAATTTAACCGAGATTTTTTTTTGATAATTGATTATTTTAACATTTCAGATTATATCAGAAATTATATACGGGTTTCGGTTAGTTTATACTGAGTTTCACTTTTGTTATTCGGTTTAATAGAATAATGAGAATAAAATGAGTTAGCATGAAGTTATTTTTTTTGTTAAGTTGGTGATTGGCGATAGAATATTGACACACATACAACCTCATCTACGTGTCAATATTCTATTGATCAATTGACCAACTTACCCCAAAATAAACTTCATAGTAACCGCTTCATACTAATGACTCAACACTCGCTACATACTACTCAGCGCATTACTAGCCCTAGCCCAGACTCTGAACTCTGAAGTCGAATTGTCAAGTCTGAAGTCTCAATCTGAATCTCTCATCCCAAACCCAGAATTCAGATCTCGAACTCATAAAAATTACCGAGGGTTTCGGCCTTGCATATACTTTGCACAACTTTAAAGAAGGTGCGCTTCTTTTTCGGTCGATTATTCACTTTAAATTGAATTTGGTCTGTTTTTTGGTTGGATTTCGCCCTTTAGGCCATTTTGATTTATTAGTGATTCTGTCTTTATATGTGTATATTTTCATTAAAATGGAAAAAATTGTTGTATCTGGGCAAAAAAAAATGCTTGATTTGAGAGTGGGATTCTGTTGTATGAAATCTTGATTTGTAGTAGAAAGTTTTTGCAATGGCAAACAAATCGAGGCCGAGGACAATAACTGTGTATCTTTAAATCCCTAATATCATTGGTAGGTTTCTTTTTCAATTCAGTAATTGTTGGGTATCTGCATAAAACAAAACTTCATTCCAAAATTAGATGAATTATTCAGCTTATTCTTAATTTGTATCTCGATTTGTATCTTGCGAAATGATAAATTATTGAAAGTAGTTGATGCGTAAAAGGGTTATGTGGGTGAGTTTCAGTTTCAATGGTTGGTAAAATGTGTTCCTGCATATCCAACTATATATACCTTGAACAACCTTAAAACAAATGTGATGCATATTTACAAAATCTCTTATATTTCCTTACTTTAATTAATTAATTATTTACCCACTTATTTCGGGTCACATTGCCTTATGTTGTGTTGGGAAGTTGTATTTGAAATTAGATAATTGAACTCAAAACTTTAACTTGAAGTCAATTTTCAATGTCATAAGACATGTTTTTACCGCATTATTCCTGCTATTATAATTCTTAAATCATAGGACTTCAAATAACTTAAGAAACTTGGATATTCTTAATCCTCATCTAGAAGAACACCAACTTAACACAAATAACTTACTGAAATGAAAAGTAAAATGATGAAACTCTGGTTTGTCAAAATTTTATAACAAAATTAGATCTAAATCTGTAAGCCTTTCAAATATTAGCTTTACAAAGCGCAACCTTAGTGATTAGATAGAAAACCAGGGTATATAAAATGCATCCTGCAACCATAGTGATTATATTGCTTCCTTTCAGTTTTTGAAAGATAGTGTTGTTTAGTTTGTTACATATTTATCATATAAAGTTTTTTAAAATGTTCTTCAGACCACAATAAAATCAAAGTATAAATGGTAGATACAAAATTCATGGATCCACACTACAAGTAAAATACTCAATTTTGACGGACTATTCCATTTAGGTGAATGTTTTTTTACATTCTTTGTGTTTGCAGCGTCTTCTAATTTTGGGAATTATCTTCTTCTAAGTGGACAATGTTTTGATTGCACTAATCTTGTCTCAACCCCATTATTGTAACATCGAATTAGGAATTCTATAAGATGGTTATCCCTTTCTACTGTAGTTTCATTAGCAAAGAACAAATTATTTTACCAATTTTCCCTATTATATGGAGTGGGATGCATGATGTCGAATTTACTTTTCAGTTTCATCCTACAAGTAATTTTCATCCTTTACTTTTCCTTTTACTTTTTATAAAAAAAGAAGTCATTCCCAGATTCTCCTTAACTTGGGTTATGAAAATTAGGTAGACTTTTGTAGTAGGTCCAATTGTTCTAAATTAGGTCTGTATTATAAGCACTGAAGTTTTTGGCAAAATAGTTACGCATGGATTGAGAGTCTAGCACCTTAATGTCACCCCCCGCTCGCGTATAAGATAACCATTGCAATCAAAAAAAGAATTTGTTATTTATATATACTATTGGAGAAAAGAAAGTTGTCAAGAAACAAGCTGCGGTCGAGGCAACTGCAACTACTGCTGAGGTAGAAGGTGTCGGTTAAAGTTCACGTGGCTGCGGTGGTGGTATTGGTTTTAGTATTGGTATTGGTGGTGGGGGTTGTATTTAATGGCTGCAACTTCTTTTATTGAACTCTTACTAGGCTACGAAGGGTCTGGGTATTTATGTTTGGATATTATGTTAGTTTTAATGAGTCTGGATTTGGTTTATGCTATTGGTGAAATTTTTTATATGAAATGTGAAGTTCCCCCTTAATATAATCTATTGGATTGGAGATTTAGTTAGAAATTTACACAATTTTTCGTTGAATCAAACCTAAGGGAGCCTAACAAGATACTAAACAAAACTGTTCACCTTACAAAAATAGCCACATATTTCTTAGAATTGAATAGTGGATGGTCTACACAAAAACACAGACATGAAAAAAAATAACAAAAAATCACCTATATATACAATAACATGGTCATGGAAGATAAATTTCATATTTCACATAGTAAGGAATGTAGGATCTATTCTAAAAACACCATCCAAAACAACTTTGACAAACAAACTTAAGTCGATGCGAAGGAGGACAAAAAGTAGATCCTTATTTACTAATATGAGAAAATACTACTAGTTAAGAGAGTTCAAACTTTACTGATGCTTAGTAGCTTGGAGATTGCTGGGATATTGCTAGACCCGCTTGCACCTTCATCTCCTCCCCCTTATATATTTATGTCATGTAACTTTCTTTTCTTTAGCGGAGTGTCTGAATTAGCCTAACAAATTCTTTTCTCCAACATTGAAAATTTAATTTATTTGAGAATAGACTTGAAGCCAGTTGTAAAATAAATCTATGTCTTATCGCCAATATATAAATGTAATTTATATATACTCCGAAAATGAGTCCCATTAATTAGAATTTTGGACCTATTTTTATCCTATGCATTTTAAGGCTTGTCTTGCACACACTCTTTGAGATTATTTTTTAGAAATAACAAGTTGAACTTTTTGATTTAAAATGCTTTGAAAGTCAAACGACACTCATTTTGGGATGCAGGGTGTATAATTTTTGGCTCTTGCTTTATCAATAAGGTCGTTATGTGCATGAGATAGATAAACTTGACTGGAAATGTAAACTAATGATCATGTATTCTGTATTGAGGCAATCCACCACTAAAAATAATTAAACCACAAACATGGCAATGGTTGAAAGAGCAAATCCCTAGTCCCATCCTTTATTATCTTGAACCCACACTATCAAAGTTAAACTAACTACAACCCCAATGCACACCACTAGTAACAGGAATAGTGTGAATCATTTTCAAGATAGTGTGAATCATTATCGTGTAAAACTATAAAGTTTTTTTAGAATGGGAAAGGGGGCTTATTACCAAAATTGCTATAGCTAAGATAGTTTATTTTCCCATCATTCTTTCACAGTGAGCCATAACAAATGAGTTTCTCAAATTCTATGGATTTTTCACTTTAGAACATATAGTAATTTAGCATATATGTTTCCTCCCTTTTATTTATCTCGTCATGCATCTAGAAGCAGACATGCAATTATTGATTTCTTGTTTGAAGGTGGACTTGGACCTCGGAAACTATAAGCGGTTTCTAGATATCAAGTTGGCGCGTGATAACAATATCACCACTGGAAAGATTTACCTAGTTTGTAATTATCTTGAACACCTACTTATGCTCGTCTTATTATGTGATAGTATGGCTTGCTTTAATTGACTTAATGGATTAATTAAATTTTCTTCCTAATTTGTTATAGTCTAGCATTGACAAGGAGAGAAGGAGTGACTATCTAGGAAAATTATTTAGGTCTTCCACTATTTTGAATAGAATTATATTATTTTGTAACATATCTGGTGTGAATTTTCTAATATTAATATCCCTCAATCAGGTTGTCCCTCATATCACAGATGCCATTCAAGAGCGGATCGAACATGTAGCAGATGTACTAGTTGATGGAGAAGATGGTCCAGCTGATGTTTGTGTCAAAACTGGGTTGTACAATAGGTTTGTTAACAACATTGGCATGATGTTGGTAGGATTTGTTGCTTTTCCAGTTTTGTTTGTGATTTATTGGAGTTTAAGCATGAAGGGGACACTAAATCAATGCCATTTATTGAGGCTTTCGGACAGTTCTCATATCATGTTGGTAAATTATGCATGAGACTTTATATACGCTTTATTTAATTTTTTAAATTACAGAAAACTTACTCTCACTTGATAAACCTTTTGTCAAAATCCTGCATTTGTGATGAACTTTTTTGAATTTTTGAATGTTGTTGGTGAACAGGTGAATACAACACTGAAAATGTTGTAGCAAATTATAATGTCTCTTATCACTTATAAGGAGAGCTACAATGTCATTGGAATAGCTAAACTAATTTTAATTGCATGTTCAAAAAACAAAGTCAACCCAGCACAGTGTAAGGGGACTAAGAAGCCTTGGATTGATGCCATATAATCTAGTTTGCCACAGCACAACGGTCTCATGTCTCTCATTATATAGATGTACATGACCTATTTCTGGAATAGAAATTATGTTTTATTTTCCTTTTTTAGGCAGAAAACATCATAAAGCTCTATGATGTCTCCAACACTTGGCGTGTTCCATTGCTCTTAAAATTACATGATTATGTTATATTATAGTTAATAAAGTAGAAGTTGTTAAATATGTAGCAACCATGATGCCCATTCTTGCAACATCAAACTTCGTTTATGCCCATTCTCCATTTTCTTGAGCTTTGAGCCTTTGACAATCGAGTATGCTCAAAAGTTTCTCTGGTTAATATACTAGCTTCTTTTTTTTTGGTAGTCATTTGGGGAGAATTTCCTTGAAGACAATCTTAAGCCTTACTATAAGTCGGATCCTCTTCCAAAGATGGTAAGTATTTGCTCTTCATTAGACTGAGATTGTGAAAAAATCAAGCTTCTTTTCTAACCTCTTTTGACTTGCCAATTGGTGCAGAATGACGGGGATGTAAAAATAGTTATCAGAAATAACTTTGACGAGATTGTTTTGGACGAGTCAAAGGATGTTCTTCTTGAGGTACAATCTTGATCATCAGTGAAAAAAATCATCGCCAAGCTTACCATTGTAATGAAGTTGATAATGATGCTACTTATGACTTCAATTTGATTTTAAATCAGATATACGATCCTTGGTGTGGCCATTGCCAAGCACTGGAGCCAATATATAAAAAGCTTGGCAAGTATTTGAGAGGCATTAACTCACTTGTCATAGTGAAGATGGATGGGACTAAACTATTAGATGCTCAGGCAGAAAGTCGTGCTCTAGAAAATTTGGTAGAACATAGTGAGACTCCAAGTGATTCAGACAACTTGATAACAGGCAAAAGTACTTTTCACCGTCAGTGTGAACTTGAACCTACAACAAGACCTGCAAATTTAGAACCAAGCTCATATGATGTGGTTAACTCCAATTCAAAAGAGGACACAACCAGCTCCCCTATGTTCTCCATAACAGAAGGTACTTTTACCCCTTGTTTCTTCACTTCATTGTTGTCTTATGTTTATCTCGTATGCCAATCCATACAGATCATATTACACGGTTCACATTGTGGTATTCTATGGGGATAAAATGTAAATCTTTTTGTTAAACAAAATAACATAGCTTTATTGAATATCAAATTAAAAAATGTATATATGAGATTTTGCTATATTCAACATTTATGTCCCCTATGAACAATTGGAAGGCACAACTAAAGACTCATTCTAGCTCAAGAAATTCTAAAACCTTATAACTTCTATTTTAATGCTTTCTCTCCCCCACCCCTTTTTCCCGTAAGTTGGAGTTGAGTCAAAGTAATAGATTTCAAAGTTTAGCACTCAAATATCTAGAGTAAAATTTTATTATAGTTAAACAACTTTTTGAAGCATAATTGCAGGTTTGATACTTACATGTTGATGTTGATGATGATCATGAAATAGCTACCTCCTTCAATACTGCATTGAATCTTTTAAATGATGAATTTTCGTGCTGCGTTTAAGGAAGACAAGGAACAAAATTATGAAGTGTACTCTCTCTATATATGTAGATATATACTTTGATTGAAGAACTGTAGTAGCTTTAGATGGTTAATTGTAAAGAGTGATTATGTAATGGATGACTTTATTAAGTTAATAATATTTTAGTTTTTTGTATTTTTGCCATTATTTGTTATGGGGACATTGAGCCAGCCAGGTATACAAAAAGAATGTCAAATTTTGATTTGGCAACAATATAATTCGTTACCAAAGCATTGAACAAGTTTTAATATGGCAACAATTTTTTATACATTTAGCAAGAAATTTTTGTTGCTAATGGCATTAAAAATATAGTATTTGGCAACGAAAAATTAACCTAATAACAATGGAGAGGATATTGTTGCTAATACTAAAATAAAAGGCAATAATTTTTATCGTTGCAAATCATATCAACTTTCGTTGCACATATAAAGAAACGACAACATATAATGTCATTGCTAATCGACGACTTTTGTTGCTATTGAAAAATAACCATTAACAAACATTTTCGTTGCTGATTCAGCATAATGTCGTTGCCAAATAATATAATCAGCAACGAAATTCGTTGCTAAAAAGTTTACATTCCGCAACGAAAGCAAGCTTAGGCAACAATTTTCATAATTTACTGCAAAGAAAAAATGTTGTTGCGAAATGGTGTCAATTGCAACGAAAATGCATGGTCATTGCAAAAAAAAGAGTTCATTTCGTTGCCAATTAGCAGGTTTTTTTCAATGAAATGGGGTTTTTAGCAACGAAATTTTAATTATTCTGCAACAATACATTTTGTTGCTAAAGGATCGATGTCTCTGTACGAAAGCCAAATTTCGTTGCAAAATGTATTGCTTTTGGCAACGAAAAAAACGTTCGTTCATGGAACAATTAACAACGCTCATTTCTTAACGAAAGACCTTAACGACAAAGAAAGTCGTTGCCAAAAACCCTTAGAAACGAAATTTGGCACCTTTATCAACGAAAATCGGTTGTTCTTTGAAGCCCCATTTTTGTAGTGACATTGTTTTTAGTTTTCACTAAGGTTTAGCGAACTTCATCTCGCAAAACCGTCATAACTTTCTAAGCACGAGGGTGATCTCGCCCAATGTGCCTCAGATTGATCAATACTACGTTGCTAGAACTATATTATCGTTCATCCTTTGTCCGCCTTGGCGCATAAAAATTTTCCCGTGATCGGGATGTTCATACCTAGTCTGGAATCTGAACCAAAATAATTTGATTGGATACAAAAAGGTTTTATCATATTCAATGACATTTCGTAATTTGTGCCTAGCTGATCAAGTAGCTTAGACGTCTTATATATATATATATATATATCAACATGTGTTTAAATACAATGATTATCCAAGTGGGGACACTTGTATAACCATATTTCGAAATTAATGAGCAGAATATATATGTGAATTACTATATACTAACATGTTGATAATCAATGATCGGATATAGAATATATCACAATAGGGTTAATAATATAGCATAATAATAATATAATTACGAAACTTCTTACTCGTGTCCATCAGATAAAGGAAATGCAAAGGTAAGATACTTGCACTGATGCAATCGCATACGATTCAGTAACTTAGTTCTATCTTTATATAACACCTATCAGTAATAAGATCATTTGATCGATTAGAATAATATACTATAACACATAGCACTGTTTATTGCAGTCATCACATAACCTAATCACATTGTCACATATGTTTAACAACCATTGAATCACAAATAAACACATATCTAATCAAATTATATAAGTCCAGATCAATTTTTGAAATATGTCGGTGTACCGACGGTTTATCGGGTAATTATCGAGTCTAAGACTCTATCCTATAACTTAGTATCAGTCATATTATTTTTAAATGACTTAATATAATTTTAAAACATTAATTATAATTTATCATGATTTTTCAAACGTCGGAATCATTATGAAATGATTTAAATATTAAACAATTCTATTATCCTTAATATTTAATTAATATTAAACTATTACTGAAACCATTGCCTAAATGTTAAAGTTATTTATAATAACTCAAAATACTTTTAAAATATTAATATTATCCTTAAATGATTTTTAAAAGAAATTAAATCATTTTTAAATAATTATCATTAATATTAAAGTATTAATGTATTATTTATTAAAATATTAAAAGTCATTAATTATAACTTCAAATATTTTTAATTCATTTATATCCTTTTTTAAATGAGTTTTAAAATTTTAAAACCATTTTAAAACTATTTATTTAATATAATTATTAAATAAATTTAATATCATTAATAATAAATTAATAATTATTAATATTAAATTATTAATGAAATTATCCTTTAAATATTAAAAATTATATTTTATAACTTAAACTATCTTTAAACACTTTATTTTTATTTAAAATGATTTTTATAATAATAAAATCATTTTAAATTAATTTATTTAATATAATTATTACATAACCTTAATATCATTAATAATAATTAATTAATAAAATTTACCTTTAAATATTGAAAGTTATATTTTATAACTTAATATATTTTTAAATACGTTATTATCATTTAAAATGATTTTTAATATAATAAAATCATTTTAATTTATTTATTTAATTCATTTAGTAAATAACTTAATGATCATTAATATTAAATAATTAATAAAATTTGCCTTAAAATATTAAAAGTTATATTTTATAACTTAAAATATATTTTAAATAAATTATTATCATTTAAAATGATTTTTAATATAATAAAATCATTTTTAATTAATTTATTTAATGCATTTAATAAATAAATTAATTATCAATATTATTCAAATAAATGCTAATATTTATGAAAAATATTTCAAATTATTAATATTTAATTTCTATAACTTAAAATAATTTTTTAAAATAATTTTTGTAATTTTCGGAAATTAATTACTATTTTTAAATGATTTTTGGAAATTAATTAATTAAAATTAACCAAGTTTGTTGCTAAAGCCTTTGGCGATAGAAAGTGTCGCCTTAGGTGTTCTTGAGCTCTCAAGAACCTTCATAGCAGTGCACTACATAGCTACTTTGACCATAAATTAAGAACAGTGTAATCTGTTTCTGGGCATGTTGATGGTTAGAGTTTGTAGTGCTAGTGTAGGAATACATTATCCAATAACAAACATGAGCAAAACATGCATCAATAGAAAGATCTAAGCCAAATAAAACACTGTCAGAGTTATTCTTCGTTTTATGGGTTACCCAGAAATGAAGAACAGTTCTGATGGTCATATTTGGGCTTCCACTACTTGTTGTACATGTGATGGTTTAGTGATATATAAACTTTAGTATGTAGCCAACATGTAGGACAACATTTCTATTACATAAAATCAACAAAACAATAACACAATAGAAAGATCTTGTCCAGTCAAACCATGTCAGAAACCACGCTCAAGAACTTTCTGGGTTACCCAGAAAGTTCATCCGTAACTTTTTGCCTGGTTTGACCATCCCCCAATCCCAACATGATTGTGATATAAGATATATAAAAGCAACAAGATGTAGTATAACTACTATAATATAACCTGAATACAATACGAAACACAAATCAACAACAACGTGCAAGATCAGAGGCGATAAAGTTCTTGTCAGACCATTTCTGGGCAAGATTTGGGTTACCCAGATTTTGTCCAGTCATGGTTGGTCAACGACTTTTCACTAACAATATCTTTCAATCTAGATCAGATCTAAGTCTGATTCTTGTTCCAGATCAAAGACTACGTATCAGACTACAACTATAAACTTTCAAAACACAACAATCATTAAATATCACTGAGATACAATGCCTGACATTCACTGTCAGACACCAAAACAAAATTTTTCCAGATTTTGTAGATCTTCAAATCCGAGCCTCTAGATGTTATGGATCTAACATCTAGCAACCCAGATCATCCTTAGACACTATATCTAACATGTTTAACACAAAAAAAACAACATCAAACCACAGATTACTGGATAGATTTCTAATGAGGGTTTTATACCTTCTTTGATAAATTTTGATTTCTGGCTCCTGATATGTTATGGTTGATCGTGGGGCTATTCTTAGGGACTGATATATGAAGGAAATTTCGGAGGTGTGGAGCTTGAGAGAGAATGTTTGAGTGTTTGGGTAAAAAAAAGTTAACAAATAATTTTCTCTCTCTTCCAATCTATTTATACAAGTCTTGATGCATTTATTGGCTGCGTTGAAAATGGCTGATGGCTGTCAATTATAATCACATGGGGTTGTTGGGTTTGGTCACCAACTTCCCCTAATTGTCAAAAACCTATACTACCTTTAATAATACAAGAGGGGCAAAAAGGTCATTTGGTAAATCATTTTAATGGCAAAATTATAACTTGTCAAACCTTTAGGGTTTAGCACAAATTATAGGATTTTCCAACTAGGGTTTGTACAAAAATATACAAAAAAATAATAATAAATAAAACTAAAAATTTTAGTTTCTAAAAATTAAAATTAGGGTTTCCTAATTATGATTAATTTTCTAATTAATTTATACAGAACATTAGGGTTTAATATCTATAATTATAATTAACTTTGCTAATTTAGCAATTGGGGTTTATGATTATGATAATTAGGGTTACTAAATTATAATTAGGTTTTCTAATTACCAAATTAGGGTTCTAGATATTTAGGGTTTTAAATTACTAATTAGGTTTTTCATAATTAGCAATAAAATCTACTGTACATGATATTAATCACATTAACACAATTACCAATCAATCTTGAACTCTAATTTGAGTTTCAAATTAGGGTTTTCTCATTTTCAAAATTAAGGTTTTATAATTAGGGTTTTAAAAATTTATTTAGGGTTTCTAAAATTATTGTTTACCTAATTAATCCAATCATTATATAATACACATCATAAATCATATAACACGGTTATATATGGTCTTAAACTTATAATTGATTATCAAATTAGGGTTTCCCCCAGTAAAACTAGGGTTTAACCAATTAATATTAGGGATTTAAAATTAAACACCATAATTGACTAACCATCCTCAATACATACATACAAAGACATACTTATAGCATTGAAAAATTAAAATATAATTAATATTATATTATTATTCTCATTCCTTGATAAAAATTCAAAATTAGGGTTTGAATTTCATATCCGATTTATTCTTCATATTTAACCTTAATAATTAAGGTAAAATAATTAACTTGATAATTTGTACTAAAATTCATATAATAAAATAATTATTATAATTATTTCGAAAATCACTCCATATATTATTTGAATAATATACGATTATATTTTCATGGAAAATAAGTAATAAAAACATTTCGCTATAAAAGTAATTAATATAAGAATATACTTTATAATAATCAATAATCCTAAAATAAAATTATTTGTAATCATTTATGTAATAATATATTTTTATTTACCATATAAATACATATACATAATATCTTGTACAAATCATCATCCTTAAAAAAAAAAAATTATACGCAAAATTTCTTATTTATTTAAATAAAAAATATCGGGTTGTTACAAAATAAACTTAGGTAGGTCATACTAGCGAAGGAATTCCCCAATCTCTCCCTCATAGTTCTTGTCTCACATCTCTAATGAGGATCATATCCCTAAGCTTTGATACCATTGTGGCGCCCCCAAAATAGGTATACATCACCCATCTTAGTCGCTTGGATACAAGGTACAGAATACAAATACAAACTAATTATACAATAGTCGTGTAAAATACGACAAAACATATGCTGTGAGTTTTAATACAAATATTGTCATCTAGACAATATACAAACTCAATGGGGTCCTCATTATATTTATTATCACACTATTTAACAGAATAGTGAGGACTACTAATGATATCATCTCGACCGTCACTCCGTTCGTCGACTAGTCCCAGCTACGTTCTCATTTCCTGAAGAGAATAGTGAAAGCAAAAGGGTGAGCTCAACTAGCCCAGTAAGAAATATTATGACTAAGATAATGCAGAATAAATTATCATTAGCCTTCAACAGTGTTAAACTGATAAAATATAACAAACATCAAGTTTAACTGCAGCGGAACAAGCAATCCATTAGAAGAGTCAATTAGAGAATAAAATCTACTATCTTCTATGATTTAAAAGGTTTTTCATAACTTTTATCATTTGAGACTCGACTTAATAAATAATCCACATCATCAAATCATCCCCGCACTACTGGGCCGAGGATATTCTTTAAGTATCACGACCACGAATTATCCATGCACTACGGGCCAAAGATAATCATGTTTTCATCAACGGTCCTGATCATGCCATAAAACAATTCATCTTTTCACCCTTGGTCGAAGAGAATCCATAGCCATAATCATACCTAAAATTGTCCATCAATGCACTACGGGCCAATGTGGACTTTTTCCACATCATTTGTAACATTACGGTCATGATTATATCTAATAATCCATGGTCATAATCATACCAAGTCCATCTATGCACTACAGGCCACATATGACTTTCAACATAATATAAACACGAGGATGATGACAATGACATAATAATTCAATAAAACAAGTTCAAGAATTAATTTATCCAGAACCAATAACGTCCAAATTGTCAACATGATATTATTTTATAGAGTAAAATTCAAGAATGCTCAGAAGAATATTTCCATGAAAAGATACTGGATGAAGTACAAATATCATGGATATTCCACTAATTTCATGGAGTATATAAGTCAAAACTTTAACCAACTGAGTATAATAAAGAATGGAATAACAAAATAAATCACCAGGCATGTGATAGACCGCACAGACAGGTTATTCCAACAGAATGATAAATAATGGAACTAGGTCACGCGTAAAGCACAGACAAGATGTTCCAACAGAATAATAAAGAACGGAACCAGGTCATGCGTAAAGCACAGTCAGGATGTTCGAACAGAATGATAAATAAAGGAACCAGTTTCGGCGTAAATGCTCAGACATGATATTCTGACAGAATAATAAATAATTGAACCAGGTCCGGTGTAAACTCACAGACAGGATATTCTGACAGAATAATAAATAATGGAACCAGGTCCGGTATAAACGCACAGACAGGATATTCCGACAGAATAATAAATAATGGAACCAGGTCCGGCGTAAATGCACAGACAGGATATTCCCACAGAATAATAAAGAACGAAATATTAGAAGAATTTCACCATGTATGGAGTACTTTGCATAGACAGATTATTCCAACAGAATAATTAGAATGGAATAACAGAAGTTCTCTTCATGAATAAGAAAGAAAGAATACCCTTTACGAGTACAACAAATATCCCCTCCTAGTAAAATAAGAGTATTAGAGCTTGAAGGGCGAGGATATACTCGAAGAAAACTTGTACTACGCTCAAAGCTTTCTTAAACTCTAAAGAAATACGTTCAAGATTATAGAAGAAGAACTCTCTCTATAGTTTCAGTGAATTCGTAAGAAATAATGAATGAATGAACTTCTATTTATAGAAGAATGGACTGCATAGTAACTAACTCATGAACGGTCCAGATTGATTTACTTTAATCGACGATCATATTTAAAGAAAAATCTTTTAAATAAAATATAATATATTCTATTTATAATCTAATAAAACGAATAACTTTATAAAAGATTTTTACTATGCAAACACTATCGGGCACTATGCAAACACTATGCATAATAAAATATAATATATTCTAATTATTGTCTAATAAAATAGATAACTTTATAAAAGTATTCTGCTTTTTATATAAAAGATTTTACTATGCAAAATACTATGCAACACTGCAACACTATATAATAGAATATAATATATTCTATTTATAGAATAACTTTATAAAAGTATTACATTTTATATATAAAAAGTTTTTACTGTTTTATTACATTAATAATACCAATAAAACAAAACCGAGTGACTTATCACGTAAGCATCAATAATCAATACTGGTGTGCTACTTATGCAACCACGCCAGTATTCTTTGTACTTTTACTACCGAGTAGTTCAACAGTATTAATGGTAAAACTTCTGCCATTATTTTCATAAAATATTTTTTTCGTTTTCTCAATTCGACAATAATTTCGTTGCGAGGTCCACCAATGATTGTACCGCCATACGGATATTCCCCGACAAAAAGAATATTCCTCGACCAATCAAATATTATACAAAAACTTGCATACTTTGTAAAATTTATAAATTTTACCCACAACTATAACATTATATCAAATCCACACCATAATATTTAAAAAAATTATTTCGAGAAAATTAAATATTTATTCATAAAATCTGGGGTCTCACAGGGTTTTCTAATTACATTAGAGTTTACTAATCACATTCAAGCTTGCTAATTAAGGTTTATATTTCCTAATTAAAATTGTTTATTTAGCAATTAGGTTCTATAATTGTACATTAGGGTTTCCAGCTGAACAATTAGGGTTTTCTAATAATCAATTAGGGCTATCCCTAATTAAATATAAAATAAATAACAAAAAAACCTTATACTATCTTCAAGCTTCCAATTAGGGCTTAAATATTTTGAATTAGGGTTTTAGATTCCCAAAACTGAAACTAGGGTTTTCAGAACCGATGCTAGTTTCTTATCAGTCAATATGGTTTTCTAACTGAACGTCGAGGTTCTTAATATAATATTAGGGTTTGTCACTGATATAATTTATCTGGTCAACCCTTGACTCTTAATCACATACTGTACACACATATGACCATACACACAGAACATATACACTTATACCCTTAACATTGTAAACCTTAACCAAAAGTTTTTAAATTCACAAAATGCATTTCCTAAAATGTCAAATCCATACACCTATTTTCTGTCTAGGTTTAATATTTAACCTTAATTCAATCTTTTAAGATTTTAATAAATATCTAAATTCTCGGGTTATTACATTCACCCTTTTCTTCTAAAAATTTCGTCCCCGAAATTTACCTTACACCTTACACCCTTTATACTCATCACCACATGATACCCAAAACATCACTCACAAGAGTTATATTATTCAAATCATGCAGAGGAGGCATATAGACCATGAGCTTTTATTTTCAAAAAGGTTTTATGAAAATTCATCCACAAACCGTCGTAACTTACAGACACAGTGGGTAATTAGCCTGGTATGCCCTGTACTGGGCATGTACTACTAGTCAGAACAATTTTTCCCCGTTCCTCTTATTCGCCTTAGGCGCACAAAATTTCTTACCTCAGTCTTTATCGGATTCCTCACCAAAATAATTTGGTTCGGGAAAATTTTCAAAGAATGCTTAGGATTTTATAAACGTTGGTCTGGCTGAATCGAATAGCGTAGACTCATATCAATAATTCAATTCAATCGACATATTTTGGTATAGCCAAACCTCATTGGCAAATTAATTTTTTTTTAAAAAAAATAGTTTGAAAATGACATCATGATGTCGTACTATATTAACAGCCCATTTGAGGATGCCGTCGTCGGGTGACTTTGTCATGACACATCATAAAATAGTGGAACAACGATTTTAGATCAAATTCAACACTAAGTATTCCTGCATTTACAACTCCATCAACTTTTTATCATCTCTGCACTAGGTTAATGGTACATAAGTGATAAATAAAAATATATTTTGATATTTCAAATTAATATCGTCTAGCCGAAATAAGTAGCATAAACTATACTTTAAACCGTTCAAAAACCGTTGCAATTTAGTTTTATCATCTCAACAGGTAACGACGTGTCGGTGGCTCGAAGTACACGCATACACCATGGTCACTAGAAGTTGAGAATAAGAATTTATTTTCAAAAGCACATAGTGAATATTTAGCTTTATGCCAAAATTTTGAAGTCTAGCATAGCTATAAGATTTGGAAAACCTATGTCTCCACTAATGATCAATTTCTTAGTAACCTATCTATTCCTATAATTCTCAATACTCCAATCACATATGTCTATACCTAGTTCATCGAACTTACCACACTTATGAGTTCAGGAACTTTCCACAATCATATGAGTTTAAGAACTTATCCTAGTCAGACCTTTGGCGTCCATTCGCTGAGGGGTTCAAAAACATTTCATATAATCATGAGTAACGAACGTACCCTAAGTATGAGTTTTAAGAACTCGTATTTAACCTTATATTCTCTAACTATACCCTACCTATCTATTATATACTTAAGAAAAGAACCACCATCTCAACAGGTATATAGCAAATAGCGTGACACAGACATTTCAATGATTATCAGTGTAAGAAACTAAGTGGTTGTTACACAAAACTCAGTTGCTGACATGAGTCCTCAATTGAAATCCCCACTTAATCTTAACTCCCTTCTCAATACGAATTTCATTTAATCCGCATTCATAATCATTTCCTGAATCTGTACTAATTCATAACACAACTAACACGACATTCTTATCGTAAACTTTTCAATTATTCGCTTGATCATTCTCACTACTATAACCTTATCTGATCAGATAATGATCTTATCATATATATTATGATATATTTCTATGATATGATAGTTTTGTTTTACGATCTTCTATCCCTGTACTTTTAGTCTTTTAGACTCTATCTATTCTCCACTACTGTCCACCTTTATTATCAGAGTTAGGGAACTCCGTATCTTTACAACTTACCGAGATTCGGCTTTGAATCTTATCGACACACTAACTCTATGTGAGTTATATCTTATCATATCACTACGGTTATTAGTCTAAGGTAACTCTACCCTAGGTTTATAACCAACAGCTTTGATACCAATTGTAGCGCCCCCAAATTCTGATCTTAAATCACCACGAATCTAGTACACTAGTTCTAACTATTGCAGAAGATATAAACATAAATTGTTTATACATTAAATATTACACACTATCCCCAAGGTCGAGAACCTTACTTAAAACCAGAATCAATATTGTATCTAACATACAATATTATTATAATACAATACTATTACAAATCTAGCTGCACACATATTCCCAAGCTAAACTTGGCTTTGACTTTTCCTTGTATCCGATGTATTCGCCTTAATCTGCAATGTTTATCATGATATAGTAAGGGTGAGCAACAAGTTTTCCCAGCAAGTTTAAGTTCAATAAATTAAGGATATATCATGATGGAAAGAATTTGAATAATAGCTGGCTAACATTCAACAATATAATTGTGAACTAGCATGGATAAATTTTCATAGCTGAACGAATATTAAACATGAATATATCAATTATATCTGGACCGAATGGTAATGAAGGTGATCAGCCTTTCATACCTGATGAGCACATGCAATATGCACAAAGTGCTATTCAACAATTCATAGACGTGATGTAATCAACAATGATTAATCACAAGTTCAAAGAACAGTTCAAGAAACACTTTCACAATAAGTGAGTATAAGAAACTTGCCTGATCGGTTGATTATCATTACGAAACATAACTTAGCTTTATCCGAAGACCTAATATTAATCATATCGATTTCCCAAGTTAGAATAATATCATCACAGTATAAAATAATCTAAACACATTACCACATAATCCTATTAGTCTATACATCATATAAGACCTAGTATCAAGTCAAACTATTGCAGTCTGAGTTGAATAAGACACAATTCTGACATCCCGACGGCCCAGTCGGATAACTATCGAGCCTAATATCCATAAGACTCTATCTAAATGCAACACAATAAACTTAGACAATTAATTATTCAGTCAAAATAATTTTCATAGGCTCATAATAATTTTCAAGTAATTATTATCAATTATTATGATTTTTCAATCATTAACATCACATTTATATGATTTAAATACCCTTTAATTCTATTATCATTAATATTTAATTAAATAAATATTAATGAAATCCTTAACATAATATTATAATATATTTATAATATCTCAAAGTATTTTAATACCTCATTATTATCCTTAAATGATTTTAAAGTAATTAAAACCATTAATAAATAATTGTCCTTAATATTAAAATATTAATATTTTTCATGACAAAATATCAAAATTTATATTTTATAACTTCAAATATTTTCTAAACCTTTAAATCATTTTATATGATTTTAAATAATTAATTCTATTTTTCCATAATTTATTTAATATATTCATTAAATAAAATAATCACCATTAATATTAATTAATTAATGAAATTCATCACAAAATATCAAAAGTTATTAAAAATAACTTCAAATATTTTCTTATACCATAATATAATTTTTCATGTATTAAAATCATTTTTAAGTAATTTACTTAATATTATAATTAAATAAATTAAATACCATTATATTTCCAAAAATATTAAATATTTATGAAATATATTCAGAATAACTAAAAACTAATTTTCAGGCTTTGAAATAATTTTTAGGAATTTTTTATGTAATTTTAATAATTAAAAACAATTTTTATCTATTTATAAATTAAAATAATTAATTTTCATAAATAAAGCTGTCCTTTAAGTAATCCTATATTACGTAACTGTAACGCATTATAGGTGTTCTTCACCAAACCCAAAACATTCATAGCAGTTTACCGGGTGCCTACTTTGACTAAGTATAGATCGTTGATCTTCATGTTTCTGGGTAGTATAATGTGTTATGATTGTAGTACTTATGTAGTACTACAACTACAAACAACATTCATGGACATCCTGTACCTTATCAGAAAGTTATAGGCCATCAAAGTCCTTGTCAGACATGTTCTTCATTTTCTGGGTTACCCAGAAAATGAAGAACAGTCAAGGTACCTACTTTGGATCGTTATAGATTGCAGTCTAGGTCTTGTTTATGTGATCTAAGAGTTCATACATGTAGTTAAGATGTCATAGTACAATTATATAACATCAGAGCACTCTATCAACAATACAGGAACAAGATCTGGCATGGTCAAACCATGTTAGAAACATTGTTCATCACGAATCTGGGTTTTCCAGAAATCCAACAAAACAGATGGTCAATGCTTGTTTGACCCACATTATCTTTGATCCTGTTATGGATATAAGTGATATAAAGGCATGATCGTGTAGCCTACATGCTAGACAAAACATCAAAACACTAACATGGCATAACAACTTAAACACAACAAGATCTAAGGCTTTGAAAAGCTTGTCAGAAATTCTGGGTTTACCCAGATTTCCAGTTTCGTGATCGGTCAACGTACTTTGACTGCTTATATCTGGAGATCTAGACATGATCTGGGCTTGATTCAAGTTCCAGATCAAAGCCCTTACAGCATACTATAAGTCTATAACTTAAAACAACCAAAACTATAAACAGGTAAAGATCTATGGGGTCTGACATTCGGTTGTCAGACCACACTTTTCCAGTTTTCCAGATTTTTGAAATCTTTAATTTTGAGTATCTAGATGTTATGGATTTGGGATCTAACAACCTAGATCACTAAATGACACCCTCTAACATAACTTTAAACAATAAACAACAACAAATAACATGGATCACATATATTTACAAGATTAGGGTTTTTATACCTTTTCTAGCTTTGATCTTAAATATGACTTTTGATTCCGATCCTTGGCAAGCTATGAAGTGTCTGATCTTTGTTTCTCACACTCTCTCACTCAAGATTTCAAAATTTGTGGAGAGAGAAGGTCTTGGAAAGTATGAGAAGTAAAGTAAGTTACTTTACTTACTTTTATCTTATGATTTTTGATTTAATGAATATATTATAGCAAGTTGGCTGAGATTTTTAGTATATAGGCACATGGCATAGCTTAGGGTTAGTCACCAACCACTTACTAGGGCTAGATCTACACTCCACCTCATTAAAATATTCAAAAGGGTAGTTTGGTCATTGGACTTATAAAGTGAATGGCAACTTGGTAACTTGTCACAACCCTTAGGTTTTAACTCTTAAGGTTTAACCCTAAGGTTACACAAATTTATTTTCTAAACTTTCTAATTAGGTTTTAAAAATAGAAAATTAAGATTTAAAAATTATAATTAGGGTTTCCTAATTACATTAGAGTTTACTAATCACATTCAAGCTTGCTATTTAAGGTTTATATTTCCTAATTAAATTTGCTAATTTAGGAATTAGGTTCTATAATTGTACATTAGGGTTTCCAGTTGAACAATTAGGGTTTCTAATAATTAATTAGGGCTATCCCTAATTAAATATAAAAACCTTATACTATCTTCAAGCTTCCAATTCGGGCTTTAATTTTCCGAATTTGGGTTTCAGATTCCCGAAACTGAAACTAGGGTTTCCAGAACCGGTGCTAGGGTTTCTTATCAGTCAATATGGTTTTTTAACTGAACGTCGAGGTTCTTAATATAATATTAGGGTTTGTCACTGATATAATTTATCTTGTCAACCCTTGACTCTTAACCACATACTATACACACATATGACCATACACACAGAATATATACACTTATACCCTTAACATTGTAAACCTTAACCAAAAGTTTTTAAATTCACAAAATCCCTTTCTTAAAATGTCAAATCCATAGACTTATTTTCTGTATAGGTTTAATATTTAACCTTAATTCAATCTTTTAAGATTTTAATAAATATCTAAATTCTCGGGTTATTACAATTAACATGCCAGAAATGGTAACCACTTCGGTGGTAATCATGGCCAAGATAATAGAAGTGGAAATTTGAAGAAGAGGAAATTCAATAATGATGGAAAGACGTCAGCACCAGCACCTGTTGTTAAGGAAGGAGAACGACCGACGGTCGTATGTTACAAATGTAGAGGGGAGGGACACATCAGTGCAAACTATACGCAGCAGTCCAAAGCATGTTACAATTGTGGAAGAGAAGGTCACCTAGCCCGATTTTTTCGTGCATCAAATTTAAGTCCAGCTGGTTTGGAGGCATCAAAGGCCGTCCCAGACAAGACAAAATCGGTAGTTCAAGGGAGAGCGTTTGTCGTAACCTCCCAAAAAGCGAGGAATCTGAACGAGGTGATCACAGGTAAGCTAATCATAAGCTCTAGCAAAGTTTATACCTTATTTGATACCGGTTCTACCCATTCTTTTATTTCTCCTACTTGCGCTCAATGTTTAAATTTGACTCCGAAGAAATTATTCTTTGACTTATCTGTTGAAACTCCGTTGGGAGAAACCTTCATTACATCCACTATTTATAAGTCTTGTTTGATCCAAATTGGCACTCGCACATTATATATCGACCTTATCTCTTTGAAAATACTTGCGTTTGATGTGATTTTATGGATTGATTGGCTAACTACTCATCATGCAAAAATTGATTATTTTCGTAAGGTTGTTAGCTTTCATATTCCTAACCAACCTATTATGAGAATTCAAGCTACCAAATCACTAAAGTCAATCGCTGTCACATCAAGCCATAAAGCTATTCGTTTATTGAAAAACGGATGTCAAGCTTTCTTAGCCCATGTCATAAATTTAAACAAAAATACATCATATTTGAATGATATTTCTATGTTAATAAATTTCCAATGTATTCCATGAAGAACTTCATGGCCTACCCCAAGAGCGTGAAATCGAGTTTGGTATTGACCTTGAACCCGGTACAAAACCAATTTCCAAAGCCCCATATCGAATGGTTCCAATTGAACTTCAGGAGTTAAAAACCTAACTACATGAATTGTTAGATATCGGTTTCATATGTTCTAGTACGTCTCCTTGGGGTGCACCTGTTCTATTTGTGAGGAAGAAAAATGGAAGTATGCGACTTTATATTGACTATCGGGAGTTGAATCATTTCACCATTAAAAATAGGTACCCGTTGCCTCGCATTGATGACCTTTTTGACCAGTTGCAAGGCACCAAATTCTTTTCAAAGATCGATCTTCATTCCGGATATCATCAGTTAAAGATTAAAACTAATGACATCCCATAGACTGCTTTCAGAACTCGGTACGGGCATTATGAATTCCTAATCATGTCTTTTGGATTGACTAATGCTCCTACTGCCTTCATGGATATGATGAACCAAGTATTCAAGGAATATTTGGATCATTTCATGGTTGTCTTTATTGAGACATACTCATATACTCCAAAAGTCGTGAAGATCATGAGAAACACTTGAGTTTGAAACTCCAAACTCTTCGTGAAAATAAGTTATATGCCAAGTTGAAGAAATACGAGTTTTGGCTTGAGGAAATAGCATTCCTTGGGCACGTGATATCAAATTATGTAATATCTGTTAACCCGACAAAGATTGAAGAAATTCAAAGCTGGGTGCAACCTAAGTAAGTGACCGAAGTACGTAGCTTTCTTGGCTTAGCTTGTTATTATCAGAGATTCGTAGAAGGGTTTTCTCGAATCGCTACTCCATTAACTCAGCTGACTCGGAAAGATACAAAATTCGGTTGGAGCGAGGAATATGAGAAGAGTTTTCAAGAACTCAAGAGGAGACTCATTTCAACACATGTTCTGACAATACCATCTGGCTCGGAGGGATTTGTCATCTATAGTGATGCTTCAGGCAAGGGTTTAGGATGTGTTCTCATGCAACATGGGAAAGTTATAGCCTATTCCTCACGATAACTCAAAGAATATGAGAGGAATTATCCTACTCATGATCTAGAGTTGGCAAGCTGTCATTTTTGCGCTTAAGATTTGGAGGCATTTCCTGTATGGAGATAAGTTGGAGATCTATACGGATCATAAAAGCCTCAAATATTTCTTCACTCAAAAGGAACTCAACATGCGACAATGACATTGGCTTGAGATGTTGAAAGATTACGATCATACCATTCAATACCATCCTGGAAAAACGAATGTAGTAGATGACACATTGAGTAGAAGATCATATGCGGGTACAAGTGCGATATTGTCAACGCAAAGGCCCATTTTGTATGACTTACAAAGGATGGAGATAGACTTAAAGACTCCAAGGACCCACATGATGATGGCAAATATACGAGTATAACTGACTTTAATCGATAAAGTTAAAGATGCTAAAGCTACAGACCTGGAGCTGATACGTATAAAGAAGAAAGTGCAAGAAGGTGCTATTCCGGAAGCAAGAATCAATGAAGAAGGAATACTTCGAGTCAACTCCAGACTTTGTGTTCCTAACGATTCTGACTTGAAGTATAAAATCATGATGGAGGCGCACAACACACCGTTTGCAATCCATCCTAGGAGTACCAAAATGTATCGCGATCTTTGACATACATTTTGGTGGAGCAATATGAAGATAGAGTTAGCGGGGTTTATCTCTCAAGGTGTCTAACTTGTTAACGAGTCAAGGCGGAGCATCAAGTGCCAAAAGGTCCATTGCAACCACTTGAAATTCTAGAATTGAAGTGGGAGCACATTACCATAGATTTCGTTACTGGTCTACCTAAGGTTTCTCAAGGCATAGATGTGATTTGGGTCATTGTTGATAGATTGACCAAGTCTGCTCATTTCTTACCGATACGAGAAACTTATTCACTTGAACGACTTTCTCATATGTACATAAATGAAATTATAAGACTGCTATACTAGTATCCATAGTTTCTAATCCAGACCCAAGATTCACTTCACGATTTTGGGTTAGTTTGCAAAAATCTATGGGCACAGATTTATGATTTAGTTTAGCATATCATCCTCAAACGGACGGACAGTCAGAGAGGACTATTCAAACTCTTAAAGATTTATTAAGACTCTGTGTCCTTGAATTCAAAGGAAGTTGGGACAAGTTCTTGCCATTGGTGGAATTTTCTTACATCAACAGTTTTTAAGCAAGTATTGGCATGGCCCCATTTGAGGCATTATATAGAAGAAAGTGTTGTTATCCAGTATGTTGGGATGAGGTGGGTGAAGCAACGTTGTTGGGACCGGAGTTGGTACGTATGACTATGAAAAGATTCAAACGATTCGACAACTTATAAAAACCTCACAAGATCGATAAAAGTGTTATGTTGATCTTCATTGAAAGAACGTGGAATTTAATATTGGAGATCATGTGTTGTTACGTGTTGCTCCATGGAAAGGAGTTACGAGATTTGGAAAGAGAGAAAAGCTCAATCCTCGATTCATTGGACCATTTGTAATCCTCGATCGAGTAGGAACTGTGGCCTATAGACTCGCCTTATCGCCAAGTATGTCTCGTGTTCATAACATTTTTCACATATCTATGTTACGTAAATATGTGAAAGACCCGAACCACATTATTGAATTAGAACTGGATGAAATAGCGGAAGATTTAACGTATGAAGAGGTACCTGTTAAAATCTTTGACAAGAAGGATCATATTCTACGCTCCAATGTTATACATCAAGTCAAAGTTTAGTGGAGAAACCACAATGTTGAGGAAATGACTTAGGAGTTAGAATCTGAAATGAAGTCAAGGTATCTTCACCTCTTCAATATACTAGGTACGCACCCTAATTTCGAGGACAAATTTTCATAAGAAGTGGAGGTTGTAAGACCCCAACTTTTATGAATAAAGATTAATTTTTCTCGAAATATATTTTGAATATTATGGTGTGGATTTGATATAATGTTATAGTTGTTGGTAATATTTAGAAATTTTGCAAAGTAAACAAGTGGTTATAAAATATTCGATTGGTAAGGGAATATTCGTTTTAACATGGAATATTCGTATGATGGCACAATCATTGGTGGACCCCACAAATAGAATTATTGTCCGAGTTAGAAAACGACAGAATTATCTTTTTATAAAAATAACGGCGAAAGTTTTACTATTAAACTGTTGAAATACTCGGTGGTAAAAGAACAGTAATACGCGTGGTTGCATAGTAGCACAGGGTATTGATTATTGATGCTTACGTGAGAAGTCACTCAGTTATACTCAATTATTGCTATAGTAATTGTTGCATAATATCTCTCATATTATTGATTCAATTATTGTCACAATATCATATGCATAATATTTTATATTATTAAATCAATAATTGAGACGATAAAGTTATTCATATTATTATTTGCAATATTGACAATGTCTAGAAAGTTCTGTCAATCAGAGGTTTGGTCACCTAATTCCGCCCCCATAGGGAGAAATCCTTATCGGAAAGCCCACTATTTCCTGTGAATGATCTGGTTGTTAAATATTGTGAGTTATAATATTAATGATGAATAAGTTCGTGTTGATTAAAGATGAAATTGATATTTCCATTGTGTTGGGATTATTAGTGTTAGTGTAAATTGACATTTATTTCGATAATAATTGATTTTTGGAGGTTATATTGACCAATTGGATAATTAATCGGATAAATGAGCAATTAATTGCTATTTATTCACATGCTTATAACTATTTGTTCACATGCATGTACTATTAGGAGAGGTGGTGCAAGATTTATAATACTTGCATGACTAAATTATAAATAGAGGTATAGATGAAGGTATTATACCGTAACTATTTAATCACATGTATAAAACTATTGATTCACATGAATGTACTATTGATTCACATTTATGTACTATTAGGGGAGGTGGTGCAAGTTTGATAATACTTGCATTACTAAATTAAAATTAAAAGAAAAGATGAAGGTATTATATTGTAATATTTTGAGCCCCAAAACGTGCAATTATCGAAACTATAATTTCCTATAAATAGAAACTCATTCTTCTTTCATTCTCACCAATTCACTAAAACTCACAAGTGCAATTATAGAGAGAGAAGCTATAGAGAGAGAGAAGCTATAGAGAGAAAGAAGAAGAGAAGTCTACTACTTCACTATTCCAGTATCCAGTCTTCTTCTGAGGTAAGAGATAATATTTTTTTAGTATTCATAAAGAATAATATTTTCTTCCATAGTCTGTAGTATATGAGTAATATTATTTCGTCTCGTATTCCTGATAATACCCTCATTTTGTTAAAGTATTGCTTCTATACTCCGTGAAATTAGTATAATATCCTTGAAATTTGCGATTCATCTAGTATCGTTTCACAAAGATATTTTATGCACATTCTTGTTAAATTTTAAGCTTTTCATGTCGGAGTACTGTCCATGAGTAGTATTCATTTATACGGTACCATTCACAAAGTACTATTCACGAGATACTATTCACAGTTACTATTCATAAAGTACTATTCATGAGGTACTATTCTCGAAGTACTATTCACGAGGTACTATTCACTCGGGTACTATTCACCCGGGGAATTATTCATGACAAAAATCGATTTCTTTGCTGTCCAAATCATTTTTGATACAATATTATTCTTGAATTTTACTCCACAAAGCATTATCATATTGACAATTTGGACATTATTGAATTAAGGATAAATTAAATTATAAATCTTTAAAAATTTATCCTTTGCTTTATTTCAATTGAATTCTTATATCATTGTCATTTTCCTAATGCTTATATTGTGATAAAAGTCATATATGGCTTACGTACATAGATGTACTATTGATTTGTATGATTATGATCAGGGATTATTCGGTATAATTATGACTGTAATGTTACAAATGATGTGGTAAAACTCCTGGCCCATAGTACATTGATGGACAGTTGTTGGTATGCTCATGACCATTAATGATTACATTAATATCCTTGGCCTGTAGTGCAGGGATGATTCGATGATGTGGTTTATTTATTAAGCTGAGTCTCAGCGATAATGTGAGACCCCAAATTTTATGAATAAAGATTTAATTTTCTCGAAATATATTTTTAATATTATGGTGTGGATTTGAGATAATGTTATAGTTATGGGTAGTATTTATAAATTTTGCAAAGTATGCAAGTTGTCATATTATATTCGATTGGTCGGGGAATATTTTATCAGGGAATATTCGTGCAACGGTACAATCATTGGTGGACCCCACAACGGAATTATTGACTGATTGAGAAAACGACAAAAATATTTTATGAAAATAACGACGGAAGTTTTGTTGATTATTATTGTTGAACTACTCGGTAGTAAAAATGCGACGTGTCTGGCGTGGTTGCATAGTAGCACACGGTATTGATTATTGATGCTTACGTGATAAATCACTCAATTTTGTTGGTACTATTAATGTAATAATACAAAAAATCTTTTTATATAAAACAGAATACTTTTATAAAGTTATTCTATAAATAGAATATATTATATTTTATTATGCATAGTGTTGCATAGTGTTTGCATAGTGCCTGCATAGTGTTTGCATAGTAAAATCTTTTATAAATTTATTCGTTTTATTAGATTATAAATAAAATATATTATATTTTATTTAAAAGATTTTGCTTTAAATATGGACCGTCGATTAAAGTAAATCAATCTGGACCATTCATGAGTTAGTTCTTATGGGTCCATTTTTCTATAAATAGAAGCTCATTCCTTCATTATTTATTACGAATTCACCAAAACTCTAGAGAGAAACTATAAGAGAGAAAGAAGAAAAGTGTTCTCGCTACTTCACTACTTATATATCCAAGATTATTCTTTCTAAGGTATGGAATATTATTTGTTGTACTCGTAAGGGTACTCTTTCTTTTTATTTATGAAGAGAACTTACATTATTCCATTCTTTATTATTCATTGGAATAACTCAGTATCTGCCAAGCTACCCTATACTTGGTGAAATTCTTACATTATTCCATTCTTTATTATTATGTTGGAATAACCTATCTATGCAAAGTCTTGCATACATGGTGAAATTCTTCTAATATTCTATTCTTTATTATTACATTGGAATATCACATCTCATGCGCTTTTTCGCCTTGGGACTGGGTTCCGTTATTTATTATTTTGTTGGAATATCTCGCATGCATGCTTTTACGCCTGGGACACGGTTTAGAATTATTTATTATTTTGTTGGAATATCATCGTGCATGCGTTTCATGGGACCGGGTTAAAATCTTTATTATTATTCTGTTGGAATATCATGTGTATGTACGTTTTATCTTGGGACTGGTTAGTCTTTATTATTCTCATTGGAGCATCACAGCCGCATGTAATTTCTTTGACACGGTTCCGTTATTATTATTACATTGGAATAACTTTGTCATGTTAATCTTTGCATGCATGGTGATTTTTTTTGTTATTCCATTCTTTATTATACTCGGTTGGTTAAAGTTTTGACTTCTATACTCCATGAAATTAGTGGAAAATCCTTGATATCAAGCGCTTCATCCATTATCTTTTTATGGAAATATTCTTCGAGCATTCTTGAATTTTACTCTACAAAGCGAAGATCATGTTGACGATTTGGACGTTATTAGTTCTGAATAAATTAATTCTTGAACTTGTTTTATTGAATTCTTATATCATTTTCATCATCCTCATGTTTATATTTTTTGAAAGTCATATGTATTGTAGTGCATAGATGGACTTGGTATGATTATGACTAGGGATTATTGATTGTAATCATAACCGTAATGTTACAAATGATGTGAAAAAAAGTCCTCATTGGCCGTAGTGCATTGATGGATGGATGCTTTTGGTATGATTATGGGTATGGATTCTCTTTGGTCGTAGTGCAAAGATGAATTGTTTTATGGCATGATCAGGACCGTTGATGAAAACATGATTATCTTAAGCCGTAGTGCAGGGGTGATTCGATGATGTGGATTATTTATTAAGCTGAGTCCCAGTGATAAAAGTGATGAAAAACCTTTTAAATCATAGAAGATAGTAGATTTTATTCCCTACTTGACTCTTCTAATGGATTGCTTGTTCCGCTGCAGTTAAACTTGATAGTTATTATATTTTATCAGTTTAACACTGTTGAAGGCTAACGATAAATTATTCTGCATTATCTTAGTCATAATATTTCTTACTGGGCTAGTTGAGCTCACCCTTTCTTTCATTGTTCTCTTCAGGAAATGAGAACGTAGCTGGGACTAGTCGGGAAACAGATTGATGGTCCTAGATGGTGCATTAGTAGTCCTCACTATTATGTGAAATAGTGTGGTAATAATTGTAATGAGGACTCCTTTTGAGTTTGTATACTCTCTAGTAGGCAATATTTGTATTCAAACGCACAGTTTATGTTTTGTCGTATTGTACATGACGGTTGTATTATTAAGTTGTATTTGAATCCTCTACCATATATCTGGCGACTCAAGATGGGTGATGTATACCTAATTTTGGGGGCGTCACAGATAAAGTTAATGAAAAACTTTTTAAATCATAGAAGATAGTAGATATCATGTTCTATTTGACTCTTCTAATGGATTGCTTGTTTCGTTGCAGTTAAACTTGATGTGTATTGTATTTTTATCAGTTTAACATTGTTGAACGCTAACGATAATTTATTCTGCATTATCTTAGTCATAATATTTCTTACTGGGCTAGTTGAGCTCACCCTTATGCTTTCATTGTTCTCTTCAGAAAATGAGAACGTAGCCGAGATTAGTCGGGGAACAAAGTGATGGTCCGAGATGGTGGCTATAGTAGTCCTCACTATTTTATGAAATAGTGTGATAATAAATGTAATGAGGACTTCATTGGAGTTGGAATATTGTCTATGAGACAATATCATTGTAAAAACTCTAAGCTTTATTGTTGTCGTATTGTATAAAATAAGTTTGTATTTGATTTATGTACCATGTATTTGGCAACTCAGAATGGGTGATGTATACCTATTTTGGGGGTGTCACATCTAATATCTTCTATGATTTAAAAGTTCATCCTCAATATTTTATCGATGTAACACAGCTCAATAAATAATCCACATCACTGAATTATCCATGCACTATAGGCCAAAGATATTCATTAGTATCACATCCACGAATCATCCATGCACTACAGGCCAAGGATATTCGTTATAATCACCAGTGGTCATGACCATGCCAACAACTGTCCATCAATGCACTACAGGTAAATGAGGACTTTTACCACATCATTTGTAACATTATTGTGACGCCCCCAAAATAGGTATACATCACCCATCTTGAGTCGCCAAATACATGGTACAAAATTCAAATACAACTTAATAATACAACTGTCGTGTAGAATACGACAAGACATAATCGAGAGTTTTTTAATACGAATATTGTCTTCTAGGCGATGATTCAACTCAAATGGAGTCCTCAATACATTTATTATCACACTATTTCATAGAATAGTGAGGACTACTAATGCTATCATCTAGACCAATCACTCCGTTCTCGACTATTCCGGCTTCATTCTCATTTCACGAAAAAAGAACAATGAAAGCAAAAAAGGGTGAGCACAACTCGTCAAGAAGAAATATTATGACTAAGATAATGCGAGAATAATTTATCGTTAGCCTTCAACGATGTGTTAAACCGATAAAATATAACAAACATCAAGTTTAACTGCAGCGGAACAAGCAATCCATTAGAAGAGTCAAGTAGAGAATAAATCTACTATATTCTATGATTTAAAAGGTTTTTCATCACTTTTATCGTTGAGACTCGGCTTAATAAATAATTCACATCATCCCTGCACTACGGCCAAGGATATTCATTAGTATCACGACCACAAATATTCCATGCACTACGGGACAAGGTTATTCGTGTTTTCATCAATTGTCATGATCATACCAACAACTGTCCATCAATGCACTACGGGCCAATGAGGACCTTTACCACAACATTTGTAACATTACTGTCATGATTATACCGAATAATCTCTGGTCATAATCATACCAAGTCCATCTATGCACTACAGGCCACAGATGACTTTCAACATATTATAAACATGAGGATGATGACAATGATATAAGAATTCAATAAAACAAGTTCAAGGATAAATCTTTAAAGATTTATAATTTAATTTATCCTGAAATCAATAACGTCCAAATTGTCAACATCATACTGTTTTGTGGAGTAAAATTCAAGAATGCTCAGAAGAATATTTCAATGAAAAGATACTGGATGAAGCTTAAATATCCAAGATATTCTACTAATTTCATGGAGTATAGAAGCAAAACTTTAACCAACCGAGTATAATAGAATATATGAAAGCAAGAATGGATTTTTTTGCCGCCATGCGGTAATCCACGTGAGCAGATCATTTCCACAATTTAATTAGGAATGAATACGAAGGATCATTCACCATCCATGCAGTAATCCACATGACAAAAGTTATTCCAACAGAATAATAAAGAATTGAATAATGTAAGAATTCACCAAAGCGTCTGAAATCTATCTGATGCGAGTTATTCCAATAGAATGATAAAGAATGGAACCAGGTCATGCGTAACCCACACAGACAGGATATTCAAATAGAATAATAAAGAATGAAACCAGGTCATGCATAATTCCGCACAGATAGGATATTCTAACAGAATAATAAAGAATGGAATAACAACAGAATTCACCAAGCATGCAATAGACCGCACAGAAAGGTTATTCTAATAGAATAATAAAGAATGAAATTACAACCCTTACGAGTATTGAAAGAAAATAATTTTCTTCATGGATACGAAAGAAATATTACCCCTTACCTTAGTAGGAGATTGGATACTGCAATAGTGTAGTAACAGGATACTCTTCTTCTTCCTCTCTTATTCTCTCTATACTTTCTCTCTCCATAGCTTGAATGAATTGGTGAAAAATAATGAAGAAATGAGCTTCTATTTATAGGCTTGGCAGAGTAAGGGTAAAATAGTCTTTTTATATAATTTATGACATCATCACTGACATCATCGATCATATTAAATCATTGCTTACCTCATCGTCTGATAACATCATCGCTTACCTCATCGTCTGATGACATCATCGCTTGCATCATAGGAATTCAAATTCAATTTGTTCTCTTACACCTCATTTTACTTTTATACCATGAATTTACTATAATAATGCTACCATTCAAATTATAAAAAATGTACTATTATATAATCACACCATACTACTATAATGTAATATTATAATAATATATTTGAATGAATTATTTTATCGAAAAAGATAAAATACCAACTTTCAACAAATGTCACATGCTAAAAAGTCCTCAGTTTAAATCCACTTCGAATAAATATTATCTTATCATAAATATCAACAATTAATTATTCACAAATAATATTACAAAATTATAATATTGACAACCAGGTTGTTCCCAGGAAAGAGGGGGCTTTTCGATAAGGATTTCTCCCTATTGGCGCGCAATTAGGTGACCAAACCTATGAGACCCCAGATTTTATGAATAAAGATTTAATTTTCTCGAAAATATATATATATTTTTAATATTATGGTGTGGATTTGAGATAATGTTATGGTTGTGGGTAGTATTTATAAAATTTTCAAAGTATGCAAGTTGTCATATTATATTCGATTGGCCTGGGAATATTTGTTTTATCGGGGAATATTCGATGCAATGGCACAATCATCAGTGAACTCTCAGAATGTAATTATTGCCGGATTGAGAAAGCGACAATAATATTTTATGAAAATAACTTGGCGGAGGTTTTACTGCTAATTATCTTGTTGAACCACTTTCAGTAGTAAAAAGTACGATGTCTGGCGTGGTTGCATAGTAGCACACGGTATTAATTATTGATGCTTACGTGATAAGTCACTCGGTTTTGTTGGTATTATTAATGTAATAATCTGAGAAAATCTTTTATATAAAATAGAATACTTTTATAAAGTTATTCTATAAATAGAATATATTATATTCTATTATGCATAGTGTTGTATAGTATCTGCATAGTATTTTGCATAGTAAAATCTTTTTATATAAAAATGTAATACTTTTATTAAGTTATCTGTTTTATTAGACAATAATTAGAATATATTATATTTTATTATGCATAGTGTTTGTATAGTGCTCGCATAGTGTTTTTGCATAGTAAAATCTTTTTATATAAAACAAAATACTTTTATAAAGTTATCTGCTTTTATTAGACAATAATTAGAATATATTATATTTTATTACGCATAGTGTTTAAATAGTGTTTGCATAGTAAAATCTCTTATCTGATTATTCGTTTTATTAGATTATAAATAGAATATATTATATATTTTATTTAAAAGATTTTGCTTTAAATATGGACCGTCGATTAAAGTAAATCAATCGACCGATTCATGAGTTAGTTCTTATGCAATCTAATTTTTCTATAAATAGAAGCTTATTCCTTTATTATTTCTTACGAATTCACTGAAACTCTAGAGAGATAAACTATAAAGAGAAAGAAGAAAAGTGTTCTGCTACTTCACTACTTCTATATCCGGTACTCTTCTTAAGGTAGGGAATATTATTTGTTGTACTCGTAAGGGGTATTCTTTCTTTCTTATTCATGAAGAGAACTTCTGTTATTCCATTCTTTATTATTCTGTTGGAATAACCTTTATACGCTGAGCTACCCTATACTTGGTGAAATTCTTCCGTATTCCATTCTTTATTATTATGTTGAAATAACTTTGTCTATACAAAGTAATCTTTGCATACATGGTGAAATTCTTCTAATATTCCATTCTTTATTATTCGTTGAATATCCGCTCATGCATGCTTTTACTGACGGACTGGTTCCATTATTTATTATTACGTTGAATATCCTATCATGCGCTTTCTACGTGGGACCTAGTTCCGTTATTTATCATTCATTGGAATATCACTTCTGATTGTGAATTTTCGCTGACGACTGGTTCCATTATTATTATTCTATTGAATAACTGCATCATCGCAAGTACTGCATGCATGGTGATTTCTTTTGTTATTCCATTCTTTATTATACTCGATTGGTTAAAGTTTTGACTTCTATACTCCATGAAATTAGTGGAATATCCTTAATATTTGCGCTTCATCTAGTATCTTTTCATGGAAATATTCTTCCGAACATTTTTGAATTTTACTCTACAAAGCAGTATCATGTTGACAATTTGGACGTTATCAGTTCCTAGATAAATTAATTCTTGAACTTGTTTTATTGAATTCTTATATCATTGTTATCATCCTCAAGTTTATTTTTTTGAAAGTCATATGTGGCCTGTAGTGCATAGATGGACTTGGTATGATTATGACCAGGGATTATTCGGTATAATCATAACCGTAATATTACAAATGATGTGAAAAAGTCCTCATCGCCCGTAATGCATTGATGGACGATTTTTGGTATGATTATGGCTATGGATTCTCTTTCGTCAGTAGTGCAAAAGATGAATTGTTTTATGGCATGATCAAGACCGATTGATGAAAACATGATTATTCTTGGCCCGTAGTGCATGGATAATTGTGGTCGTGATACTAAAGAATATCCTTGGTCGTAAAGTGAGGGGTGATTCGATGATGTGGATTATTTATTGTCGAGTCCCAACGATAAAAGTCATGAAAAACCTTTTAAATCATAGAAGATAGTAGATTTTATTCTCTACTTGACTCTTCTAATGGATTGCTTGTTCCGTTGCAGTTAAACTTGATAGTTATTATATTTTATCAGTTTAACACTGTTAAAGGCTAACGATAAATTATTCTGCATTATCTTAGTCGTAACATTTCTTACTGGGCTAGTTGAGCTCACCCTTTCTTTCACTGTTCTCTTTAGGAAATGAACATGCCAGAAATGGTAACCACTTTGGTGGTAATCATGGCCAAAACAATAAAAATGGATATTTCAAGAAGAGAAGGTTCAACAATGACATAAAGACGCTTGCGGCAAAGACCCGTTTCAAAGGAAGAAAACGACCACCTACCACGGTGTATGTTTCAAATCTCGATGGGAGGGACACATCCGTCAAGCTATGACGCAAAGAATCCAAAACGTGTTTTAATTGTGGAAGAGAAGGTCACCTAGCTCGATTTTTCCATATGGTGAAGTCAAGTCCAGCTGGGATAGTGATGCCAAAGGATGTCCCAGACAAGCTAAAGCCAGTAGTTTAAGAAAGAGCATTTTTTTTTCGTGATAAGGAACTTGAATAAAATTATCACGGGTATGTTAGTCATAAACTCTCATGAAGTCTATATCGTGTTAGAATCTGGGTTCTACTCACTCTTTTATTTCACCTAGTTGTGTTCAATGTTTGAAGTTAACTCCGGAGAAGTTAGACTTTGATATATTTGTTTAAACTTAGTTCGGAGAAACCTTCGTTACCTCCACTATTTATAAATCTTGTTCAAATCAACACTTTCACGTTACGTGTTGATCTTGTCTCTTAGAAAATACTTGCCTTTGATGTGATTTTAGGAATCGATTGGTTAATTATTCATCATGCTTTTCTTAAGGTTGTTAGCTTTCATATTCCTAACCAACCTGTTATGCGAATTCAAGAAACCAAACCACTAAAGTCAATCATTGTCATATCAAGACATAAGTAAAGAGCCACGGTCCTTTCGTTGTTGACTTTCTTGTATGGAATGCACCAAAGCCAGACTTTCTGTAGGCAATGTCGTGAATGACGATGGCAAGTTGATAGGTATCAATGTGACGTACTATCCAAGTCTTGGATGAGGGTCACAGTTTGAATGATATTTCTATTGTTAATAAATTTCCTGACGTATTCTTGAAGACTTCTTAGCCTACCTCTAGAGCATGAAATCGAATTTTGTATTGACCCCGGTACAAAACACATTTCTTAAACCCTCAAATATTTCTTCAACTAAAATGAACGTAACATGCGCGAAAGACGTTGACTCGAGCTGTTGAAGATTACGATCGTACCATGTAATACCATCGTAGGAAAATCGAACATGGTAGCTAACGCGTTGAGTAGAAGATCGTATGCGGTTACAAGTGCGAATATACGAACCCACGTGAAGATAACAAATATACGAGTAAAATCGACTTTAATCGATAACGTTAAAGTCGCTCAAGCTACACACCCGGAGCTGATGAATGTGAAGCAGAAGGTTCAAGAGGGCGTTATTCTAGAAGCAAGAATCGATGAAGAGAGGAAATTTCTACCCTCGATTTAATTTGCCCATTTAAAAGTCTTGATCGAGTAGGAACTATGGCTTATAGACTTGTTTTACCGCCAAGTATGTCGTGTGTTCATAACGTTTTTAACGTATCGATGTTACGTAAATATGTGGACAACCAGAACCACATTATTAAATTAGAACTAAACGATATAGCAGAAGATTTAACGTATAAGGAGATACGTGTTAAAATCTTAGATAAGAAGGATCGTATTCAACACTCAAAGGTTATACCTCAAGAATTAGAATCTGAAATGAAGTCAAGGTATCTTCACCTCTTCGACATACTAGGTACGTACGTAAATTTCGAGGGCAAAATTTCATAAGGAGGGGAGATTATGAGACCCCAGATTTTATGAATAAAGATTTAATTTTCTCGAAATAATTTTTTTTTTACTATTATGGTGTGGATTTGAGATAATGTTATAGTTGTGGGTAGTATTTATGAATTTTGCAAAGTATGCATGTTGTCATATTATATTCGATTGGTCGGGGAATATTTGTTTTATCAGGGAATATTCGTGCAATGGCACAATCATTGGTGAACCCCGCAACGGAATTATTGTCGGATTGAGAAAACGACAATAATATTTAATGAAAATAACGGCGGAGGTTTTATTGTTATCTTTTGTTGAACTACTCCTCAGTAGTAAAAAGTACAAATAATACGCGTGGTTGCATAGTAGCAACACCAGTATTAATTATTGATGCTTACGTGATAAGTCACTCAGCTTTTGTTGGTATTATTAATGTAATAATACGTAAAAATCTTTTTATATAAAATGTAATACTTTTATAAAGTTATTCTATAAATAGAATATATTATATTCTATTATACATAGTGTTGCATAGTAATTTTTTTATATAAAAATGTAATACTTTTATAAAGTTATCCTTTTTATTAGACAATAATTAGAATATATTATATTTTATTACGCATAGTGTTTGCAGATAGTGCCTGTGATAGTGTTTTGTATAGTAAAAAATTTTTTATATAAAACAAAATACTTTTATAAAGTTATCTGCTTTATTAGATAATAATTAGAATATATTATATTTTTTTATGCATAGTGTTTCAGATAGTAAAATCTTTTATAAAGCTATTCGTTTTATTAGATTATAAATAGAATATATTATATTTTTATTTAAAAGATTTTGCTTTAAATATGGACCGTCGATTAAAGTAAATCAATCTGGACCGTTCATGAGTTAATTACTTATGCAATCCATTTTCTATAAATAGAAGCTCATTCCTTTATTATTTCTTACGAATTCACTGAAACTCTAGAGAGATAAACTATAGAGAGAAAGAAGAAAAGTGTTCTGCTACTTCACTACTTCTATATCCGGTACTCTTCTTAAGGTAGGGAATATTATTTGTTGTACTCGTAAGGGGTATTCTTTCTTTCTTATTTATGAAGAGAATTTCTATTATTCCATTCTTTATTATTCTGTTGGAATAACTTGTATACGCGGGCTACCCTATACTTGGTGAATTTCTTCTGTTATTCCATTCTTTATTATTATGTTGGAATAACCTGTCTATGCAAAGTACTGCATACATGGTGAAATTCTTCTAATATTCCATTCTTTATTATTCATTGAATATCCGCTTCGTACATGCTTTTTTTCGGATTCGGTTCCGATTATTTATTATTTTGTTGGAATATCCATTCTGCGCATTTACTGGGACTGGTTCTCGTTATTTATCATTGTGTTGGAATATCCCGCTTGCAATGCGTAATTTCACCGACCGTTCCGTTATTATTATTCTGTTGAATAACCTGTCTATGCGAAGTACCGCATGCATGGTGATTTCTTTTGTTATTCCATTCTTTATTATACTCAGTTGGTTAAAGTTTTAACTTCTATACTCCATGAAATTAGTGGAATATCTTTGATATTTGCGCTTCATCCAGTATCTTTTCATGGAAATATTCTTCTGAGCATTCTTGAATTTTTACTCACAAAGCAAAGATCCCGTTAACAATTTGGGACGTTATCGGCCCTAGATAAATTAATTCTTGATCTTGTTTTATTGAATTCTTATATCATTGTCATCATCCTCATGTTTATTTTTTGAAAGTCATCATGGTATATAGTGCATAGATGGACTTGGTATGATTATGACCAGGGATTATTCGGTATAATTATAACCGTAATATTACAAATGATGTGGAAAAAGTCCTCATTGGCCCGTAGTGCATTGATGGACAGTTTTTGGTATGATTATGTCTATGGATTCTCTTTGGCCGTAGTGCAAAGATGAATTGTTTTATGGCATAATCAGGACCGTTGATGAAAACATGATTATTCTTGGCCCGTAGTGCATGGATAATTGTGGTCGTGATACTAAAGAATATCCTTGGCCGTAGTACAGGGGTGATTCGATGATGTGGATTATTTATTAAGCTGAGTTGCAACGATAAAAGTCATGAAAAATCTTTTAAATCATAGAAGATAGTAGATTTTATTCTCTACTTGACTCTTCTAATGGATTGCTTGTTCCGCTGTAGTTAAACTTGATAGTTATTTTATTTTATCAGTTTAACACTGTTGAAGGCTAATGATAAATTATTCTGCATTATCTTAGTCATAACATTTCTTACTGGGCTAGTTGAGCTCACCCTTTCTTTCACTGTACTCTTCAGGAAATGAGAACGTAGCTGGGACTAGTCGGGAAACAGAGTGATGGTCCAAGATGGTGCATTAGTAGTCCTCACTATTCTGTGAAATAGTGTGATAATAATTGTAATGAGGACTCTTTTTGAGTTTGTATACTCTAGTAGACAATATTTGTATTCAAACTCACAGTTTATGTTTTGTCGTATTGTACACGACAGTTGTATTATTAAGTTGTATTTGAATTCTGTACCATGTATATGACGACTCAAGATGGGTTATGTATACCTAATTTTGGGGGCGTCACAAAACCCCTTTCCTCGACAGAACTTTCTAGACATTGTCAATAATATAAATAATAATATTATTCAAATAATATGAATTATTGATTTGATAATTTGAAATACCATGCAATGACAATTATTGAATTAATAATATAATCTATCAACGTAGCAATTATTGAATCAATAAAATAAAGTATTGAATATTAATTACTGTAATAATTATTGAGTAGTGACTTCTTACGTAAGCATCAATAATCCAAGATACTGTACAATACCGTGTGCTACTATGCAACCACGCGTATTACTATACTTTTACCACCGGGTATTTCAACAGTTAACGGTAAAAGCGTTCTTGCCAAGTTATTTTTATAAAAGATAATTTGTCATTCATTAACTCCGACAATAATTTTGCTGTGGGGTCCACCAATGATTGTGTCGTCGTACGAATATTCCCGGACAAAAAGAATTTTCCCCGACCAAACAAATATTTTATAGCAACTTGCTTACTTTGCAAAATTTATAAATATTACCCACAACTATAACATTATAACAAATTCACACCTTAATATTAAAAATTGATATTTATAGAAAATTCATCTTTATTCATAAAAGTTGGGGTCTTACAACCTCCCCTTCTTATGAAATTTTTCCCTTGAAATTAGGGTACGTACCTGGTATGTTGAAGAGGTAAGGATACCTTGATTTTATTTCAGATTCTAACTCCTAGGTCATTTCCTCAATATCGTGGTTTATCCACAAAACTTTGACTTGAGGTATAACCTTGTAGCGTAAAATATGCTCCTTCTTATCCAAGATTTTAACAGGAACCTCTTCTTACGTTAAATCTTCTGCTATTTCTATTGGTTATAACTTAATAATGTGGTACGGGTCTTTCACATATTTACGTAGCATAGATATTTGAAAAATGTTATGAACATGAGACATACTTGGCAGTAAAGCGAGTCTATAGGCCACAGTTCCTACTCGATTGAGGATTAAAAATGGGCCAATGAATCAAGGATTAAGCTTTCTTCTCTTACCAAATCTCGTAACCCCTTTCCATGGAGCAACACGTAACAATACATGATCTCCAATATCGAATTCTACGTCCTTTTCGATGAAGATCAGCATAACTCTTTTGTCGATCTTGTGAGGTTTTTATACGTTGTCGGATCGTTTGAATATTTTTCGTATTCATACGTACCAACTCCAATCCCAACAACATTGCTTCACCCACCTCATCCCAGCATACTAGAGAACGACACTTTCTTCCATACAACGCCTTGAATAGAGCCATGCCAATACTTGCTTGATAACTGTTGTTGTAGGAAAACTCCACCAATGGTAAGAACTTGTCCAAACTTCCCTTGAAGTTAAGGACATAGAGTCTTAATAGATCTTCAAGAGTTTGAATAGTCCTCTCCGATCGCTCCGTCATCTCGAGGATGATATGCCAAGCTAAATCAGAATCCGCGTGCCCATAGCTTTTCTGCAAAACTAACCCAAAATCGTGAAGTGAATCTTGGGTCTCGATCAGAAACTATGGATACTGGCATACCATGCAGTCTTACAGTCTCATTTATGTACATATGAGCAAGTCGTTCAAGTGTATATGTTTCTCGTATAGGTAAGAAATGAGCCGACTTGGTCAATCTATCAATAATGACACAAATCGCATCTATGCCTTGAGAAACCTTGGGAAGATAGGTAATGAAATCCATGGTAATGTGCTCCCACTTCCATTCTGGAATTTCAAGTTGTTGCAATGGACCTTTTGGTACTTGATACTCCGCCTTGACTTGTTGACAAGTTAGACACCTTGAGATAAACTTCGCGATCTCTCTCTTCATATTGCTCCACCAAAATGTATGTCGAAGATCATGATACATTTTGGTACTCCCAGGATGGATTGCAAACGGTGTGTTGTGCGCCTCCATCATGATTTTATACTTTAAATCAGGGTCGTTCGGAACACAAAGCCTAGAGTTGACTCGAAGTATTCCTTTTTCATCGATTCTTGCTTCCGGCATAGCACCTTCTTGCACTTTCTTCTTCATACGCATCAGCTCCAGGTCTGTAGCTTGAGCAGCTTTAACTTTATCGATTAAATTCGGTTCTACTAGTATATTCACGATCATCACATGGGTCCCTGGAGTATTTAACTCTATCTCCATCCTTTGTAAGTCATATAAAATGGGTCTTTGCATTGACAATATCGCACTCGTACCCGCATATGATCTTCTACTCAATGCGTCAGCTACTACGTTCACTTTACCAGGATGGTATTGAATAGTATGATCATAATCTTTTGGCAGTTCAAGCCAACGTCGCTGCCGCATGTTGAGTTCCTTTTGAGTGAAGAAATTTTTGAGGCTTTTATGATCCGTAAAGATCTCCACTTGCTCCCCATACAGGTAATGCCTCCAGATTTTAAGTGCGAAAAAGACAGCTGCCAACTCTAGATCATGAATATGATAATTCCTCTCATATTCTTTGAGTTATCGCGAGGAATAGGCTATGACTTTCCCATGTTGCATGAGAACACATCCTAAACCCTTGCCCAAAGCATCTCTGTAAATGACATATCCCTCCGTACAAGATTGTATTGTCAGAAAAGGTGCTAAAATGAGTCTCCTCTTGAGTTCATGAAAACTCTTCTCACATTCCATGCTCCAACTGAATTTTGTATATTTTTGAGTCAGCTGAGTTAATGGAGTAGCAATTCGAGAAAACCCTTCTACAAATCTCCGATAATAACCAGCTAAGCAGAGAAAGCAACATACTTCGGTCACTGATTTAGGTTGCTCCCAGCTATGAATAGCTTCAATCTTTGTCGGGTCAACAGATATTCCATGACTTGATACTACATGCCCAAGGAATGCTACTTCCTCAAGCCAGAACTTGCATTTCTTCAACTTGGAATAAAGCTTGTTTTCACGAAGCTTTTGGAGTATCAGCCTCAAGTGTTGCTCATGATCTTCACGACTTTTGGAATATATGAGGATGTCATCAATAAAGACAACCACAAAGTGATCCAAATATTCCTTGAATACTCGGTTCATAATATCCATAAAGGCAGTAGGAGCATTAGTCAATCCAAAAGACATGACTAAGAATTCATAATGCCCGTACTGAGTTCTGAAACAGGTCTTTGACATATCCTCAGTTTTAACCTTCAGTTGATGATATCCAGAATGAAGATCGTCTTTGAAAAGAATTATGCTCCTTGCAACTGGTCAAACAGATCATCAATACGAGGTAACGGGTACCTATTTTTTATGGTGACATGATTCAACTCCCGATAATCAATACAAAGTCGCATACTTCCATCTTTCTTCTTCACGAATAGAATAGGAGCACCCTAAGGAGACGTACTAGGACGAATGAAATCGATGTCTAAAAATTCCTATAGTTGGGTTTTTAACTCCTGAAGTTCAATAGGAGCCATTTGATATGGGGCTTTGGAAATGGGTTTTTTACCGGGTTCAAGTTCGATACCAAACTCGATTTCACACTCCGGGGGTAGGCCAGGAATTTCTTCGGGGAATATGTCAGGAAATTTATTAACAATAGAAATATCATTCAAATCTGACGTATTTTTGTTTAAATATGTGACACGAGCTAAGAAAGCTTGACATCCTTGTTTCAATAAACGAATAGCTTTATGGCTTGAGATGACAGTGATTGATTTTAATGGTTTGGTTGTTGGAATTCACAAAATAGGTTGGTTAGGAATATGAAAGCTAACAACCTTACGAAAACAATCAATTTTTGCATGATGAGTAGTTAACCAATCAATCCCTAGAATCACGTCAAATGCAAGTATTTTCAATGAAATAAGATCGACAGGTAATGTGAGGGTACCGATTTGAACCAAACAAGACTTATAAATAGTGGATGTAATGAAGGTTTCTCCCAACGGAGTTTCCACAGATAAGTCAAAGTCTAATTTCTCCAAAGTCAAATTTAAACGTTGAGCGCAAGTAGGAGAAATAAAAGAATGGGTAGAACCAGTATCAAATAAGGTATAGAGTTTGCTAAAGTTTATGATAAGCTTACCCGTGATGACCTCGTTCGGGTTCCTTGCTTTCTGGGAGGTCACAACAAATGCTCTCCCTTGAACTACTGGTTTTGACTTGTCTTGGACGGCATTTTGTGTCACTGTTCCAACTGGACTTGTCTTCGGTGCACAACAAAATTGGTCTAGGTGACCTTCTCTTCCACAACTATAACACGCTTTGGATGGCATCACGCAGTTTGGACTGATGTGTCCCTCCCCTTCGCATTTGAAGCATATGATAGGTGGTCGTTCTCCTTCCTTAACAATGGGTGCTGGTGATGACGTCTTTCCATCATTGTTGAATCTCCTCTCCTTGAAATGTCCACTTTTATTGTCTTGGACATGATTACCACCAAAGTGGTTACCATTTCTGGCATGTTGATTCCATCCACGTTTGTTGTCACCGCTTCGATGACTGCTACCACTGGTATTATCATTTTGCCGGCTGCTTTCTCTTGGTTGGGTTGACTCGTTATCGCGCTCCAATAATTGAGCCATATTTACAATATCTGAATACAAACACAATTTATGAGAAATTAGATATTGACATATCTCGGGTTTCAAACCTCTTAAAAACGTCCGCGTCATTCTTTCCTCATTATCAACCAAGTGAGACACAAACCGGGATAACTCGGCAAACTTAGCTTTCGTCTTTGCGACGGTCGTATTGTTCTCGCTCCGACTTGATGAACTCGCCTCTTTCATGTGACGAATACTTTCGGGAAAGTACTTGTCGTTGAATAGTTCTTGGAACTTCTCCCAAGAGATCTTCAGTGCGGCAGGTTAAGTACGATTTATCGATTCCCACCAGTAATCTGCCTCTCCTCGCAACATAAAGGTGGCAAAGGGAACCTTGTGCTCCTCGAAGCATCCCAAGACATCAAATATCTTTGTGATCTGCTTTATACACGCTTCCTCCTTAAGTGGTTTTGGCCCTCCAATAAACTCCGGTGGTCCTAGTTCCTTGATCTGTTTAGCGATGACCGTCCGAGAGTTTCCAGTGTTTCCACCTATATTTTGGACGGGAGCCGCTCTCACCTGATGTTGCATGAGTTGCATAAAGCCTCTGAACATTCCATCGTTCATCATTTGGTCAGTGTTGTTGTTTGCATGAGGATTGTCGCCTTCCTAATGCACATTATCCTGATTATTGATCTGTGGAGACTCAACGATCTCCTGTGCTCCATTGCTATTCTCAACATTCTCGGATGTCATTTTCAAATATTGCCACAAAACAAGGGTTAAATGACATGAAACATATTATCACTATACTCTGACCGACCAATTAAATACCAAATAAACATAGGTAGATCAAACCAGCGAAGGAATTCCCCGTGTCTCCCGTCCTAGTTCTTGTCTCACATCTCAGCCAGGGATCATATCCCTAAGCTTTTATACCAACTGTGACGCCCCCAAAATAGGTATACATCAGCCATCTTGAGTCACCAAATACATTGTACAAAATTCAAATACAACTTAATAATACAAGCTGTCGTGTAGAATACGACAAGACATAACTGAGAGTTTTAATTCGAATATTGTCTTCTAGATAGTATTCAACTCAAATGGAGTCCTCAATACATTTATTATCACACTATTTAGTAGAATAGTGAGGACTATTAATGCTATCATCTAGACCGTCACTCCGTTCCCCGACTAGTCCCGGCTACGTTCTCATTTCCTGAAGAGAACAATGAAAGCAAAAGGGTGAGCTCAACTAGCCCAGTAAAAAATATTATGACTAAGATAATGCAGAATAATTTATCGTTAGCCTTCAATAGTGTTAAACTGATAAAATATAACAAACATAAAGTTTAACTGTAGCGGAACAACCAATCCATTAGAAGAGTCAAGTAGAGAATAAAATATATTATCTTATATGATTTAAAAGGTTTTTCATCACTTTTATAGCTGAGACTCAGCTTAATAAATAATCCACATCATCCCTGCACTACGGCCAAGGATATTCATTAGTATCACGACCACAAATTATCCATGCACTACGGGCCAAAGATATTTGTGTTTTCATCAATGGTCATGATCATACCAACAACTATCCATCAATACACTACGGGCCAATGAGGACCTTTACCACAACATTTGTAACATTACGGTCATGATTATATAGAATAATCCCTGGTCATAATCATACCAAGTCCATCTATGCACTACAGGCCACAACTGACTTTCAACATATTATAAACATGAGGATGATGACAATGATAAAATAATTTAAAAACAAGTTCAAGGATAAATTTTTAAAGATTTATAATTTAATTTATCCAGAAATCAATAATGTCCAAATTGTCAACATGATACTGTTTTGTGTTGTAAAATTCAGCAATGCTCAGAAAAATATTTCTATGAAAAGATACTGGATGAAGCACAAATATCCAGGATATTCTACTAATTTCATGGAGTATAGAAGCCAAAACTTTAACCAGCTGAGTATAATAGAATATATGAAACTGTAAATGGATTTTTTCCCGCCATGCGATAATCCACGTAGACAGATCATTTCCATAATTTAATAATGAATGAATACGAGGAATCATTCACCAGGCATGCGGTAATCCATATAGACATGTTATTCTAACAAAATAATAAAGAATGGAATAACAGAAGAATTCACTAGCGTATGCGAAATCCGCATGCATGCAACGAGTTATTCCACCGTAATGATAAAGAATGGAACCAGTCATGAAGTAAACCTGCATGCACGGGATATTCCAATGTAATAATAAAAGAATGGAACCAGTCATGTGTAATCCCGTATGATGAGGATATTCCAAATGAATAATAAAGAATGGAATAACAACAGAATTCACCAGGCATGCGATAGACCGCACAGACAGGTTATTCCAATAGAATAATAAAGAATGGAATAACAACCCTTACGAGTATTGAAAGAAAATAACTCTCTTCATGAATACGAAAGAAATAATACCCCTTACCTTAGTAGGAGATTGGATACTGCAATAGTGTAGTAACAGAATAATCTTCTTCTTTCTCTCTTATTCTCTCTATACTTTCTCTCTCTATAGCTTGAATGAATTGGTGAAAAATTATAAAGAAATGAGCTTCTATTTATAGGCTTGGCAGAGTAAGGGTAAAATAGTCTTTTTGCCATAATTTATGACATCATCGTTGACATCATCGATCATATTACATCATTGCTTTCCTCATCGTCCGATAACATCATCGTTTACCTCATCGTTCGATGACATCATCGCTTGCATCATAGGAATTCAAATTCAATTTTTTCTCTTCCACTTCCTTTTACTTTTATACCATGAATTTACTATAATAATGCTACCATTAAAATTATAAAAAAATGTACTATTATATAATCACATCATACTACTATAATGTAATATTATAATAATATATTTGAATGAATTATTTTATCTAAAAAGATAAAATACAAACTTTCAACAAATGTCACATGCTAAAAATTCCTCAGTTTAAATCCACTCCGAATAAATATTATCTTATCATAAATATCAAAAATTAATTATTCACAAATAATATTACAAAATTATAATATTGACAATCAGGTCGTTCCCAGGAAAAAGGGGGCTTTCCGATAAGGATTTCTCCCTATTGGCGCGCAATTAGGTGACCAAACCCCTTTTCTCGACAGAACTTTTTAGACATTGTCAATAATGTAAATAATAATATTATTCAAATAATATGAATTATTGATTTGATAATTTGAAATACCGTGCAATGACAATTATTGAATCAATTATATAAATTATCAACGTAGCAATTGTTAGGTTTGTAATATTCAAGAACGCAATCAAATTGCAAAATAATGCGAAAACGTGGAAAAATCAGAGTTTAAAAATTTTACAAACCATATACCCGGATCACCCTTTATGCACAATTATTAATTAAACGAAAAAGATAACGAATGAGAATCATACCTTTGAAGATCGAGCTTCCTCAGGTACAAGATCACCTCCAATCCTTTTCGCGTTCAACTTGAATCCACCGGGTTTGGTTCCTTCCTTTGATCAACGTTAGCCACCCAAGTGTTTGGCCTCTAGAGGTGATCCACCAAGGAATAATAAAGATTCAAGAAATGGGTATTTGGCTCAAACCCTAGTTTTCTATCTCTATAGAAAAGAACGTACTCTCCAACAAATTGGAATTATGTCGTATGTTGAAAAAGTCAACAACCCCACACCCATAATAAGACTCCTCTTATTTATAGATGTGGGCAACCCACCTTAACAATTAAGGAATTGGGATTTATTTAATTAATTAAATTCTTTTAATTAATTAAGCTCCCTAATCTTATTAGGGATAATTAATTAAACTCCTTTAACTAATTTTTCTTCCTAATCCAATTAGGAATAAATGAGAGTACTTATATTAAATTAATTCCTAAACTCTTTTAGAAATTAAAATAATAATAATTGTAATAATATTAATAAGACTCCTCTTATTAATTTATATTTAATATTTCTAAAATATTAAATAATAAATATTAAGCTATTTAATTTATTCTATCACCATAGATTAAATTAAATATACATAACATATTATTACGATTATGCCATTAACTTCTTAAATAATTATTCTTCCTTTTATGGTGTGACCCTTTAGGTTCTCCATATTAATCCGGTTGTGAATAAATCAATTAGAACAATTCTAATCTTATTTAAATAAATAAATTAAACAATTAATTTATTTAAATAAATAATATTTATTCTACAATAGGGATAAAGCCTCCCAGCGATCAACGACTTTCCGGATAATATAGATTTCAACATTAATCATTAAAGAACCTTTGAGTAAATAGTTACCGTACAATTCAATCCTTCCACCATCAATGTCCCAATTAAATATATAGCATGGAATTAATTCATCACAAGTCTTATTTTATTTAATTATATGTATTTCGATCCTTAAATGCACAACACCAAATAATGAAAATTAGAAACTCCTTTCTAATTTCATTACGCCTTTCGCCAAGGACTCTTTGGGTTGTCATTTATCGAATCACATAGGTCATTTCTCTTCTTTTAATAGAAGTGGTAGATTCTTTATTGATCATACATTATCTCCATGTACAACTTATTATATCCAAGCATACCCTTTGATATACCCTAAGGGTCTTAAGGAATAAGTCAAAGTATAACTCATCATACACAAGATACTATGATGATCTCAAGTCCAAGGATCACTTCAGACTACTATCACTACTGAGAATTCCTATTGACGAAGCAAGTAAAACTCCATTAGGTATTCCTTAGCGAGCCAATGCTCAAATTGAACTTATTCTATAATAAGCACCTACATACTTGCTTTAGTGTCTCCACACAAATGATCATGAGATCAATCATCCTCATCCAATGAGCAAGCAACGTATGTACCAATCTATCCGGATTCACTAATCCCCAATTTAGTAATCCAATGATTGGGAACTATTTTAGTTTTAAGCTTTCTAAGAATTTAGATCTCATTAGAATGATCATCATCATTATTCTAAAAGCATTGCTTAAAACTATGGGTTTATCACATATTATAAAAACAAAGATCATGTAGATAATTAAAAGCCTTTAATAAATTAATACTTTTTATTAATAAATGAATAAGATTGTTACAAAGTATATGCTTTATCATCAAACATGATTGGCTTGTGTGCATACTACTTTCAATCTCCCACTTGCACTAAAGCATTTCGTCATGGTATCTCATACTCTTCTTTTCTAAGTGACGATTATCCTACTGTTGGATAAGCTTTAGTTAATGGATATGTAATGTTGTTCATGAGAGTCCACTATCTCTATAGTGATTTCCCATCTTTCAATGATTCTAATAATCAAATGAAAGTGCCACAACACATGTTTAGATCCAAGATGAGACTTAGGAACTATTCCTAGTTCTGTAATGAACTTATCATCTAAATAATCAACTTGCAACTTCATTTATAGCTATATACTTTGTCTTTATCACTAAACCAACAACTCTTTGCTGTTTGGAACCTTTCCAATTCACTGCACCACTGTTCAAGGTAACCCTTTACCTTAAAGTGGATTTTTTTGTCGTCTTGGTCATGCGAAAAACTTGAGTCTGTTAAGCCCTCTAGTTTTAATTTAGACCCACCATGAATATGATCACATCCTTAGTCTTGGTTAAGCACTTTAAGATGTTTTTCATCGGATCATAGTGAACTTCTCCATAATATGGTGATCAACATCGTGTCTCGTACATTTCATTGCATACATGATTGTTACTCATGCGACTCTCTTTTTAGGAGTCCGTGGGGACTATTAAGAGAGATACACTCCATAGCTCATCGACATGAGACATCTCTTGGAGTTTGCCATGCTAAACGACTTTAGCATCAAATGAATATCGTTCCTTGGGTTAAGTCGAGCATCCTCTTAAATCTATCTATATAGATTTATATCCCCAATTAAGATACTCTTCCCAAATCATTCGTGGAGGAATGTTTAGACAACTTTATCTTTCTTGATTGTAGCATTGGTATGTTATTCCTCATCCGTAGTATATCAACATATAATACTAGAAATTTCACGACGCTCCCATCGACCCTTTTGTACACTAGAAGTCTTACATCATCGCATGTAAACGGATCATCATCTTCTATGATGCGTACCTCATCATCATCATCATCCATGATGAATCCATACCTCCTAGGTATCTTCAAGACTATTCAGATTTATGATTCGATTTGTGGTACAATAGGTCTATCTACTGAGTTCCTCTTATTTGACTTATAGTATTTTGTGGTTCTTGAACTTTTTAAGATCTATTATCCTCCCACTAGCCCTTCAATAATAAACACATTTATCTAGAAAGCGGCGTGTTTTATAACAAACACCTTTTGCTAAGTAGGATTATAGAACATATACCCTAAACTTACTTTAGGATGTCCCACAATCAGTACATGTCAAATCTTGTCCCAAGCTTATCCTTTGAAACCTTTTCACATAAGTTGAACAACCCCTTATCTTAACATACTTAAGATTAGGAATCCTCCCCATCCATAACTTTTATGGAGTCTTGAAATGGATTTTGAGGTTACCTTTTTTTCAGAGATATGCTGACCATATTCAGGACATGATCCTGAAGGATCTTTGGAATGTCGGTAAAATCATTTTGGACCGTACCATGTTCAACAAGGTATGATTTTTCCTTTCGGATACATCAATCAATTATTACGTATCATGAGGTGTCCATTATGAGAAAAACCATTTGAGATGATCTAGAAACTTATTGCACAAGTATTTATTCCTTGATCTAATCAAAGAATCTTAATACTTTTGCCAATTTGTTTCACTTACAATTCTTTGAACCTTTCAAATAATTCACACTTGTATTTCAACAAATACATACATTCAACTCTTTGAATGATCATCTCCTTTTCTTATACTAGTTTTTTCAATTTATAAAATAATTTTTCACGTAAGTCAAGTATACAAAATCCATTAAATAATCTTTTCGGTTCTATACTGAAACATTATTATTATAAATAGAACAATAATTGTTCTTAATTATAATACCAAAGATTTCATTGTCCAACAATAAAATGGAAATAATATTTTTTAACAAGAACTGGAATACAATAACAACTTATTGACTTAATAGATTTGCCGTAGGCATTGCTAAACTATAAGTTTCTATGGCTAATATGGCAACCTTTGCTACATTTCCTTTACATAGGATTACTTATGTTTGTTTAGCTTTCTATACGCTTGGTCCCTTCATAAATCTATATTTATGATAACCAAAGTCGGTATCCAACACCCAAGTAGAACCTTGACTTAAAGAAAAATTTATTTCAATCATGAACAAAAGCGTATTATGAACCGAAACTTCACTAAGCTTCTTTGGTTAGCCTCTGCAAGATGCTTCTCGTAGTTTCTTTCCAGTATCCAGGCTTATTGCAGTGGAAGCAATCTCCTTTGCTATCCGTATCAGTTTTGTTCTTATTATCTTTTGTTTATGCCTTTCTATTTACCTTCTTTGAATCGTTCTTCTTTTTAGAAGATCCTTTGGCCCCTACCAGTAAGACTTGATCTTTCTTGGTTGGAAAGTGACTCTCAACATTTTTCAATATGTTAAGCAAATCAGGGAGGCTGATATCTAGCTTGTTCATATGAAAAATTCACAACAATTATGAAAGGAGTCCGGGAGTGAGTGCAAGATCAAATCTTGGCTCAACTCTCCATCCATGACAAAACCAGTTGTCCTAAATGATCAATCAAATTGATTATGTTAAGAACTTTTTATGCATACTATAGTGCCATTGGCCATTCTAGATTGGAAGAGTTCCTTAGATATCTCGATATCTATCGGTCCTACTTTCCTCACCATCAACTACTTGATGTGTAGGAATATAGTAGGAGCATCCATAGTTTCATCTTGCCGATTTGAAGCTTCGTTACTAATGGATGCGAGTATGATGCATTGAGCCAATGTGCATCATCTTGCCACTTTCTAAAAAGTAGCAATGTCTTCCTCAGAGGCATTATGCGCAACCATTGCGAGGATAGGCGTATTAAGGGACATAAGATAGCTTTTCGACTATGAGAACTATTCTCAAATTCCTTAACCAATCCATTTAATTGATGCCCGGTTAATTTAGCATCTAATATGCTTCGCAGTTGATAGTAATTTTAGACATTGTAAAATTACGTAAATGAATTTGTAATTAACAACATTTTAACATACATTCTTTTATTAATTACCAAAATAAATTAGGTCTTGTTTTAAATTGGTATCTCCCACTATTTTCTTCAAACTATATTACCCTCACTTATATAGTTCGGCAAAATCTAATTAAAGATTTGCTAGTGAGAATAAGGATCCCATTTCAAATGTATATAGCCTTGTGGTGACACAACAAACTATATATAAATAAATAGGTAGACAACTTTTGTCAATTACATCAACTATGCAACTCCTTTTCTTTTGCCTCTTAAGATTATTTTGATCAAGTGATGGCACATCCGAATCAAAATTATCCAAGTTAAGTCCGACCTAGCACTCCATATATTCAAAAAAGAAAAATATCATCCTTGTGGTGACACACCAAAACAATATTGTTCAATTTTCTTTATAAGCATCAAATGTGATAAATTAACATCTTAAATACTTAATACTTGCCTTGTGGTGACACAACAAACTCATATTAAATATTTAATACTCTATTAATTTTATCATGCTAGAAGGTGACGTTCGATATTCCAAATATCTTTGAACGCTTAGGACTTAATATATAAAAATTGAGGGGTTTGTTATTAATTTGTCTCATCTTGTTTTAGCATGCAACATATATATATATATAAATACGCGTCGCTATATTAATGAAACATGCGAAGCATGTTTGCATAATATATAATATATATAGTATAAGCATGCACATATAGAATACTATATTCTACTCGAATTGATTATGGACTTTTATTCTAGTTTGGTCTACTAGAGCCACCAAGTGAACCAAAAGGTCAAACCCTAGGGGTGCAAGAAATAATATTTAAATATAACTATTACATTTAAACCCGGGCTCCATTACAAAGCGGGTCTTCTAGCGCTCCTTGCTCCTTGATATCCAAATTTTCAAAATTAATTCTAACTATTCCTATTACAAAACTATTTAAAATAAATAGAAACCTTGATCGTGATCGAGGGAAGTACATAGGAGGAGATAGAATTTACATTAGAAAAAATTAGAGAAGGCGAGAGGTACGCAGACCCCATTTAATAAAACCCATACATTCATGCATCCAACTAAAATAAAATCCAATCACATTGGTCAATAGTCCATAATCAATCCCATTTATTATCATACACATCACCATATGCATCAATAAATAACATTCATCTTATGAATAATAAACATTTAATATATATATTGATATCATTTAATGGGCAAATTTAGTTAGTATAAAATCTAATTTTGAATCAAAATAAACTCCTTTATTTTAATCCAAATTTAAATCAAAATAAAACTATTTTATTTTAATTTATCCAATTTTGAATAAAATAAACTATTTTATTTTAATCAAAATAAATTCCTTTATTTTTATTTATTACGGAATCCAATTCCATGTAAAAAAAAAAATTATTAAAAGGAAACACAATTCTTTTCCTATTCACAAATAAAATTCTTTATTTTGAATAATATGAAATCTTATTTCATATTTAAATAAACTCTTTTATTTAAGGAAACACGGATTTTCTTTTCTATTCACAAATAAACTCTTTTATTTTTAATAATATGAAATCTTATTTCATATTTAAATAAACTCCTTTATTTAAGGAAATTAGGATTCTCTTTCCTATTCACAAATAAACTCCTTTATTTTAGGAAACATGGAATCCAATTTCAACTCCAATTAGTTATCATGGAATCCAATTCCAACTCTAATTAGTTAGCATTAATTTATATTTTAAAATTAAAATAAACTTTTATTTTAATTATAAAATAATTAAGAATAATATATATATATATATATATATATATATATAACTATTATATATATATATATAATATAATAACCATATATATATATATATATATATATATATATATATATATATATATATATATATATATATAAAATATAAGTGTCTGAGAATTTTTTTTTTTTTTAATCAAACTTCCATAATAATATATATATAATATTCAAGAGCGGTTTTATATATATAATATAAAAATAACAAACAAATGGTTTTTATATTGCGTTCTTGAATGGTTCTGAAATATATAAAAATACGTTATTCCTTTGGAGGATTCAAAGAATCACGGATTCAAAGAAATTATAATCTAAGATCCGCGATTTTTTTTTTTTAATAAATTTTATACAATAAAATTATTGCCCAATTAAATTGTTCTAAACACATATCAATATACATACTAAATTAAAATAATTAATAATTGGCATAAAAGTTTGGCTCTCGATACCTTCGTTAGGTTTATAATATTCAAAACGCAATAAAATTGCAAAATAATGCGGAAGCGTGGAAAAATCAGAGTTTAAAAATTTTACAAACCATATACCCGGATCACCCTTTATGCACAATTATTAATTAAACGAAAAAAGATAACGAATGAGAATCATACCCTTGAAGATCGAGCTTCCTCAGGTACAAGTTCACCTCCAATCCTTTTTCGCGTTCAACTTGAATCCACCGGTTTGGTTCCTTCCTTTGATCAACGTTAGCCACCCAAGTGTTTGGCCTCAGAGGTGATCCACCAAGGAATAATAAAGATTCAAGAAATGGGTATTTGGCTCAAACCCTAGTTTTCATCTCTATAGAAAAGAACGTACTCTCCAACAAATTGGAATTATGTCAGTATGTTGAAAAAGTCAACAACCCCACACCCATAATAAGACTCCTCTTATTAATAGATGTGGGCAACCCACCTTAACAATTAAGGAATTGGGATTTATTTAATTAATTAAATTCTTTTAATTAATTAAGCTCCCCTAATCTTATTAGGGATAATTAATTAAACTCCTTTAACTAATTTTCCTTCCTAATCCAATTAGGAATAAATGAGAGTACTTATATTAAATTAATTCCTAAACTCTTTTAGAAATTAAAATAATAATAATTGTAATAATATTAATAAGACTCCTCTTATTAATTTATATTTAATATTTCTAAAATATTAAATAATAAATATTAAGCTATTTAATTTATTCTATCACCATAGATTAAATTAAATATACATAATTATATTATTACGATTATGCCATTAACTTCTTAAATAATTATTCTTCCTTTTATGGTGTGACCCCTTTAGGTTCTCCATATTAAATAGGTTGTGAATAAATCAATTAGAACAATTCTAATCTTATTTAAATAAATAAATTAAACAATTAATTTATTTAAATAAATGATATTTATTCTACAATAGGGATAAGCCTCCTAGCGATCAAGCGACTTTCCGGATAATATAGATTTCAACATTAATCATTAAAGAACCTTTGAGTAAATAGTTCCGCATAATTCAATCCTTCCACCATACAATGTCCCAATTAAATATAAGACATGGAATCTTTGTCAAGTCTTATTTTATTTAATTATATGTATTTCGATCCTTAAATGCACAACACTAAATAATGCAAATTAGAAACTCCTTTCTAATTTCATTACGCATTGGCCAATGACTCTTTGGGTTGTCATTTATCGAATCACATAGGTCATTTCTCTTCTTTTAATAGAAGTGGTAGATTCTTTATTGATCATACATTATCTCCATATACAACTTATTATATCCAAGCATACCCTTTGATATACCCTAAGGGTCTTAAGGAATAAGTCAAAGTATAACTCATCATACACAAGATACTATGATGATCTCAAGTCCAAGGATCACTTGTACTACTATCACTACAGGAATTCCTATTGACAGGCAAGTAAAACTCCATTAGGTATTCCTTAGCGAGCCACGTTCAGTGAACTTATTCTCTAATAAGCACCTACATACTTGCTTTAGTGTCTCCACACAAATGATCATGATATCAATCATCCTCATCCAATGAGCAAGCAACGTATGTACCAATCTATCCGGATTCACTAATCCCCAATTTAGTAATCCAATGATTAGGAACTATTTTAGTTTTAAGCTTTCTAAGAATTTAGATCTCATTAGAATGATCATCATCATTATTCTAAAAGCATTGCTTAAAACTATGGGTTTATCACATATTATAAAAACAAAGATCATGTAGATAATTAAAAGCCTTTAATAAATTAATACTTTTTATTAATAAATGAATAAGATTGTTACAAAGTATATGCTTTATCATCAAACATGATTGGCTTGTGTGCATACTACTTTCAGCAATTATTGAATCAATAAAATAAAGTATTGAACAATAATTACTGTAACAATTATTGAGTAGTGACTTCTTACGTAAGCATCAATAATCCAAGATACTGTACAATACCGTGTGCTACTATGCAATCACGTGTATTACTGTACTTTTACCACCGGGTATTTCAACAGTTAACGGTAAAACTTTCGTCGTTATTTTTGTAAAAAGATAATTTTGTCGTTTTCTAACTCCGACAATAATTCTGCTGTGGGGTCCACCAATGATTGTGTCGTCGTACGAATATTCTCAGACAAAAATAATATTCCCCGACCAAATGAATATTTTATGACAATTGCTTACTTTATAAAATTTCCCGTGTGCTACTATGCAATCACGTGTATTACTATCTATGCACTACGGGCCAAAGATGACTTTCATCACAATATAAAAATGAGGATGGTGACATTGACATAAGAATTCAATTAAGTTAAAGCAAGGATAAATTTTAAAGAATTATAATTCAATTTATCCAAAGTTCATGAATGTCCAAATTGTCAACATGTAACTGTTTTGTGGAGTAAAATTCAAGAATAATATTGTATCAAAATAATTTTGACAGAAAAGAATTCAATTTTTGTCATGAATAGTACCCCGTGAATAGTACTCCGGCATGAAAAGATTAAACTTTAATAAGAATGTTCAGAAAAATATCTTTGTGAAACGATACTAAATGAAGTGCAAATTTCAAGGATATTCTACTAATTTCAAGGAGTATAGAAGCAATACTTATCAAAATGAGTGTAGAATTCGAAATCTAAAACGAAATAATATTACTTATATACTACAGAGTATGAAAGAAAATATTATTTCTAACGAATATTGAACAAAAATAATATCCCTTACCTTAAAAGGAGAGTATTTCTGACTAGTAAGGCGGGGATATTCTTGAATAAAACTTGTAAGACCCCAACTTTTACGAATAAAGATTAATTTTTTTTTAAATATATTTTTGAATATTATGGTGTGTATTTGATATAATGTGATAGTTTTGGGTATTATTTATAAGTTTTGCAAAGTAAGCAAGTGGTTATATAATATTCGATTGGTCGGGGGAATATTCATACGACAACACAATCATTGGTGGACCCCATAACAAAAGTATTATCGTAGTTAAAAATGACATAATTATCTTTTTATAAAAATAACTGCTAAAGTTTTATCGTTAAACTGTTGAACTACCCGATAGTAAAAGTACAGTAATACGCGTGGTTGTATAGTAGCACACAGTATTGATTATTGATGCTTACATGAGAAGTCACTCAGTTATACTCAATTATTGCTACAGTAATTGCTGCATCATATCTCTCATATTATTGATTCAATTATTGTCACAGTATCATCTGCATAATATTTTATATTATTAAATCAATAATTGAGATGATAAAGTTTTCATATTATTATTTACAACATTGACAATGTCTAGAAGTTCTGTCAAGGAGAGGTTTGGTCACCTAATTGCGCGCCAATAAGGAGAAATCCTTATCGAAAAGCCCCCTCTTTCCTGGGAACGATCTAGTTGTTAAATATTGTGAGTTATAATATTAATGATGAATAAGTTCGTGTTGATTAAAGATGAAATTGATAGTTCCATTATGTTGGGATTATTAGTGTTAGTGGAAATCGACATTTATTTCGATAATAATTGATGTCTGGAGGTTATACTGACCAATCGGGTAATTAATCGGATAAATGAGCAATTAATTGATATTAATTCACATGCTTATAACTATTTGTTCACATGTGTGTACTATTGATTCACATTCATGTACTATTAGGGGAATTGGTGCAAGATTGATAATACTTGCATGACTAAATTAAAAATGGAGGTATAGATGAAGGTACTATACTGTAATTAGTTTTTTCACATGATTATACTATTAAGTCACATGAATGAACTATTAATTCACATTATTCATTATTAGGGGAGGTGGTGTAAGTTTGATAATACTTCCAGGGCTAAATTAAAAATGAAGAAAAAGAGGAAGGTATTATACTGTAATATTTCGAGCCCCAAAACGTGCAATTATGGAAACTATGTTTTCCTATAAATAGAAGCTCATTCTTCCTTCATTCTCACCAATTCACTAAGTCTCACAAGAGCAATTATAGATAGAGAAGCAATAGAGAGAGAATCTATAAAGAGAAAGAAGAAGAGAAGTCTGCTACATCACTATTCAAGTATCCAGTCTTCTTCAGAGGTAAGGGATATTATATTTTTCAGTATTCGTAGAAATAATATTTTCTTCCATACTCTGTAGTATGTGAGTAATATTATTTCATTTCATATTCCTGATTATACCCTCATTCTGTTAAAGTATTGCTTCTATACTCCATGAAATTAGTAGAATATCCATGATATTTTTGCTTCATCCAGTATCTTTTCATAAAAATATTATTATGAGTTTTCTTGATAATTATTGATCTTTTCATACTAGAATACTATTCATGAGTTACTATTTACGGGTTGCTATTCACCCGGTTACTATTCACTCAAATATTATTCACTCGGGTATTCGGGGCACTTTTTATGTTGGAGTACAATTCATGAGTTACTATTCATGGGTTACTATTCACCCAATTACTATTCACCTGAATATTATTCACTCGAGTATTTGAGGCACTTTTCATGTCGGGGTACTATTCACGAGGTACTATTCTTGAAGTACTATTCACATGGTACTATTCACGGGGTACTATTCACCCGAAAAATATATTTCTTTTATGTCCAAATTATTTTTAATACATGAACATTATTCTCGAAGTTTACTCCACAAATCAGTATCAAGTTGACAATTTGGACAATATTGAATTATGGATAAATTAAATTATAAATCTTTAAAAATTTATCCTTCAACTTATTTTATTGAATTTTTATTCATTGTCATCATCCTTATGTTATATTATGTTGAAAGTCATCCGTGGCCTGTAGTGCATAGATGGACTTGGTATGATTATGACCAGGGATTATTCGGTATAATCATAACCGTAATATTACAAATGATGTGGTAAAAGTCCTCATTGGACTGTAGTGCATTGATGGATAGTTGCTGGCATGATCATGACCATTGATGAATACACGAATATCCTTGGCCCGTAGTGCATGGATAATTTGTGGTCGTGATACTAAAGAATATCTTTGGCCGTAGTGCAGGGGTGATTCGATGATGTGGATTATTTATTAAGCTGAGTCTCATCAATAAAAGTGATGAAAAATCTTTTAAATCATATAAGATAGTAGATTTTATGCTCTACTTGACTCTTTTAATGGATTGCTTGTTCCGCTGTAGTTAAACTTGATGTTTGTTATATGTTATTAGTTTAACACTGTTGAAGGCTAACGATAAATTATTCTACATTATCTTAGTCATAATATTCTCTTACTGGGCTAGTTGAGCTCACCCTTTTTCTTTCATTGTTCCCTTCAAGAAATGAGAACGTAGTTGGGACTAGTCGGGGAACAGAGTGACAGTCCAGATGATAGTATTAGTAGTCCTCACTATTCTATAAAATAGCGTGATAATAAATGTATTGAGGACTCTATTTGAGTTGAATACTGTCTAGAAGATAATATTCGTATTAAAACTCTCAGTTTATATTTTGTCGTATTTTACACGACAGTTGTATTATTAAGTTGTATTTGAATTTTGTACCATGTATTTGGCGACTCAAGATGGGTGATATATACCTATTTTGGGGGCATCACAGTTGGTATCAAAGCTTAGGGATATGATCCCTAGCTGAGATGTGAGACAAGAACTAGGAGGGGAGAGACGGGGAATTCCTTCACTAGTATGACCTACCTAAGTTTAATTGGTATTTAATTGGTCGGTCAGAGTATAGGGATAATATGTCGTATGTCAATTAACCCTTGTTTTGTGGTAGTATTTGAAAATGACATCTGAGAATGTTGAGAATAGCAATGGAGCACAGGAGACCGTTGAGTCACCACATATCAATACCAGGGATAATGTGCATCAAGAAGGCAAAAATCCTCATGCAAACAATAACACCGACCAAATGATGAACGGAGGAATGTTTAGGGGCTTTCTGCAATTCATGCAACATCACACGAGAGAGACTCATGTCCAAAATATATTTGGAAACACTAGAAACTCTCGGACGGTCACCGCTAAACAGTTCAAGGAGCTGGGACCACCGGAGTTTATTGGAGAGCCAAAACCACTAAAAGTGAAAACGTGGATAAAGCAGATCACCAAGATATTTGATGTCTTGGGATGCTCCGAGGAGCAAAAGGTTCCCTTTGCCACATTTATGTTGCGAGGAGAGGCAGATTACTGGTGGGAATCGGTAAAGCGTACTCAACCTGCCGCACTGAAGATGTCTTGGGAGAAGTTCCAAGAACTATTCAACGACAAGTACTTTCCCAAAAGTATTCCTCACATGAAAGAGGTAGAGTTCATCAAGTTGGACCGAAATAGGACCATGTCGCAGTACGAAGTTAAGTTTGCCGAGTTATCCTGGTTTGCGTCTCACTTGGTTGATAATGAGAAGAGAATGACGCGGATGTTTCTAAGAGGTTTGAAACCCGAGATATGTCAATATCTAATTTCTCATAAACTGTGTTTGTATTCTGATGTTGTAAATAGGGCTCAGTTATTGGAGCGCGATAATGAGTTAACCAAACCAAGAGAAAATAGCCGACAAAATGATAATACCCGTGGTAGCAGTCATCGAAGCGGTGATAATGAACGTGGAGGGAATCAAAATGCTAGAAATGGTAACCACTTCGGTGGTAATCATGGCCAAGACAATAAGAATGGATATTTCAAGAAGAGGAGATTCAACAATGATGGAAAGGCGTCAAGATCAAGATTTTGTTGTTAAGGAAGGAGAATGACCACCTATCATATGCTTCAAATGGGGAGGGGAGGGACATATCAGTCCAAACTGTGCACAGCAGTCCAAAACGTGTTACAATTATGGAAGAGAAGGTCACCTAGCTAGATTTTGTCGTTCAGGGAAGGCAAGTCCAGCTGGGATGGAGGCACCGAAGCCGTCCCAAAAAGGTCAAAACCAGTAGTTCAAGGAAGAGCATTTGTTGTGACCTCCCAGAAAGCAAGGAACCCAAAATAGGTCATCACGGGTAAGCTTATCATAAACTCTAGCGAAGTCTATACCTTATTTGATACCGGTTCTACCCATTCTTTTTTTTCTCCTGCTTGCGCTCAATGTTTAAATTTGACTGCGGAGAAATTAGACTTTGACTTATCTGTTGAAACTCCGTTGGGAGAAACCTTTATTACATCCACGATTTATAAGTCTTGTTTGGTTCAAATCGGTACCCTCACATTACCTGTCGATCTTATTTCATTGAAAATACTTGCATTTGACGTGATTCGAGGGATTGATTGGTTAACTACTCATCATGCTAAAATTAATTATTTTCGTAAGGTTGTTAGCTTTCATATTCCTAATCAACCTATTATGTGAATTCAAGCGACCAAACCATTAAAATCAATCACGGTCATCTCAAGCCATAATGCTTTTCGTTTATTGAAAAACGGATGTCAAGCTTTCTTAGCTCATGTCTGAGATTTAAAAAAAAATACGTCATATTTGAATGATATTTCTATTGTTAATAAATTTCCTAACGTATTCCTCGAAGAACTTCCTGGCCTACCCCCGGAGTGTGAAATCGAGTTTGGTATCGAACTTGAACCCTGTACAAAACCCATTTCCAAAGCCCTATATCAAATGGCTCCTATTGAACTTCAGGAGTTAAAAACCCAACTACAGGAATTGTTAGACATCGGTTTCATTCGTCCTAGTACATCTCCTTGGGGTGCTCCTATTCTATTCGTGAAGAAGAAAGATGGAAGTATGGGACTTTGTATTGATTATCGGGAGTTGAATCATGTCACCATAAAAAATAGGTACCTGGTACCTCGTATTGATGATCTGTTTGACCAGTTGCAAGGCGCCAAATTCTTTTCAAAGATCGATCTTCATTCTGGATATCATCAGTTGAAGATTAAAACTGATGACATTCTGAAGACTACTTTTAGTACTCAGTACGGGCATTACGAATTCCTAGTCATGTCTTTTAGATTGACTAATGCTCTTGCTGCCTTCATGGATATGATGAACTGAGTATTTAAGGAATATTTGGATCACTTTGTGGTCGTCTTTATTGATGACATCCTCATATACTCCAAAACCTGTGAAGACCATGAGAAACACTTGAGACTGATACTCCAAAAGCTTCGTGAAAACAAGCTATATACCAAGTTAAAGAAATGCAAGTTCTGGCTTGAGGAAGTAGCATTCCTTGGGCACGTAATATCAAATTACGGAATATCTGTTGACCCGGTAAAGATTAAAGCAATTCAAAGCTGGGAGCAACCTAAGTCAGTGACCGAAGTACGTAGCTTTCTCGGCTTAGCTGGTTATTATCAGAGGTTCGTGGAAGGCTTTTCTCGAATCGCTACTCCATTAACTCAGTTGACTCGAAAAGATACAAAATTTGGTTGGAGCGAGGAATGTGAGAAGAGTTTTCAAGAACTCAAGTGGAGACTCATTTCAGCACCTGTTCTGACAATACCATCTGGCTCAGAGGGAATTTTCATCTACTGATGATGCTTGGGCAAAAGGGTTAGGATGTGTTCTCATGCAACATGGGAAAGTCATAGCTTTATGCCTCACAAAGAACTCAAAGAATATGAGAGGAATTATCCTACTCATGATCTAGAATTGGCAGCTGTTGTTTTTGCGCTTAAGATTTGGAGGCATTACCTGTATGGAAAAAAGGTGGAGATCTTGTGACGCCCCCAAATCCGGGTCTCTTCCAACTCGACATATGGTGTTCCACGGTGCTACAATTCACACAAATATTCAATTGAAATGCCTCAAAAGAACGAATATGTCCTATATATATTCCAAAACAATAATACCATTCCCCAGGTTCTTTATAACCATTACATTTGTTATTGTCATAATATCAAATATTATCATTACAAACCTATACTATTACATAGGTAATCTACAAGTTCTCTTTAGCCTTCCCTTTATCCTTGATGAATCCTTCGGTGCATTCGGTCTAAGCTGCATTCATATGGTTCAAGCAAGAGTGAGCATAACAAGCTCAACAAGTACAACAATTTCATTTAAAAAACATGCATGAAACGTAGGAATCATATATCTTCAATAACTGGATAATAGTTACGAAGTACTATCCATAATTCAAAATAGCATCTCTTTTCCTTCAAAATGTTTTACAACAACAATATTCAGTAAAACATCAATTCTAGTCTAAGACCATGAGTATTTCATAATTTCTTTGAAAAGGACAACCTGGCACGAAGTCCATAATTCCGCCATAGCTTACGAGCACTTCTAGGTGATCAGCCTATAGTACTCTATGTTGATCAACACTACATCCATTAAACGTCTGTACGTTTAAGTTGTGGCAACCTCACGTGCTCATCGAATACTCGATGAAAAATACATTTGTTTATTCATATACAGGCTTACCTTGAATCCGTACCAAATATTTGGCGTAGGAGAGCGTTAGCAATTCTATATTGAAAGACTTGTAAACAATTCAATCAATCTATCATGATTAGTCTAGCCGAGTTAAAACTGGCATAGACTCTTTCCTGAAAACCATACATGCATCTCATGACTTAAATCATTTGAAAACCTGGCTAACACGAAGGTTAGATAAGTGTTTAGAAAAGCTTGCCTTCATCGTCTGCTACAGTAAAATTATGTTTCCTTTGAATCTTTACGGTCTCTACAACACATAACCACATAACATACCACATTAGGTCATGAATGAACATACATATTCCTTAAAGAATCTTACCCTTCTTCTCAATCTAATTACGTATTAGATTTGTTATTTATTGGTTCTGGCTTTCTGTCGTTCTTTTACATCGTTCTTACTAACTTCTTTCTCTTATATAACTTAATTGAAATTATTTCATTAATACAACTCGGTTCGCGTTAAACATCCTTCCTCACGGCTTATTAGTGTTCTTACGTTATTATTCGAAACTCGATCGTCATTGGTGAAGTATTAACATTAAATATCATTCACGATTTATTTATTTAACCTTTACGTTCTTCATTCCCGCTCCATTGCTTATCTTCAACCTTTAGTTATACTTAAGGTTTATAACATCCTTAATGATGCTACATTAAGTTTAGTAATGTATTGGTTCATTACTAATTAATTATCTTATATTTCCTTACTTGTAAGCTTTTATTACTGTGCATGATCTAGTGTTGGCGCCGCCACGCTTGCTTTTCTCTTCTTTGGGCTCATGCACATGCGTGCTTTTGGTTTCTAGAATTTGGTCGCGTATTGCCAAGGCTTTCATACCTAGTGTAATTGGCGTATTTGCGACACCATTTTAACAGGGCTAAGGTCCGGTCTCGTCAGCTGCTGATTTGGGTCTTTTCTTCTTTGAGAGTGCATGCACACAAGACATTTCTGTGCCTTAGAAAAATTTGACAGATTTTCTTTTTGGTGAGATTCCCGGGCTCGTAACTTCTTCGTTATAAGTCCGAATTGGCTCGTTCAAGAGCCTACAGTTCACAAATCACATACTCTACATGTTCATGCAAGAATTTTATCTATTCAACTTCGTTTGCTAATGATTCACCTATTAGTCCATTTTTAACGAAAACGATAAACGTTCGTGAACATATAATGCTCGTTTCTTCATTCTAAGTCGGAATCCGATCATTTTTGAGTCCGCAACTCTATAATGCCAAATAAGACTTGTCTCCACTGAAAACTAATTTTTCTAAGCTCAATATCAAAATTCTACTTCCATTCCAAGAATTTCACAAATTCGACGACTATCGTCCAATCATGTGAATTCCGGCGAAACTTCGTTACTTAAGATTTGTTCATCATTCTAAATGAATTCAATTCATTATATAGACATCTCCACCTACATATTACAACATCTTATTTTCATGTGAAGTCATTACATGTTCTTTATGAACTTATTTACTTATTAAAGTATAACATACTTGTTTTCATTGCTTATGACTTATTAATGAGTTAAGTCCTTTAATCACTATTCTTACATCTCATTAATCATACTAACTTCTTGACATACATACTTAATTAACTTACATACATGATAAGTTATTACTTATCTTTGTGAGTTTGTAACTTTTAAAAATACAAACTACTTATGTTTCCATTTCTCATGACTTAGGATAGTTTATGACTTCTAACCATTATTCTTACTTCTTATTAACATACTAACTTCATTTGTGTAATCATGTTACAAGTTCATATACGCTCATTATAAGTTCATAACTTATTTAGATTTGATTTACTCATTCGTGACTTACACGGCTTAAGTTCATTGAGTTGTTCATTCTCTTCATTCTTTAGCATACAAAGCCTACCACTACCCACTTCTCTAACAATAGAAGAGAAAGTGATTCATGGCTTAGGTTCTTACCCTTGAAGATTACTTGATTAAGCTTTGACCTTCTTCTTACTTCTTGATATATGAAAGACTAGCTTTCTAGCTTTTCTAGCTTATTCTCTCAAGCAAATAAGCACTTAACTTGTTGGAGTTTTGAACAAGGAACAAATGAGCTAGCAAGCTTCCTATTTATAGGAAATCCTAAGTGAGGGCATAAGGGTCATTAATCCATCCACCTCCTTACTATTCCTAGCTTAAGCACTAAGTAAACTTGGCCTCCACAACACTTAGGCATTAAGTTAACTTGCTTAGCACAACTTTCATCCTTTGCTTGCTCACCACATTTACTTAACCATTAAGTTATCTTGTTCCCCACTTTAATTACTTGGTCATTACATATCTTAGCCATTAAGTTACTTGCTCCCTACTTTGGATCATCCATGGTTTGCCCTATGGGTCACCCTAGCCCATTGGATCATAGCTTGGGCTTAGTTTTAATTAGCTTAGCTTAAGTTTTGGGCTTGTACATTAAATTCTATTGGACTTTAATATTAAATCTATTGGACTTGTACATCCTACATAATCCATAAATCCATTCACAATTGGCTTAAAGCCTTAGGACGTATTTATTTATGTATTCATCTCGTATTCTAACTCGTATACTAATTCATGATATATGACATACAATCATTCATACATACTCGTATAATAATCGTATCATACTCGTATTTATTACCTTGTACAATACCTACGTATTATACGATCGTCGCTTTAATTTACTATACGCATTTAAATTCCTTCTCGCAAATCCCTTTCTTATAACCGTTAGGTTTTAATTCCACATGCGAAATATTATGTTTTCCATAACTGAAATATTATTGGATATTCCATCTTACCTTGATATTCTATCATTACGTATTTCTCGGAAGTTCAAAAATAATTCCCGAGTAGAAATGCGTGAATAGTGTTTTTTGAAAATTTCTCGAAAAGCTTTTATTTTCGTCTTGGAAATTCAAACACTTTAATTCTATCACGTAGCTAAAATCCTACGACGTTCTGATATGTTTAGGTCATCGAACGACCTTCCATTAGCTTGCTCCTATAAATAATCAATTAAATTTATTTAATCCATATAATTAAATAAAATTTTAATTCTCTAATAATCCAATTTTCTCGTGTGTTACATTCTTCCCCCGTTATAAGGATTCTATCCCCAGAATCTCGCTAATACTATATGCACCATTGAGGAAAATTTTTCTTCATTTTAATCTCGAGTTCCCACAATGTTTTTTCGACATTGGGGTTCTTTCATTTCACTTTCACCGAAGGTATTATCTTAATTCCCATGACTCGTCAATTCCTATCAATAATCTGAGTTGGAAGTTAAACCCTTATTAACATATTATGCTATCTTCTCTCTGATTAATTCTTCTTTTAACTCATTATTATCTAGAACTCAAATTCCTCCTTTAAAACAAGATTATACTTGATCTTCTATTTATCCTGCATCCTCTTCTTCATCCGCTTGTACTCCTTGTTACCTAGTTGAGTCTAAATTGTGAATAACATTTCTACTGCTTCTTTCCATAATTTAACTTTCAACTATGCTCTTACCATCCCCATTATTAACTCAATCTGAGTCGTTAACATCGATAGTTTTTCCGTCCTACTTAACGTGTTGGCTTCTATGTTTACCTTCCTTGAATGATATAAGATATCGCAGTCCTTCTCTACCACATATTCCACTCCTTCTGTGTGAAGATATATTTCAAACTCTTAGAGTCTGTGTATATCTCACACTTCTCCCTGTATAAATACTATCTTCAGATTTTTTTATTCAAAAACTACAACTGCCAATTATAGATCATAAGTAGGATAGACCTTCTTATAATCCCTTAACTGGCATGATGCATACACAATGACTTTGCCATGCTCCAAGAGCACGCAATCTCGCCATCTATGCAAAATGTCGAGATACACTACAAAATTCCTCGTATCATCTGATAAAGACAATACATGTGCTTCACTTAACCTTCCTTCTTAATTTTTGAAAACTAATTTTCTTACTTCTCATTCCCATCATACCTATTAATTACAATTATGTATATCTTTTAAGCTCAAATTCATGCATAGTGAATTATGTATCCCACTTCTCCCTCCGTAGTGTTTCTTACACTACCTTCAAATGTTCAGCGTGATCTTCTGGCATCTTGAATTAGACTAGAATATCACCAATGATCATTATGACACCCTCATCCAAATATTATTTGAACACTCTGTGACGCTAATGGTACCCTCAACCATAGCACCTCACAAGAGTACCTATCCGCTTACCAACGTCTTGCTCGATGCCCCTTATGGAAAGTTTAACCTCCGCATATTATTCAACCCAAATGACATAACCAGAAACTTGTTATAACTATAACGAGTTCTGAACGTCATCTAAGGTACCTCCTCCTTCTTCCTTACTTTCTATCGACTATACCCCGTACACAAATCTATTTTAGAAAAATTATTTGCCCCTTTCAACTGATCAAATAAATCATCGATCCTGGGCCATGGATACTTACTTTTAACCGCTAACTTACTCCTCTTACGATAGTCGATATGCAACCGTAATGACTCGTCTTCTTTCTTAACATCCTCCTATCTTGTGTTATGATTAGACAACAATAATGTTCCGGTGATTTATTACAGTAAATTACTACCTTGGATTTTCTGAAAAACTGAAGATTCACACTTTTCTTATAACTATTTATTATAGCTCTATGTTTAATCAACCCATTCATACCGAGAATTTTGTCAAATTCTCTCAACATTAACAGTACTTATCTACCCACACATACATACCTTTATTATTCATGAAACAATTTTCACGAATATAATTATCGAAAGTTATTTCCTCCTCCTCTACCTTTAATGTTTAAAGGTACTTATAACCCCTTTCAGATAGACTCCTAGATGAGTCTTTCCACATGTCTTATATGCTCTGATCCTACGCTTAGGATCCCCTTGTCCCACTCCAGTATTCCCAGAGTTAAAATTCTTTCTTTTTGACATACTGCCACTGGCATTCTCTGCCTTGGTTACTCCATCTCCCTTGCTCTTATTCTTCCTCTCTTTCTGGTATTGAGTCAACGCCTCACTACCATCCTCTGCTATAATCACCTTCTCCAGAATGGTTCCATAGGAAACCCTCTGGAACACTGCAATCCTAATATAGAGCCAGGGTTTCAGGCCCTGCTCAAACCTACGAGCCTTTCTATCCTTAGTGTCTACTTGGTGTGGAGCAACCCTTGCCAATTCATTGAATTTGGCTGTGTACTGGGGAACCGTCATGTCCCCTAGTTTAAGTTCTAAGAACTTAATCTCCATCCTCCCTTGCATGCTTGTACGGAAATAATTCTCAAAGAAAACCTTCTTGAATTGTTACCATGTTACCAAATCTATTCTAGTCCCACCCTGGTGAACCTCCCACCAAAAGTTGGCTTCACCTTTTATCATGTAAGTCGCAAAAGAAGTCTTTTGCGCCTCACCTACACTTGTAATAATAAACGCATTCTCTATTTCTTTTACCCATATATGGGCCTCTATTGGGTCCGTCGTTCCTTTGAACTCCGGCGGACTTACGCTTTTAAACTCTTTAAAGGCAGTCTCTATGGCTACCCAAGATCCCGCGGGTACTCTACCCCGATTTGGTTAAATGCAATTGTTAATAAATTAACGAACTCTTGCATAGGGTTGTTCTGACCCCCTTGGTTATCATTATGTGATTCCACTTCCGAATTACGTTGTCTTCATCTTGGCTAAAATTTCATTATTATCTATTTACTTACTTCGTTATTATTCGCCACATAACAACTCATACCATAACAAAGTATATTCAATGAAAACTTCATTATATTCATATGCTTCTTCATAGTTTGAAACTATTTACAATTTGCTTTCATAGCCAAAAGCTATTACATTTTATACAAAAGAGGGTTTTACGTCACTACACACATATTTATAACTCTAGACTTCTAATAATGCATAACAGAATCCTCGTGTTTCTCATTTGTAATTATCCCTACAGTATCTCGACTAATCATATGACAGTTTCGTCCTGACTCAATGGAATAACAAGCATCTTTTAGCTTGAAATCCTTATGAGCACTCTCATGGATGTAAGACATCCGTGCTATGTTCTTGTCATTCTCTCCTAGTTCCCTACGAAGCTCATCGGCATCTTCCTTATAGTCCCTAGTCTGCTCTGTTATAAGCACCTGTTTATCGTGCTCTGACTCAAAATCTGCTTCTGCAGACATCTTAGCTTCATAGAGATAACTAATCTTTTCACTCTGATTCTGCACAACTTTTCTCAGTTGTACATTCTTGTCAAGCACTACAAGATACAATGCTCTCATTGCATCTAGAGGTGATGACTCTAGTGTAGGTACCACCATATCAACCGATATCACCTCCATTTCTTCCTCCTTAACTATCATCATATTAAGATATGATGATATATCCATATCTCCCTCGGAGTAGTCTTCCTCAGAAAAGTAGTCCTCTGTCTCCGACTCTTCTTAAATCACTAATGGTACCTCCGCCCCTAGCATGGGTACAGTCTCTACTCTGTTCGCAATTTCTTCACTCACCAAGTTTACCTCCTTTGGACTTCTCTTCCTTAACGAGGTTATTAGCTTAGGGTTCTTCCTCCCTTAAGTTATATATCCTAATGCTTTGATACCAAGCTATGACGCCCCCAAATCCGGATCTCATCCAACCCGACATATGGTGCTCCATGGTGCTACAGTTCACACAAACATTCAATTGAAATGCCTCAAAAGAACGAATATGTCTTATATATATTCCAAAACAATACTAACATTCCCCAGGTTCTTTATAACCATTACATTTTTTCTTGTCATAATATCAAATATTATCATTACAAACCTATACTATTACATAGGTAATCTACAAGTTCACTTTAGCCTTTCCTTTATCCTTGACGAATCCTTCGGTCCATTCGGTCTAAGCTGTATTCTTATGGTTCAAGCAAGAGTGAGCATAACAAGCTCAACAAGTACAATAATTTCATTTAAAAAGCATGCTTGAAACATAGGAATCGTATATCTTCAATAACTGGATAATAGTTACGAAGTACTATCCATAATTCAAAATAGCATTTCTTTTCCTTCAAAATATTTTACAACAATAATATTCAGTAAAACATCAATTCTGGTCCAAGACCATGAGTATTTCATAATTTCTTTAAAAAGGACAACCCGACACGAAGTCCGTAAGTCCGGCATAGCTTACGAGCACTTCTAGGTGATCAGCCTATAGTACTCTATGTTGATCAACACTACATCCATTAAATGTGTGTACGTTTAAGTTGTGGCAACCTCACGTGCCCATCGAATACTCGATGAAAAATACATTTGTTTATTCATTTACAGGCTTACCTTGAATCCGTATCAAACAGTTGGCGTAGTATAGCGTTAGCAATTCTATAATTAAAGACTTGTAAACAATTCAATCAATCTATCAAGATTAGTCTAGCCGAGTTAAAACTGGCATAGACTCTTTCCTGAAAACCATACATGCATTTCATAACTTAAATCATTTAAAAACCTGGCTAACACGAAGGTTTGACAAGTGTTTAGAAAAACATGCCTTCAGCGTCTGCTACAGTAAAATTACGTTTCCTTTGAATCTTTACGGATTTCTACAACACATAACCACATAACATACCACATTAGGTCATGAATGAACATACAAATTCCTTAAAGAATCTTACCCTTCTTCTCAATCTAATTACGTATTAGATTTGTTATTTATTGGTTCCGGCTTTCCGTCGTTCTTTTACATCATTCTTACCAACTTCTTTCTCTTATATAACTTAATTGAAATTATTTCATTAATACAACTCGGTTCGAGTTAAACATCCTTCTTCACGGCATATTAATGTTCTTACGTTATTATTCGAAACTCGATCGTCATTGGTGAAGTATTAACATTAAATATCATTCACGATTTATTTATTTAACATTTATGTTCTTCATTCCCGCTCAATTGCTTATGTTAAACCTTTAGTTATACTTAAGATTTATAACATCCTTAATTATCCTACATTAAGTTTAGTAATGTCTTGGTTCATTATTATTAATTATCTTTATTTCCTTACTTGTAAGCTTTTATTACTGTGCATGATCTAGTGTTGGCCGCCGCCTGCCAACTTCTCCTCTTGGGCTCTGTATTGCAGGCATGCAGGCTTTTGGTTTCTAGAATTCGGTCATGGCGCTGCGGCACCATACCTAATATAATCAGCCGCACTACGGCGCCAGTTAACAGGGGCTAAGGTCCGGTCTCACGCTACGTTGTCGGTCTTTTCTTCTTTGAGTCGTGCCGCAGCGCGGACTCTGTGCCTTAGAAAAATTTGACAAATTTTCTTTTAGGTGAGATTCCCAGGCTCATAACTTCTTCGTTATAAGTTCAAATTGGCTCGTTCAAGAGCCTACAGTTCATAAATCACATACTCTACATGTTCATGCAAGAATTTTATCTATTAAACTTCGTTTACTAAAAATTCACCATTAGTCCATTTTTAACAAAAACGATAAACGTTCGTGAATGTTCAATGCTCGTTTCTTCGTTCTAAGTCTGAATCCGGTCATTTTCGAGTCCGAAACTCTATAACGCCAAATAAGACTTGTCTCCATTGAAAACCAATGTTTCTAAGCTCAATATCAAAATTCGACTTCCATTCCGAGAATTTCACGAATTCGACGACTATCGTCTAATCGTGTGAATTTCGGCGAAACTTCGTTACTTAAGATTTGTTCATCGTTCTAAATGAATTCAATTCATTATGTAGACATCTCCACCTACATATTACAGCATCTTATTTTCATGTGAAGTCATTACATGTTCTTTATGAACTTATTTACTTATTAAAGTATGCATACTTGTTTTCATTGCTTATGACTTATTAACGAGTTAAGTCCTTTAATCACTATTCTTACATCTCATTATTCATACTAACTTCTTGACATACATACTTAATTAACTTACATACATGATTCATGGCATACAAATCCTACCACTACCCACTTCTCTAACAATAGAAGAGAAAGAGATTCATGGCTTAGGTTCTTACCCTTGAAGATTACTTGATTAAGCTTTGATCTTCTTCTTGCTTCTTGAAATATGAAAGACTAGCTTTCTAGCTTTTCTAGCTTATTCTCTCAAACAAATAAGCACTTAACTTGTTGGTGTTTTGAACAAGGAACAAATGAGCTAGCAAGCTTCCTATTTATAAGAAATCTTAAGTGAGGGCATAAGGGTCATTAATCCATCCACCTCCTTACTATTCCTAGCTTAAGCACTAAGTAAACTTGGCCTCCACAACACTTAGGCATTAAGTTAACTTGCTTAGCACAAATTTTATCCTTTGCTTGCTCACCACATTTACTTAATCATTAAGTTATCTTGCTCCCCACTTTAATTACTTGGTCATTACATATCTTAGCCATTAAGTTACTTGCTCCCTACTTTGGATCATCCATGGTTTACCCCATGGGTCACCCTAGCCCATTGGATCATAGCTTGGGCTTAGTTTTAATTAGCTTAGCTTAAGTTTTGGGCTTGTACATTAAATTCTATTGGACTTTCATATTAAATCTATTGGACTTGTACATCCTACATAATCCATAAATCCATTCACAAATGGCTTAAAGCCTTAGGACGTATTTATTTACGTATTCATCTCGTATTCTAACTCGTATACTAATTCATGATATATGACATACCATCATTCATACATACTCATATTTATTACCTTGTACAATACCTACGTATTATATGATAATCGCTTTAATTTACTATACGCATTTAAATTCCTTCTCGCAAATCCCTTTTTTATAATCGTTAGGTTTTAAGTCCACAGGCAAAATATTACGTTTTCCATAACTGAAATATTATTGGATATTCCATCTTACCTTGATATTCTATTATTACGTATTTCTCGAAAGTTCAAAAATAATTCCTGAGCAGAAATGCGTGAATAGTGTTTTTTGGAAAATTTCTCGGAAAGCTTTTATTTTCGTCTTGAAAATTCAAACACTTTAATTCTATCACGTAGCCAAAATCCTACGATGTTCTGATATGTTTAGGTCATCGAACGACCTTCAATTAGCTCGCTCCTATAAATAATCAATTAAATTTATTTAATCCACATAATTAAATAAAATTTTAATTCTCCTAAAAATTTGATTTTCTCGGGCGTTACAGTTCTTTACGGATCATAAAAGCCTCAAATATTTCTTCACTCAAAAGGAACTCAACTTGTGGCAACGACGATGGCTTGAGCTGTTGAAAGATTATGATCATACCATCCAATACCATCTTGGAAAAGCGAACGTTGTAGCTGACGCATTGAGTAGAAGATCATATGCGGGTACGAGTGCAATATTTTCAATGCAAAGACCCATTTTGTATGACTTACGAAGGATGGAGATGGAGATGGAGAGAGAGTTAGAGACTCCAAGGACCCATGTGATGATGGCGAATATACGAGTAGAACCAACTTTAATCGATAAAATTAAAGTTGCTCAAGCTACAGACCTGGAGCTGATGCGTATGAGGGAGAAAGTGCAACAAGGTGCTATTCCAGAAGCAAGAATCGATGAAGAAGGAATACTTCAAGTCAACTCCAAATTTTGTGTTCCTAATGATTCTAACTTGAAGTATAAAATCATGATGGAGGCACACAACACACCGTTTGCAATCCATCCTAGGAGTACCAAAATGTATCGTGATCTTCGAGATACATTTTAGTGGAGCAATATGAAAAGAGAGATAGTGGGGTTTATCTCAAGGTGTCTAACTTGTCAACGAGTCAAGGCGGAGCATCAAGTGCCAAAAGGTCCATTGCAACCACTTCAAATTCCAGAATGGAAGTGGGAGCACATTACCATGGATTTTGTTACTGGTCTTCCCAAGGTTTCTCAAGGCATAAATGAGATTTGGGTCATTGTTGATAGATTGACCCAAGTTTGCTCATTTCTTACCGATACGAGAAACTTATACACTTGAACGTCTTGCTCGTATGTACATAAACAAGATTGTAAGATTGCATGGTATGCCAGTATCCATAGTTTTTGATCGAGACCCAAGATTCACTTCACGATTTTGGGTTAGTTTACAAAAAGTTATGGGCACGGATTTATGATTTAGTTTGGCATATCATCCTCAAACGGACGGACAGTCAGAGAGGACTATTCAAACTCTTGAAGATTTATTAAGATTCTGTGTCCTTGACTTCAAAGGAAGTTGGGACAAGTTCTTACCATTGGTGGAGTTTTCCTACAATAACAGTTATCAAGCAAGTATTGGCATGGCTCCATTTGAGGCATTATATGGAAGAAAGTGTCGTTCTCTGGTATGCTGGGATGATGTGGGTGAAGTAACGTTGTTAGGACCGGAGTTGGTACGTATGACTACTAAAAAGATTAAAACGATCCGACAATGTATAAAAACCTCACAAGATCGACAAAAGAGTTATGCTGATCTTCATCGAAAGGACGTGGAATTCAATATTGGAGATCATGTGTTGTTAGGTGTTGCTCCATGGAAAGGATTTACGAGATTTGGAAAGAGAGGAAAGCTCAATCCTCGATTCATTGGCCCATTTTTAATCCTCGATCGAGTAGGAACTGTGGCCTATAGACTCGCCTTACCGACAAGTATGTCTCATGTTCATAACGTTTTTCACATATCTATGTTACGTAAATATGTGAAAGACCCGAACCACATTATTGAACTAGAACCGGATGAGATAGCGGAAGATTTAACGTATGAGGAGGTACTTGTTAAAATCTTTGATAAGAAGGATCATATTCTACGCTCCAAGGTTATACCTTAAGTCAAAGTTTTGTGGAGAAACCACGATGTTGAGGAAATGACATGGGAGCTAGAATCTCAAATGAAGTCAAGGTATCCTCACATCTTCGACATACCAGGTACGCACCTTAATTTCGAGGACAAAAGTTCATAAGAAGAGGAGTTGTAATACCCCAACTTTTATGAATAAAGATTAATTTTTCTTGAAATATATTTTTGAATATTATGGTGTGGATTTGATATAATGTTATAGTTGTGTGTATTATTTACAAGTTTTTCAAAGTAAGCAAGTGGTTATATAATATTCGATTAGTCGGAGAATATTCGTTTTAACAGGGAATATTCATACGACGACACAATCATTGGTGGACCCCACAACAAAAGTATTATCGTAGTTAGAAAACGACAGAATTATCTTTTTATAAAAATAACGGCGAAAGTTTTATCGTCAAACTGTTGAACTACCCGATAGTAAAAGTACGATGAATACGGCGTGGTTGCATAGTAGCTTTACGGTATTGATTATTGATGCTTACGTGAGAAGTCACTCAGTTATACTCAATTATTGCTACAGTAATTGATGCATCATATCTCTCACATTATTGATTCAATTATTGTCACAGTATCATCTGTATAATATTTTATATTATTAAATCAATAATTGAGATGACAAAGTTATTCATATTATTATTTATAATATTGACAATATCTAAAAGTTCTGTCAAGGAGAGCTTTGGTCACCTAATTGCACGCCAATAAGGAGAAATCCTTATCAGAAGCCCCCTCTTTCCTGGAAACGACCTGGTTGTTTAATATTGTGAGTTATAATATTAATGATGAATAAGTTCGTGTTGATTGAAGATGAAATTGATAGTTCCATTGTGTTGGGATTATTAGTGTTAGTGGAAATCGACATTTATTTTGATAATAATTGATGTTTGGAGGTTATACTGACCAAACGGGTAATTAATCGGATAAATGAGCAATTAATTGCTATTAATTCACATGCTTATAACTATTTGTTCACATGTGTGTACTATTGATACACATTCATGTACTATTAGGGGAATTGGTGCAAGATTAATAATACTTGCATAACTAAATTAAAAATAGAGGTATAGATGAAGGTACTATAGTGTAATTAGTTTTTTCACATGATTATACTATTAAGTCACATGAATGAACTATTAATTCATATTATTTACTATTAGGGGAGGTGGTGCAAGTTTGATAATACTTACAGGACTAAATTAAAAATGATGAAAAAGAGGAAGGTATTATACTGTAATATTTTGATCCCCAAAACGTGCAATTATCGAAACTATATTTTCCTATAAATAGAAGCTCATTCTTCCTTCATTCTCACCAATTCACTAAGTCTCACAAGAGATTCAATTATAGAGAGAGAAGCTATAGAGAGAGAATCTATAGAGAGAAAGAAGAAGAGAAGTCTGCTACCTCACTATTCAAGTATCCAGTCTTCTTCAGAGGTAAGGGATATTATATTTTTCAATATTCGTAGAAATAATATTTTCTTCCATACTACGCAGTATGTGAGTAATATTATTTCGTTTCATATTCCTGAATATACCCTCATTCTATTAAAGTATTGCTTCTATACTCCATGAAATTAGTAGAATATCCTTGATATTTGTGCTTCATCCAGTATCTTTTCATGAAAATATTATTATGAGTTTTCTTGATAATTATTGATCTTTTCATACTGGAATACTATTCATGTATTACTATTTCTGAGTTACTATTCACCTAGTTACTATTCACTCGGGTATTCAGCGCACTTTTTATGCCGGAGTACTATTCATGGGTTACTATTCACCCAATTACTATTCACCAGAATATTATTCACTCGAGTATTTGGGACACTTTTCATATCAGGGTACTATTCATGGGGTACTATTCTCGAAGTACTATTCATAGGGTACTATTCACTGGGTACTATTCACCCGAAAAATATATTTCTTTTATGTCCAAATTATTTTTCATACATGAAAATTATTCTTGAATTTTACTCCACAAAGCAGTATCATGTTGACAATTTGGACAATATTGAATTCTGGATAAATTAAATTATAAATCTTTAAAAATTTATCCTTGAACTTGTTTTATTGAATTCTTATATCATTGTCATCATCCTCATGTTATATTATGTTGAAAGTCATCCGTGGCCTGTATTGCATAGATGGAATTGGTATGATTATGACCAGGGATTATTCGGTATAATCATGACCATAATGTTACAAATGATGTGGTAAAAGTCCTCATTGGCCCGTAGTGCATTGATGGACAGTTGTTGGCATGATCATGACCATTGACGAATACACGAATATCCTTGGCCCGTAGTGAATGGATAATTTGTGGTCGTGATACTAAAGAATATCCTTGGCCATAGTGTAGGGGTGATTCGATAATGTGGATTATTTATTAAGCTGAGTCTCAATAATAAAAGTAATGAAAAATCTTTTAAATCATAGAAGATAGTAGATTTTATGCTCTACTTGACTCTTCTAGTGGATTGCTTGTTTCGCTGCAGTTAAACTTGATGTTTGTTATATGGTATTAGTTTAACACTGTTGAAGGCTAACGATAAATTATTCTGCATTATCTTTGTCATAATATTTCTTCCTGGGCTAGTTGAGCTCACCCTTTTTCTTTCATTGTTCTCTTCAGGAAATGAGAACGTAGCTGGGACTAGTCGGGGAACGGAGTGACGGTCGAGATGATAGCATTAGTAGTCCTCACTATTCTATGAAATAGCGTGATAATAAATGTATTGAAGACTCCATTTGAGTTGAATACTGTCTAGAAAACAATATTCGTATTAAAACTCTCAGTTTATTTTTTGTCGTATTTTACACGACAGTTGTATTATTAAGTTGTATTTGAATTTTGTACCATATATTTGGCGACTCCAGATGGGTGATGTATACCTATTTTGGGGGCATCGCAAAACTTATACTATTTTCTACTCTCAAAGCTTCTTTAAACTCAAAAGAAATACGCTCAATATTATAGAAGAAGAATTTTCTGATTCTGGTGTGATTTTCATTTTTAAACTAAGTATCCTATTTATAGGAGAATGGCAGGATACTATTTGAATTTAGAAAATCACGGACCAACAGTTGTAGAATCACAGATGAAAACTTCAGACGTCCAATTTTTAAAATAATATTATAATATTCAAGTAAAACAAAACTTATAATATATATATTGTCTGTCATAAACGACACGACATATATATATATATATATATATATATACACACACACACATCACTTTTATATATACATAACTTTCTACCGACGATTTTTTAAAAATGATTAAGTGGGGGTCCATATAATAAGCAAAATTTACAACAAATACTTCAATAAAAACCCCTCTATTTATCTCAACTCACTTGCCTTCACTAAACACATTTTTAATAACATTTTTTTCATCATTAATATTATAACTCACAATATTAACAATCAGATCATTCCTTGGAAAGAGGGGGATTTCCGATAAGGACTTCTCCTTATTGGCGCGTAATTAGGTGACCAACCCCCTTTCCTCGACAGAACTTTCTAGACATTGTCAATAATGCAAATAATAATATGAATAACTTTGTCGTCTCAATTGTGACGCCCCCAAATTTGGGTATCTTCCAACCCAACAGATGGTGCTACACGGTACTCACAACTATACATTCATTCCATTGAAACAACATCAAAATGAGTGTATTAACTACATTCTTATTACAATAATAATAAATCATTTCCCAGGTTCTAAAACCAAAAACATTCTTCATTGTTCATAAGTATAATATATACAAACATACTAGTCTATTACATGATAACTACTTATCCATCTTAACTTTGCCTTTATCTTTCTTAGAACTCTCAGTTCGTTCGGCCTTAGCTGCAATCATATAATTCAAGCAAGAAGTGAGCATAACTAGCTCAGTAAGTCTAGCAACATATTATATAAATACCACGCCGAGAATCATATGATTATTCTTCAATAACTGAACAAATAGCTATGAAGTACTATGAAACATTTGATAGCACTTTTCATTTTCGTAAACAATTCTGAAGTACATTTAGTAACTTAGGAATTCTGAGTAGGTCAAAAGACCTTGAACATTCTCTTTAGGTTTCATTCATGAAAAAAGATAACCCGATACTAAGTCCGTAAGTCCGATATATCTTACGAGCACTTCTAGGTGATTAGCCTATAATACTCTATATTGATCAACACTCATCCGTTAAACGTATTTACGTTTAAGTTTTGGCAAGCTCATATGCCCATCGAATAATCGATGTAAATACATTTGTTTATTCATACTCAGGCTTAGTTTTGAATCCGTACCAAACATTTGGCATAGGATAGCGTTATCAATTCTATATCGAAAGACTTGTAAACAAATCAATCAAAATCTTAAGATTAGTCTAGCCCAGTTAAAACTGGCATCGATTCTTTCGTAAAACAATTCATGCATCTCATAACATGAATCACAGAAAACTTGGGTAACACGAAGGTTAGACAAGCGTTAAGAAAACTTGCCTTCAAGCGTCTTCAAATAAATATTCAATAGTTCTCAGTCTTTACAGGCTCTATATGATATATTCACATAGCACACTATAATTAGCTACCAAACAATCTAATCACATTATTTTTACCAACTTCTTTCTCTTCTATAACTTAACCAAATTTATTTCATTGATAAAACTCGTTTATAGTGAATTATCCTTTTTTTATGGCTTATTAACGTTTTTACGTTACTAAACCAACATTTCATAACACTTGGTTAAGTATCATCGTAATTAATTATGGTTTACTTTCATACACTTTACGTTCTTCGTTTAATTACTAGTTAAACAACATTGAATTCCTAAAGTCATCACCATATATGTGACATAGGAATGGTCTTAACATGCATATGAAGTATATATACTTGCCCCATAATTGTCATGCAACAATTGGGTTCAAAAACTAAATAAGTCAAGCATTTCCCTGTCTCGGCGCTGCGGCGCCATCCTTAGGCTTACCATTGGCGTTGTGGCGCCAACTAACAGTAGCTAATCCCTTGCCTCGGCGCTGCGATGCGAGACTTCTATACAATAGTGGTGCTGCAGCGCGACTCTACAGTGTCTACACTCTCGAACCAGCACTGCGGCACGAGGAACAAAGGCTTGGGCGGCGTTGTGGCACCGACCCTGAGCCTTGGAATTCTAAGTCTTTTTCTCACTTCGATTCTTCCCGGACTCCTAACTTGGTCGTTATAAATCGAAATTGGTACATTCAAAAGCCGTTATCTTACATAACTCATGTACTTCAATTTCATTCAGATAAAAAATAGTTTTTAAATCCGTTAATAATGAATTCATTATTCAACATCATATTACGCGTTCGTTTAATGTTCGTGAGCGTTCATAGCTCGTTTCTTCGTTCTAAGTCAGAATTTGATGATTCTTGAGTACATGACTCTTAAATACGTTATCCTACGTTATGCCATCGAAAACCAAGGTTTCCAAGTTAAATTCCAACTTTCGACTACTAATCCGGAATTTCTACGATTTCAACGTTTAACGCTTAATCTCGTAAATTTCTCCATAACTTCGTTACTCGAGTTTTCTACGCCAAATCAAATGGAACAACTCCATTGATTCATTATCTACATCCTAACCAAACAAGATGCACATACCCTATGATGGTTTTCAATTTATCCATTAACAACCAAATAAACGCTTAACGGTTTTTTTAGATTTAAAACTTACTTAAACGCTTATGATTACTAATCACACATGACTTAAGTTTGTTTAATCCACTATTAGCCATCCTTATTACTCCGAAAAATACATGCTCCACCAATTCATACTTCTCTACGAAAAATAAATCGAAAAGGACCGAAGACTAGTGTTTACGAAATATTACCTTAACGTTCTTCGCGTTCTTGTATAAACTTGTATACTTTGCTTTGCTTGCTCTTGATTACTTGTTAAATCACTTCTATCTCTCTCTCAATATAATTGTCAAGTGTTGGTGAAACAACCAAATGGCCAACCCAAGCTTCCTATTTATAGAAAAGTCTAATGGAGGGCTTAATGGTCATCCATCCAAACCTCCTTACTATTCATGGCTTAGCCACCAAGTAACCACTTTACTTGGTGACCAAGTGGCCAACCCACATAGCCTTGTGGGTCCCCCCATGGGTTGCCCCATGGGTTTTACCCATCCGGTGACCATCAGTTCGATCCGCGATTTAGTTTCTTGGTTTGGGCCTTAGCATTAATTCTCATTGGGCCTATCTTGGGCTTGATTTCACAATACATTGGGCTTGACATAATCTAAGTCCAATTAGATTCTACAAAGTCCATTAACTCAAAGTCCATTAAGACTAATCGTATCCTACTCGTACAATTCTCGTATTATCTTCGTATATAGTTCGTACGATATTCGTATTATACGTTGTAATAGACTTTGTACTATACTCGTATAATAACTAGTATCATACTCGTATTCCTCACGTATAATAACCCTAATCATTATACGTAGCCATTAAATTCTAGAAACTCACTTTTCCTAACCCATAGGTTTTAAGTTCGCAATCAAAAACTTCGTTTGCCATAACTGAAATATTATTGAATATTCCAACACATCTTAGTATTCTATCATTACACGTTTCTCAGAAATTCAAACTAAATATCCGAGCAGAAACAGATGAATAGTGTTTTTACGGAAATTTCTCGAAAAACTATTATTTTCGTCTTGGAAATTCAAAATAATTAATCCTAGCACATAGCCAGAATACTAACCACATCCGCACATTCTAGGTCATAGAACGACCATCAAATAGCTTACTCACATAAATAAACAATTAAATTAATTTAATTCAAATAATCAAATACAAATTTAATTCACATAAAGATCCAATTTTCTCGGGCGTTTAATCAATTATTGATTTAATATTTTAAAATATTGTGCAGATGATACTGTGACAATAATTGACTCAATAATATGAGATACTATGCATCAACTACTATTGCAATAATTAAATAAAACTGAGTGACTTCTCATGTAAGCATCAATAATCAAAGATACTGTACAATACCGTGTGCTACTATACAACCACGCGTATTACTGTACTTTTATCACCGGGTATTTCAACAGTTAACGGTAAAACTTTTGCCGTTATTTTTATAAAAACTTATTTCTGTCATTTTCTAACTCCAACAGTAATTCCGTTGTGGGGTCCACCAATGATTGTGATGTCGTACGAATATTCCCTGATACAACGAATATTACCCGACTAAACGAATATTTTATGACAATCACTTACTTTATAAAATTTGTAAATATTACCCACAACTATAACATTATATCAAATCCACACCTTATTATTCAAAAATAATATTTAGGGAAAATTAAATCTTTATTCATAAAAGTTGGGGTCTTACAGAGGCAGTGAAGCATTGGCCAAGATCTAGTACCATTACTGAAGTTAAGAGCTTCCATGGGTTGGCCTCCTTTAATTGGCGCTTTATTCCTCATTTTAGCAGCATTATGGTTCCTATTATTGATTGCATGAAGCAGGATGTGAAGTTTGTTTGGACAGATGAAGCAGAAGAGGCATTTGAGTTGATTAAATTCCGCCTTACCACATCTCATATTCTAATATTACCATATTTCCATCAACCTTTTGTGTTGCATTCTGATGCTTCCAAGGTGGGAATGGAGCTGTTTTGATTCAAAACAACGGACCAGTTGCGTATTTTAGTGAGAAACTGTCGGGTGCCAACTTGCGTTATAGCACTTATGATGTTGAATTTTATGTTGTGGTTCAGGCTATTAAGCATTGGTACCATTATTTCTTTCAGCGGGAGTTTATCTTGTATACAAATAATGAGGCTTTAAAACATTTCCATAGTCAAGATAAAGTTTCTGCTAGACATGTGAGCTAGGTTGCTTACCTCCAAAGGTTCACTTTCATGGTGAAACATAAGTCAGGAGTTACCAATAGAGTGGTTGATGCTTTAAGCAAGCGAAAGGGGTTGTTAACTCGACTTTCTGTGGAGGTACCTGGTTTTGATTCATTTGCTGAATTACTTGAAACTGATTCATATTTTTCTGGTATTTTGGCAAAGGTTCGGGCAGGGGAGAGGACAAATTTACATTTGCATGATGGATTTTTGTTTAAAGGCAACCAACTATGTGTTCCAGATTGTAGTTTGCGGTTGAAGATCCTTATATTAGAGTTTGTGCCCTAGAGGACAATTATTTGATATAATTGCTTAACATGTTGATATTATATTTGATTGAATAAATGAATGATTTTATTATGGTTTTATTTGCTGTGTTATATTAATGTTAACATAATAAAATTCTTTAGAATAGTGATACAAATTATATAGTTTCAAGTATGTGACTTGAACATGAGATTATATAATTACAATTAGTATCATTGCTCTTAAATGTCCTTAGTTTAGTATCATTGTTGATGGGACAAAAATGATACATTGAGACTAGTATGTTAATTGACTGATGACCAAATTTCATTAGTCATAAATATATGAGATATTAAGTCAATGCATAAGTACGTGTTAGAGAACGATGTACTGGACATACCCACCATGAGAATTCTATGTGGACAATTATGCATGCGAAGTGTCATTAGCAATTCTCATAGTGACAATGATGTAATGATCCTCCGACCTGAAATCACTATATTACTACACGGGAATTTATGTACTTTGATATCATCAAAGGTCACCTTTAATAGGGTGGACTATAAAGGCTATTATTGGGTACGTCATGAATCATGTGAGGAATATGAGTGATCTAGATGGAATTTAACCCTCCTATATATTATGGGTGATATCCATGGGCCTCTTGATTAAGTAGGACTATGAAATGCATGGTCATTCTCAAATAGTGATTTGTTTCATATAGTCTACACATTAATCAAGAAAACTCAGATTAAATTATGAAGAGTATGACACATTCCATGACTCGAGTTTAATCTAAGATATCAAGGTTAAAAGGATTAAATTACATTGAAACATTGGTCACGAAAAGGTTGCATCGAATCATCGATCTTATTATTACTTGGGTTGAAGTGATGCATTACTAGATGCCGCTCACTGTTTATAATTTTATAATATAATTTTAAAATTATTACCAACGTAATAATAACCTATAGGGTCACACACAAAGAACGTAATTAAAAGGGAATTAATTTAAATTGTAAAGATTTAAATATATCAATATGATTGATAGAATTTAAATTATGAATTTAAATTAATAGGATAATTTATATATATGTATATTAATTAAGTAAGACTTAATTAAGATATATATACAAATATATAAATTTGAATTTTATTTTAATTAGATTAGGGTTTTGATTAATTCTTATTAACTACTATATATATGGTATATAGCAGCCATTTGAGGGAACGAATCATAACCTAAAACCCTAGTCGCTGCTCTTAGAGAGAGATTAGAGAGAAATTTCAAAAATTCATTCCTTTGGTGGCTAGTATCAGCTGCTCCCTTCAATTGTAGAATCGTGCGATGATTCGCGAGCCTTCGTGTGGATACCATAGAGACGATGTTCAGTTGGATTGCGTTGGAGATTTGAAGCGGTTTCAGATTATTCTATAATCGGTATAAATTCTAAACCACTGAATTAATTTTTGTCTCGCATGGATCTTGTTCTACGGTTTTGAAATTGGCTTTGTAAATTTTATATTCCGCTGTGCTTTCGTGCCGAAACCCTTACACCTTAAGGAGCTGCATAGCGAGGGGCATGTAGGGAGAGACGGAACCTTGCTGTTGGTGCTGTCTAATTACTTCTGGCCTAGTATTCAGAAGGAGGTTGAAAAACGGGTGCAACGTTGTCGGGTTTATCAAGTCGCTAAGGGAACAGTAACTAATGCAGGCTTATATATGCCTCTTCCAGTTCCATCACAGCCATGGGTGGACGTCAGTACGGATTTTGTGCTTAGATTACTGCGTACACATTGAGGTAATGATTCTATTTATATGGCACTTGATCATTTTTCTAAGATGGTGCACTTTATTCCATGTAAGAAGACCACAAATGATGTTCGTGTTGCTCAATTATTCTTTAGAGAGATTTATAGATTGCATGGATTGCCAGTGTCTATTGTGTCTGACCGTGATACTAGGTTTCTTAAGCATTTTGGGCGTAGCTTGTGGAAAATGGTGAACACACAGCTGAATTTTAGTAGTGCCTACCACCCACAGACGGACGGGCAGGCTGAAGTGGTGAATTGTTCTCTAGGCAATTTGCTGAGGTGTTTGGTTGGAGAACATGTGAAGAGTAGGGATCTGAAGTTATGTCAGGCAGAGTTTTCCCATAATTATGCAGTTAACAAGAGTACTGGATTTAGCCCTTTTGCAGTAGTGTATTCTGTTACTCCTAGGGGACCGCTTGATTTGCTGCCATTACCAGGAAAAACACGAGTTCATGGGACGGTAGAAACCTTTGTGATAGGATTGCAAGAGGTTCACAGGGCTGTCCGTGACAATCTGCTGCATGCTGCGAGCAAGTATAGGAGAACTGCTGATAAGAAACGGCGTCATGTTGAGTTCGAAGTGGGAGATTATGTCTTGGTTGTTCTTACTAAGGATAGATTTTATGTAGGTGACTATAATAAGTTGTCTGCCAAGAAGATTGGGTCAGTGGAAATCATTGAGAAGATTATTCCTAATGCATACTGTGACAACCCGAGAATTTTGAATATTTATAAAAATTTTATTAATGGATTTAAGGTTTAAAATTAGAACCTAAATAGAAAATTAATGTATGTATTTGATATTTTTAAGATAGAATTTTGAGGATTTCAAAATTCTGTGAAAGATTTAAGTGAATTATTCAGGATTAAGTGTTTATGTGAATATGTTTTGCGTATATGTGTACAGTATGTGGTTAAGGGTCAAGGGTTGACCAGATAAACGATATATGTGACAAACCCTAAGTATATATTAAGAACGTCAACGTTCGGTTAGAAAACCCTAACGATTAACAAGAAACCCTAGAAACCGGTTCTGGAAACCCTAATTTCAATTCCGGGAATCCGAAACCCTAATTCGGAAATTTAAAACCCTAATCTGGTAACTTAAAGGATAATCATAATTCTTAAGTGATATTAATTATAATGTTAATTAGGGTAAAGCTTAATTATTTATTAAACCCTAATTTCAAATTTATTAAACCTTATTTTATGGATTGAAACCCTAATTTTATAATTAGGGAAAACCTAAGTGTTAATTTAATAATTGTAATGATAATTAGGAAATATTAATCCTAAGTTTCAAGTTAAGTAATTAGAAAACCCTAATCTAATTACGAAATCTAATTTCTAAATTAGAAAATTATTTTCTATTAGAAACCCTAGTTAGTGGTTTATAAACCCTAATGACCAATTACGACCCTAATTGCTAAATTAGCGATCTTAATTAGGAAATGTTAATCCTAATTAAAAAGATTTAATTGTGACTAAGAAATTTTAATATAATTAGAAAATCCTAATTATAAGTTAGAAATATTAATTTTCTATTTTTAAAACCTAAATTGGAAATTTTAGAAAATTAAATTTGTAAATCATAAGGGTTTCAAACCCTAAACCCTAAATTTTCTAAACCCTAAACCCTAACGTTTCCAAACCCTAAACCCTAAGGGTTGGGCCAATATCTAAAATGACCATTATGCCCTTTTGACACATTCTTTAATAGGTGGCTTGCAAATATTGTTATATATTGAGTTGTTGAACAACTCTAACCACCCCTTGACTTAATATTCTCAGCAATCAGCCAACATATCTAGCAAATACATTGAATCATGCCATTTATATAGATTAAGAGAGAGAAAATGTATACTTTCATTTTCATTTTTTCTAAGCCAATCTCTCTCTTCAACTTCGAAATTTAGAGTGAGAGAGTGTGATAAGATAAGCTAGTATCAGTCCTTAACTTGTCAAGATTAGATCAACAAAGTCAGATTCAAAAATCAAAGTTTAAGAAGGTATAAACCCTAATTTTAGAAATCTCATGATTTGATGTTATATGTTGTAATTTGTTGGCTAGATATGTGTTAGAGGGTGTCATTTGATGATTTGGGTTGCCAAAACTTCGATCCATATCATTTAGATTCTCGAAATTAAAGATTTTCAGAATCTGGAAAAATAGAAAATTTCAGCCTGACAACTGAATGTCAGGGCCTCTAGATCTTTATCTGTTAGCTGTTTTGTGTGTTTGAAGTTATAGATCGGTTGTATGCCATGTTAACTATGATCTGGAACTGGAAACAGGATCATATCATGTCTAGGTTACAAGTTATGAGTGGTCAAAGGCAGTTGACCGACCACGAAAACTGAAAATCTGGGCAGCCCAGATTTTCCAAAATGGTCTGACAAGTTTTTCTGGGCTTCAGATCTTGCTTTGTTTAGATATAAAGTTCATGTTTTAGTTTTGATGTTATAACCTGACATAATGTCTTAACAAAAATGCTATTATATCACCTAGAACATGTATATAGTGAAAGTTAATCAAGGTCAAATATGCGTTGACCATCACTTTAAGAATTTCGGGAAACCAGAATTGTTCAAAAAACGATCTTTTACCTCACGTTGACCGAACTGTATCTAATGATTTATATGTTTTTAAACTGATTTGTTGTAATGTAAAAGCTCACTGACATACAGACTATGGACCGAAACAATAAAACCACTAAAAGAATGGTCATAACATGCAATTAAGTAAGTTTCAATATGGCATCATGTAACTGCCTGGGTTTCTAGGTTACCCAGAAAACCCAGGAACGACCTGACATGATGTTTGAGGGCCCAGATCGTGTTGTTGTGATGTTGTTTGACCGAGATAAGAGTTGATAAATGTAGTCCTACATACTGACTACAAGATCAATGCTTGAGATAGCCCAGAAATCATTAAGAACTTAGAGAAAATCATGGTCAAACTAGCAGCCTTAGTTTCTGACATGAAGGCTCAAGAACAGCTAAAACCACCTTTAGCGACACTTAAATTCAGAAATTAATTTATTTTAATTAATAAATAGATAAAAATGGTTTTTAATTATTAAAAATACATAATAAATTCTGAAAAATTATTTTAAAGTCTGAAAAATAGTTTTTAATTATTTTAAGTATATTTCATAAATATTTAATATTTTTGGAATATAAATGGTATTTAATTTATTTAATTATATTATTAAATAAATTATTTAAAATGATTTTAATACATGAAAATCATGAAAATTAATATTATGGTAAAAGAAAATATTTTAAGTTATTTTCGGTGACTTTTAATATTTTGTGATGAATTTCATTAATTAATCAATTTTAATGGTAATTAGTTTATTTTATAACTATATTAAATAAATTATGGAAAAAATATAATTAATGCTTTATAAATCATATAAAAATAATTTAAGTGTTATAAAAATATGAAAATACTTTATGAAAATACTTTATGAAAATACTTTATGAAAATAATGTGAGGTGTTATTCTAGTTAAAGCTGTTGAACTACTCGGTAGTAAAGAAATAAAGAATGTCTGCTGTGGTTCGTATAAAGCACACAGTATTGATTATTGATGCTTACGTGAGAAGTCACTCGCTTTTGTTCAATTATTGCTTCGAAGATTTATTGTAATTTTGGCGTATTATTTAGACCCTACTTACCCATTTTTAAAATTATTTGTGGAAAGTTATCTTAATTTTGTTATATATATATAGGTATTATATATTTATATATTTATATATATGTATCGTGAAAGTCAAAATGGGTGGGAAAAGGGGGAATCAATTTGTCACATGAAGGAGTATTATTTCATTATTCTAAGTTAGTGGGTTTTGGTGGAGTAATTGAAAATGGTGGGGAATTGTGTGTTTATCGGGTGGTAATGAAGGAGAAGAAAAAGATGGTGGGATTATATATATATATATATATATATATATATATATATATATATATATATATATATATATATACAAACTATTGAGGTTGATAAGTGGCCTCAATTTTTTTTTTTTTAAAGGAATGTCATGCTAGCTTAATGGCGAGATTTCGTGATGTTTTTCAAAGTTTGGATCTTTTGGCCAATTTTTCTTCAAGTTATGCATTATTGTTGATAGATTGTGAATTTGGAGTCCTTTTAATTGGTCAAGGCTTCCTTTTGGCATGTGTAGTTTTCCCTCATTGGGCAACACCTTGAAAATAAATACTATTACGTTGGAACCGTGAATTCGTTTATTTTAAACATTGTGCGTCCGTGATTATTTCCAAATAGTATCCTTCAATTCTCCTATAAATAGAAGCTCATTCTTTCATTATTTTCTTACGAATTCACTGAAACTCTAAAGAGAGAAAATTATATAGAGAAAGAAGAAAAATTTTCTGCTACTTAACTACTCTTATATTCAGTTCTTTTACGATAAGGGATATTATTTATTATACCCGTAAGGGGTGTTATTCTTTCTTATTCATGAAGAGAACTGTTGTTATTCCATTGCTTATTATTACATTTGGAACATCCACATGCGTGTGTTTTACACGGATTCGGGTAAAATCTTTATTATTATTATTTGCTGAACATCACATCGTGTGTGTTTTACAGGACTGGTTAAAATCTTTATTATTATTCATTTGGAACATCATGTACGTGTGTTTTACATCGGACTGGTTCCGCCTCTTTATTATTATTCGTTGGAACATCATGTATGCATGTGTTTTACAAATGGACTGGTTAAAATCTTTATTATCTCATTGGAACATCCACGCTCGGTGCAAATTTTGCATAACCTTGTTCCGATTATTATTGATACGTTGGAATAACTGTTTATCGCAAGTACCGCATGCATGGTGATTTTATTGAAAGTCATCTCGTATTCGTGTAGTGCATAGATGGACTTGGTATGATTATGACCGGGTTTTTATTGATTGTAATCATGACCGTAATGTTACAAATGATGTGGTAAAAGTCCTCGTTCGCCCGTAGTGCATTGATGGACGGTTGTTGGCATGATCATGACCATTAATGAATACACAAATATTCTTGGCCCGTAGTGCATGGATAATTGTGGTCGTGATACTAAAGAATATCCTTGGCCAGTAGTGCGGGGTGATTCGATGATGTGGAATATTTTTAGCCGAGTCCCCGGCGATAATAAATGATGAAAAACCTTTTAAATCATAAAAGATAGTAGATTTTATTTTCTACTTGACTCTTTTAATGGATTGCTTGTTCAACAAGCAGCTTAAACTTGATGTCTATTATATTTTATCAATTTAACATTGTTGGAGACTAATGATAATTTATTCGCATTATCTTAGTCATAATATTTCTTCATTGGGCTAGTTGAGCTCATCCTTCCTTTCTCTGTTCTCTCTGTGAAATGAGAATATAGCTAGGGACGAGTCTGGGAGCGGAGTGATGGTCCGAGAGGATAGCATTAGTAGTCCTCACTATTCGTGAAATAGTGTGATAATATTTGTAATGAGGACTCCTTTTGAGTTTGTATAATCTCTAGTAGATAATATTTGTATTCAAACTCACGGTTTATGTTTTGTCGATATTATACCTGCAGTTGTATTAGTAAGTTGTATTTGAATTCTGCACCATGTATCTGGCGACCCAAGATGGGTGATGTATACCTAATTTTGGGGGCGCCACAAATTTGATCTAAAATCGTTATTCCACTATCATATGATGTGTTATGACAAAGTCATACAATGACGGCATCCTCAAACGGACTATTAATACAGTACGGCATCATGGCGTCATTCTCAAAAAAAATTCAAAAATTTTAATTTTCCAACGGGGTTTGGCTTCAGTTAAATAATTCGATTGAATTGAATTATTGATATGAGTCTATGCTATTTGATTCAACTAGACTAATGTTATGAAAACTCTAAGTTTTCATTGAAAGAAATTTCCCGAACCAAATTGTTTTGGTGCGGAATCTAATAAGATTGAGGTAGAATTTTTGTGCCTTTGGCAGAGATGAGAAACAGAGCCAACCAACAGTACTTAATAAGTACAGGACATACTGGATTAATTACCCATTATGTCTGTAAGTTATGACGGTTTGCGAATGAATTTCCTATAACCTTTGCGAAAATGATGCATGATAGTCTCAGAAACCCCGAGAAAAATTTGAAAATTTTTACTCTTGTGAGTGGTGTATTGGGTAACATGTGATGCTGTGTATGTATTGTGTGTGGTGTAAAGTGTAAGGTAAATTTTGGGGACAAAATTTTTAGAAGAAGGGGTGAATGTGACAACCCGAGAATTTTGAATATTTTTAAATTTTTTATTAATTGATTTAAGGTTCAAAATTAGAACCTAGATAGAAAATTAGTGTATGCGTTTGATATGTTTAAGATAGAATTTTGAGGATTTCAAAATTCTGTGAAGGATTTAAGTGAATTATTCAGGATTAAGTGTTTCTGTGAATATGTTCTGCGTATATGTGTACAGTATGTGGTTAAGGGTCAAGGGTTGACCAGATAAACGATATATGTGACAAACCCTAAGTATATATTAAGAACGTCAACGTTCGGTTAGAAAACCTTAACGATTAACAAGAAACCATAGAAACCGGTTCTGGAAAAACTAATTTCAGTTCCGGGAATCCAAAACCCTAATTCAAAAATTTAAAACCCTAATCTGGGAACTTAAAGGATAATCATAATTCTTACGTGATATTATTTATAATGTTAATTAGGGTAAAGCTTAATTATTTATTAAACCCTAATTTCAAATTTATTACACCCTATTTTATGGATTGAAACCCTAATTTTATAATTAGGGAAAACCTAAGTTTTAATTTAATAATTGTAATGATAATTAGGAAATATTAATCCTAAGTTTCAAGTTTAGTAATTAGAAAACCCTAATCTAATTACTTAAATTTAATTTCTAAATTAGAAAATTATTTTCTATTAGAAACCCTAATTAGTGGTTTATAAACCCTAATGACCAATTACGACTCTAATTACTAAATTAGCGATCTTAATTAGGAAATGTTAATCCTAATTAGAAAGATTTAATTGTGATTAAGAAATTTTAATATAATTAGTAAATCCTAATTATAAGTTAGAAATATTAATTTTCTTTTTTTAAAACCTAAATTGGAAATTTTAGAAAATTAAATTTGTAAACCTTAAGGGTTTCAAACCCTAAACCCTAAATTTTCCAAACCCTAAACCCTAAGGTTTTCCAAACCCTAAACCTTAAGAGTTTGGCCAATGTCCAAAATGCAATTAATTTTGTGCAAAATGACCATTATGCCCTTTTGACACATTCTTTAACAGGTAGCTTGCAAATATTGTTATACATTGAGTTGTTGAACAACTCTAACCACCCCTTGACTTAATAATCTCAGCAATTAGCCAACATATCTAGCAAATACATTGAATCATGCCATTTATATAGATTGAGAGAGAGAAAATGTATACTTTCATTTTCATTTTTTCCAAGCCAATCTCTCTCTTCAACTTCGAAATTTAGAGTGAGAGAATGTGATAAGATAAGATAGTATCAGTCCTTAACTTGTCAAGATCAGATCAACAAAGTCAGATTCAAAAATCAAAGTTTAAGAAGGTATAAACCCTAATTTTAGAAATCTCAAGATTTGATGTTATATGTTGTAATTTGTTGGCTAGATATGTGTTAGAGGGTGTCATTTGATGATCTTGGTTGCCAAAACTTGGATCCATATCATTTAGATGCTCGAAATTAAAGATTTTAAGAATCTGGGAAAATAGAAAATTTTGGCCTGACAACCGAATGTTAGGGCCTCTAGATCTTTATCTGTTAGCTGTTTTGTGTGTTTTAAGTTATAGATCGGTCGTATGCCATGTTAACTATGATCTGGAACTGGAAACAGGTTCATATCTTGTCTAGGTTACAAGTTATGAGTGGTCAAAGCGGTTAATGAGTCAAATGTAAAAGCGAAATATCGTTGACCCAAATTGTGATATAGTGAAAGTTAATCAAGGTCAAATATGCGTTGACCACTAACTTTGAAGAATTCTGGAAAACCCAGAATTCGTTCAAGAACAGTCTTTTCTGTCTACGTTGACCGATCTGTATCTAATGATTTATATGTTTTTAAACTGATTTGTTGTAATGTAAATGCTCACTGACATACAGACTATGGACCGAAACAATAAAACCACTAAATGAATGGCCAGAACATGCAATTAAGTAAGCTTCAATATGGCATCATGTAATTGCCTGGGTTTCTGGGTTACCCAGAAAACCCAGGAACGACATGACAAGAAGTTTGAGGGCCCATATCATGTTGTTGTGATGTTGTTTGACCGAGATAAGAGTTGATAAATGTAGTCCTACATACTGACTACAAGATCAATGCTTGAGATAGCCCAGAAATCATTAAGAACTTAGAGAAAATCATGGTCAAACTAGCAGCCTTAGTTTTTGACATGAAGGCTCAAGAACAGCTGAAGAACACTTTCAACGACGGTTGTGTCACTAAAGCCACCTTTAGCGACACTTAAATTCGGAAATTAATTTATTTTAATAAATAAATAGATAAAAATGGTTTTTAATTATTAAAAATACATAATTAATTTTGAAAATTATTTTAAAGTCTGAAAAATAGTTTTTAATTATTTTAAGTATATTTCATAAATATTTAATATTTTGGAATATAAATGGTATTTAATTTATTTAATTATAATATTAAATGAATTATTTAAAAATAATTTTAATACATGAAAAATCATGAAAAATAATATTATATGGTAAAAGAAAATATTTTAAGTTATTTTCGGTGACTTTTAATATTTTGTGATGAATTTCATTAATTAATCAATATTAATGGTAATTAGTTTATTTAATAACTATATTAAATAAATTATGGAAAAATATAATTAATGCTTTATAAATCATATAAAAATGATTTAAGTGTTATAAATATATTTTAAGTTATAAAATATAACTTTTGATATTTTGACATGAAAATGTTAATATTTTAATATTAAAATCAATTATCGGATAATGAATTTACTGGGTTTAAAAATCATATAAAGGTGATTTTATGGTATTTAAAATACTTTTATGATATTATAAATATATTATAATATTATGACATGTACTTCATTAATATTTGATAATAAATAAATATTAATGATAAAAGAATTATGTAGTATTTAATTCATTTAAATAAGATATTAATGATTTAAAATTCATGATAAATAGTAATAATTATTTAAAAATTATTACAAGCCTATGAAAAATATTTTGACTATTATTAAAATTATCTAAGATATTGTTAAGTGTTTTGCTAAAGTTTAATTGAACTTAAACTCGTCCATAGTCCGACTAGACCGTCGGGATGTTAGAATTGTGTCAGGTTCAACTCAGACTGCAATAATTTGACTTGATACCGAGCCTTAGGTGTGTAATGGATTGATAGGGTTATGTGTTATGTGTAATGTGTTTAGGTTATTCTATGTATATATATATATATATAATAGTATTATATTGTGATGATATTATTCTAATATTGGAGATCTATATTATTAATATTTGGTCTTCGAATAAGGTGATATAAATTGTGTTGCGGTAATCAACGGTTCAGGCAAGTTTGTTTTACTTAACTCTAATAAGAGTTGTTTCATTCGAATAAGCTTATGGTTAATCATTGTTGGTTGCCATGAATTGTACTATGTACATATTGCATGTATAAGTCAGGTATGAAAGGCTGATCACCTTCATTACCAGTTGGTTCAGATATATTTATTCATGTATAATACTTGTTCAGTCATAAATTTGTTCCTGTTAGTTCACAATTATATTGTTGAATTATAGCCAGCTAATTATTCAAATTATTTTAATCATGATATATCGTTATATTGTTGAATTTAAACTTGATGGGCAATCCTTATGCTCACCCTTGCTATATCATGATAAAATATTGCAGATTAAGGCGAATACGTCAGATACAAGGAAAGGTCCAAGACAATTCAAGCTTTAGTAGACGCGTGCAGTTAGATTTGTATTGTATGATATTAATGTTTATATATGTTAGAAAAGTTATGAATTATGTATAAGTTAAGGTTACTCGACCTTGGGGAATAGTGTGTAATGTAATGTATAAATAATTTATGTTTATATCTTCCATAAATAGTAATAGTAGTTATAGAATGATCAAACCGGATCCGCGGTGATTCAAGACCTCGGATTCAGGGCCGTCACACATACCGCTTGCAACTGCCGAGTCATATTCATATATTGAATGTTTTTAATGTCAAGTATTTGATTCCTTACATAGGAGATTCTTCCGATGATGGCAATTCGAGGGCGAATTATGTCCATCCTGGGGGAGAATGAATCGGTTGAATAACAAGCATGTCAGTTTATGGAAAGATTTGATCTAATGATAATTCGATAATTTATGCCAAGTTTGGAGTGTCGGATTTTGGTATTTTCAGAGCCTAATTTCATTGGAAACGAATCAACGATCAAAAATCACGGGCTTAGCTCGTGCATTGCTGGTCTTTTTGGTCAAATTCCATCGTTTAGGCCTTCAAAAAAATATATTTTACTATTTTTGGGTTATTTTTGTAATTTTTCTTATTAGTTTTCATTTTTCGTTTTTGATTTCATTTTTAGGGTTTTGTTATTTAAACGTTTGTTATGATGAGGAGTGGCATTTTTTGATGAATAAAAGATTTTTCTAATGTTTCATATTTCCTGGAATTCGTAGAATCAACAAGTTGTAAAAAGTTATCATTTGGCAATCGTGTGTGGTTTAACAATTGATATATAACGGTTTTCCATTTACTTCCGCTATGTCAAATACACACCATGCATCCCTGCTATATACATGCATTTGTTGTACAAGATAAGAAAATAAGAAGATAAGTGTAAATATTATCACAACTACCTTTAGTTATCTAAACTATATATTCAAAAACCAATATGAACAGATAACATTTTGCTTGCCGAAAATATCAAATGGTCCAATAATGAGTAAATCTTATAAATTTTTAAATTAAATAAACTGCTTTAAAATAAATTGTATTTAGACAAACAAGATTATCAACTACGTTTGAATTTCTAACTCCCTACAAATCATAAACCAAACATACACTTGGCACTAATTCGGCAATAGATGTTTTGATCGAGCAAGCGTGAGTTTATGTGTCAAGTGCATGAACTGTATTTGTTCGTTTATTGGCATAATTTGGTGAGTTTGGTTCGTTTCAATGATTCAAATTAACTCATTAGACGTACTTGAGAATTTTATTTCAAACTTAGCTTTCTTAACTTAGAGACGAAGCTTTTTGAGGCTCAAAAGTCATATCCCACAAAAGTGCGTTACGTTTGGATATAAATTTTATCACTGTAAACACACCAACCGATAATAAACAGAATACATCCTAAATATGTAGAGTTAATGAGCTTGACAACAAGATTGCAACATTAGTTATTTTCTTTTTTCCACACATCAATAGTTTGTTGGGACAAACGAAAGCACAATGAGCAAAAACAGGAATTTATCAAGAAATTTTTATTAGAACAGAGATGAGAGCAATATACTTTACAGAGCTGCTGCTCCTACAGACTGCTAGACTTCTTCTTTTTCTCATACTACATGGGTTACATCAATCTCCTATTTAATCTAGGAGTGGAGTATTCTAGAATAAGACTTCAATACTCTTGAGAATACAAAAGACACTTATAGAACTCAGCAAGCTTAATAACTATATTTAATACTGCTTCTAGAAATATGAGATTACATAATTACTTTCTAACACCCCCTCTTAATTTGTAATCTTCAATTCGTTCTTGAACTTCTCAAATTTCTCCCTCGTAACTGGTTTGGTTAGAGCATCAGCTGGCTGATCGTTAGTGCTAACAAACTCCATGCAAATTTATCCTTTGCTCAACAAGTCTCTTATGAAATGATAACTTAGCTTTATATGCTTAGAGCGAGCATGAAAAACTGGATTTTTTTGTCATTGCTATTGCTGACCTGTTGTCACAATAGATTCTTGTAGGTTCAGTTTGCTTTAGCTGCAAATCATTCAAAATTCTTCTTAACCAAACTGCTTCACATGCACAATCGGTCGCTGCAATGTATTCTGCTTCCGCTGACGATAACGCCACCGATTTTTGCTTCTTTGAACTCCATGATATCACATTTGAACCTAGGCAAAAAAGATAACCTGAGGTGCTCTTTCGATCATCAAGAGAACCTACCCAATCGCTATCAGTATATCCAACAAGCTTGAAATCTTTTTCTTTCACATAAGTGATCCCATGTTTTTTTGTGTCCTGTAGATACCTTAAGATTCTTTTTACTACTTTATAATGAGACTTTGTTGGCTTATTCATTTATCTAGAAATTACACTCACTGAATGCATTATATCAGGTCTTGTGTTGGTGAAATAAATCAGAGAGCCAACCAATCTTCTATAAAGCTTATCATCAACTCTCGGTTCTCCATTTTGCTGTAACTTTTCATTTAAAGCCATAAGCGTAGGCACAACTTTGCATTTTTCCATTTGAAATTTTTTAAGCAAATCTTCTACATACTTTTCTTGGGAGAGAAAAATATTCCCTTTGCTTTGTTTCACTTGAATCCCAAGAAAATATCTCATAAGACCCAAGTCAGTCATTTCAAACTCATTCATCATATTTTTCTTGAAATCTTCGATCATTTTCATATTTGAACCAAAATAGATCAAATCATTAACGTATAAGCAAACAAGAAGGAAGTCTTTACCTTCTGTCTTCACATACAGTGAAGGTTCACTTGGGCTCATCTTGAATCCACTTTGCTGGAAATAACCATCAATTATGTTGTTCCAAGCTCGGGGGGCTTGCTTTAGGCCATACAAAGCCTTTTGAAGCCTATACACTTTGTCTTCTTTTCCTTCTACTTGGAAACCTTGAGGTTGCTCAACATAGACCTCTTCTTTCAACTCACCATTTAAAAAAGCAGATTTTACATCAAGTTGAAATACTTTCAACTCCAAATGAGCTGCCAAAGCAAGAACAATTCTTATTGTTTCCATCCGAGCTACCGGTGCAAACGTCTCGGTGAAATCTATGCCAGGCTGTTGTGAGTAGCCTTTCACGACTAATCTGGACTTGTGCTTTTGAATTGAGCCATCTTCATTGTACTTTATCTTATAAACCCATTTTAATCCAATGATATCCTTCCCTTTTGGCAGATCCATAAGCTCCCAAGTTTTGTTCTTTTCAATCATAGACATTTCTTCTTTCATGGATTTAATCCATACATTATTACTTGCTGCTTCTTCAAAAGTGTGAGGTTCACATGAAAAAAGAGCAAATTCACATGATTCATAGCATCTTGCAATGATCGTACCTTTCTTGGAGGTGATTCCGAATCGGAATGATCATGAATTGATGATGGAATTCTAGAGGGACTTCTTGTTACTTCATGTTGCAGGTTGCTTTCTTGATTTGCATCTTCTTGAAAAGATGATGATTCTTTAAATTCGTATGACTTTTGATCTTGAGAAGAATCATCCTTCCACTCCCAAGCTGCCATTTCATCAAAGATGTCATCTCAAGATACTACAAGCTGATTTGTCTTGGGATTAAGCAGTCTAAAACCCTTAGACTCATCACTATAGCCAATAAACACGTACTTTTCTCCTTTCTTGTCAAACTTGTCCATGTTGTGTGATGTGTTCATACAATAATCAATGCATCCAAAAACTTTGAAGTGATCAACAAGTGGCTTCCTGTTATTCCATGCCTCAAATGGAGTTTTGTTTCGAACTGCTTTTGTAGGGGATCTATTAAGAATATAGATAGAAGTATGAATAGCTTCAGCCCATAGATTGTTTGGAAGCCTTTTTCCTTGCAACATACTACGAGCCATCTTAACGATAGTGCGATTCTTTCTTTCCGCCACACCGTTTTGTTGCGGACTTCTACTAACAGTGAGCTGCCTTTGAATTCCATTCTCCTTGCAGTAATTCATGAAAGGTGTGTATATAAATTCTCCACCACGATCTGTCCGTAAAGTTTTCATTTGACATCCACTTTGCTTTTCTGCTAGAGCTTTAAATTGAAGAAAAATTGAGAAAGCTTTTGACTTTTCATTTAAGAAGTACAGCCACATTATTCTTGTATATTCATCAACAAAGAGAATGAAATATTTCTTATTGTTTAGAGATGGAGTCCTCATAGGACCACATATGTCAGAATGCACCAATTCTAAAGGGGCTTTAGCTCTCCATGAGGTTTTTGGAAATGGAAGTCTATGCATTTTTCCATAGACACATCCTTCACAAACTCTTCTATTATTCTCTATAGCAGGCAATCCAACCACCATATTCTTTTCTTTCAATAATTTCATACCCTCTGTAATTTAAATGCCCACATCTCAAATGCCATAAGTAGGATATATCAAAATTTTTACTTCTTAAAGCAAGGTTTTCCTCTATTGGTATGACAAGAGGAAACACCTTATTTTTAGACATTTCAACTTTTGCTACTGTCAAGTTATTTTTCTTGTCAACAATTTCGCATTTGCTATCATCAAAGATAACTTGATAGCCTTTGTTTAACAACTGACCAACACTCAAGAGATTTTCAGATAAATTTGGCACATAAAGAACATCAGATATCAATCTTTTGTTACCTCCTTTGGTGTGGACAACAATAACACCTTTTCCAAGAGCTTTCTGTAACTTTCCGTCTCCAAGCTTTACTTGAGAAGTGAAGCTGTGATCAAGTTCTATGAAGAAGTCTTTATTTCCCATCATATAGCTCTCGCAACCATTTGTCCAAATACCATAAATTTTGCGACTCACTTTTAGTAAGGAAGCAAGAGTAAAAAAGGTGTTCATTATTACTTTCCTTTGTGAACTTAGCTTCATTTTGCTCCTTTTTGTTTTGAAACCAGCAGTCTCTTTGTAAGACCCCAACTTGTTATTAATGAAATTTAATTTTCTTTATTTATTATTTTGAAATAGTAAGGGTTGATTTGATTAATGTGGATAGTTATGGGTAAAATACACAAATATTTCAAAATAAGCAAGTGGTTATAAAATATTCATTGTTGTCGGGGAATATTCGTATGGTCGTGGAATATTCGTACTGTCGGGGAATATTCATATGACGGCGCAGCCATGTATGGGCCCCATAACGGAAAGCGATTGGATGAAGAAAACGATAAATATAAGTTGTTTAAAAATAACAGCGTAGTTGTTACCATTAATACTGTTAAAATACTCGGTGATTAACACACAGTAGCACATGGTATTGCACCAATTATTGATTCTTACGTAAGAAGGCACTACTGAATAATGGTTACAGTAATTACTATTCAAAGATTTTATTTTATTGATTTAATAATTCTTTGCGTTGATATTTTATATTGTTGTTGTTTCAATAATTGTTATTACACAAGATTTTTCATTATCGAAGCAATAATTCATATTATACGAATAATATTATTAGATAACATTATTGGCAATGTCTAGAAAGTTCATCTAAGGAGAGGTTTGGTCACCTAATTGCGCCAAGAAGGAGAAATTCTTATTGGAAAGCCCCTCTTTCTTAGGGAACCGCCGGTTGTCAATATTGTGATTACGTAATATTATTTGTGAATAATTAATTATTGATTCATATGATGAGAAAAATATTGATTTTATGTAGATATAGATGGAGAAAAGTTTTAATGTGACAATTGTTGAAAATTAAAATTTTATTTTTTTCTGATAAAATAATTCATTTAAATATATTATTATATTTTAATAATATAATAATGATGATGTTTTATGATGAATGTGGGATATATGAGTAAATGTGGAGGAGGAGTATTTTTTTGTTACCAAAAATATTTAAAGCATGTTTTATGTAAATTGTGGACCCCATTTCTTGATTGAAATTTGATTATAGCTTTGTAAAATCGCTTGTTTGTGGATTTCGGTCAATTTTTGTTTGGAATTTGGAAAAACTTTCTTCTGTAAAGTTGTAGAGAATTGAAGTTCCTATAAAAAGTGGTGAGTTTTGAATTTTCTGACAAAAGGGTTATTTATTGTGAATTATTAAAGTTTCGAAACTCCGAAATAATTGATTTTTGGAAATTTAAATTATTTTAAATTAGAAAAACGTTTTTTCTTACTTTTTCTAGAAGGTGGCATGTGCTTATTGAGCTGAAATCATATTTCAAGAGTGGCGTAGGAATTTTGATATATATATATATTTATATTTTATTAAATTTTCTGCTTTAGTGTTCTAAGCATTTTCCTATAAATAGGGTGCTTAGGTTAGAATGTAAAATTTCACCAGAAACTGAAGTTTTCTCTCTCTATATTATCGAGCGTATTCTTGTGAGTATTTTGAGTATATTTTGAGTATTGTTATACGGTGCAAGTTCAAGTCATAGCCTATATCCGGTGTTTCAGCTAGAAGTACTGATCTTTCGAGGTAAGGGATATTATTTTTTTAAAATGATATTATTTCTTCCAATATCATTATGCCAAAGTATTGATCTTAACTTTTAATCAAATTTAGAACTTTTTGTTTGGGGAGTTCTTATTCACGATATCATTACATTATTCACGTATACTATACATTATTCACGAATACGACACTATTCACAGAAAAATTAAATTTTTTTTTTCGTCCAAAATATTTATTATGGATACTAGCTTTGAGTGTATCCATGTTTTATTCATCTTTCACGAATTTTACTATCCACTATAATTATTTTTGAGGTATTTTTGGACATGGATAAAACAAAGTACGAATCCTTAATCCTTAATCATTGTCATTTTGTTTCTTTGGATTTGTTTCTTTAAAATATTTTTCATCATCCTCGGTCTTAAATGATGATATTATTGAATATCTTTCGTCTCAGAGTGCAAAGATGAATGATTTCGAAGAATATCTTTGGCCCAGTAGTAAAGATGAGCAGTGTTTAGATGAACATGACTAATGATGAATATCTTTGGCTGTGGTGCAAAGATGAATATTTGATTCGGATATATATTGATTGATGTTACAGGGATAAAAGATAGACGATGAACTTTTAAATTCATATATAGAAGATAGTAGTTTGCATTCTCTACTTAACTCTTCTAATGAATTATTATTTCCGCTGCGAATATTGATTTAAAACTTGTTGTCAATTGTATTCTATTAGATTTTTGCTGTTGAAGACTAACGATAATTTTTGTATATTATCTTAGTCATAATATTCTTTCTTTGGGCTAGTTGAGCTCACCCTTTTCCTTTTTGTTCCATTTTTTTCTTCTCGGGAGGCGAGAATATAGCGAGTACAGTGGGTATGGAATGAAGGTTCTAGAGAGAGTTGTTTAGTAGTCCTCACCATTTTGTAAAATAATGTATCAATAAATGTGATGAGGATTTATTTGAGTATAGATATTGTCTAGAAGATAATGTTTGTATTCAAACTCACAGCTTTCTTGTTGTAATAATAAAGTTGTAGTTGTTTACGCACCATGTATTGACAACTCAGAATGGGTGATGTATACCTATTTTGGGGCGCCACGGTTGGTATCGAGCTTAGGGATATGATCTCTGGCGGAGATCGGGGAATAGAACTAGGAGGGAGAGACGAGTAAATCCTTCTTCGCTAGTGTGTCCTACCTAAGCTTATTTGTTAGTTGGTCAAGATATAGGGATATTATGTGATATATTGATTTCCTTAATTAACCCTTGTTTTATGATGAGATTTGAGAATGTCGATGAGAATATTAACAAGTGGAAATGAGACCGTGGAGACGCTTTGTACTCACCAACGAGGAGAAGCGTACAACAGTGGCAATGTTTCTCCTATGAACAAAACCATTGAAAGCGAGATGATGAACGAGGGGATGTTTAGAAGCTTTTTGCAGTTCATGCAAAATCGACGAGGAAACTCGTGTTCAAAATACTGAGGATGAAATGATAGTAATTCACGGGTTGTCACACCAAGCAGTTCAAAGAGTTGGGACCACACGAATTTAAGGTAAAGCCGATCCGATCATGGCGAAAACATGGGTCAAGCAAATTACCAAGATATTCGATGTCTTGGGATGCACGGAGAACAGAAGGTTCCATTCGCCACATTTATGTTCCGTGGCTAAGCAGACTCATCGGTGGGAGTCTCGTGAAGGCGTACATCCATCCGTACACTCAATATGTCTTGGGAGACGCGTTTGAAACTATTTAATGACAAATACTTTCCGAAAGTGTTCGGCTATATGAAGGAAGTGGAGTTCATCGATTAGAACAAAACAACATGGCGGTGTCTCGAAGACGAGATAAAGTTTGCAGAGTTATCCAGTTTGCACCTCATTTGGTGGAGAATGAGGAACGTAAGACGCGGATGTTTCTGAGAGGTTTGAAACCCGACATACGATAATATCTCATTTCTCATAAATTTTCTCTCTACTAAGATGTTGTAAATAGGGCTCAATTATTAGAGCGAGATAAAGAGTACTACCAACCGAGGGACCACAATCGAGGATCATACTAGGAGATAGCGATCCAACAAAACAACGATAACCAATCGGAGAAAGAAAAGAACGGACAAAAATGGTAACCACTCCGGTGGTAATCATGGCCATGAAAATAGAAGAAGCGAAATGGGAGGAGATTTTAAAAGAGGAGATTTAACAACGACCATGTGAAGACGACAAGTCTGCAAGCAACAACCGGGTTCTAAGGAGGAGAAACGACCACGAGTCATATGCTATAAATGCGGAAAGAGGGACATATCGGTCAAAGCGCACAACAGCTCAAGGTATGCTATAATTGTGGAAAGGAAGGACATATCGCTCGAGATTATGCAGTAGCGAAACCTAGTTTAGTGGGGACGGTGACTCAAAAGACTATCCCGGAAAAGTCAAAGTCAAGCGGTTCTGGAAGAGCGTTTTGTTGTGATTGGTCAAAATGCGAGGAACCCAAACGAGGTGATCACGGGTAAGTTATTTATAAATTCTTGCGAAGTTTATACCTTACTTGATAATCTGGGGTGCTACCCATTCATTTATCTCTCCCGCTTGTGCTCAACGTTTAAACTTGACTCGGAGAAATTAGACTTTGACCTATCTCGTGTAAACTTCTGTTAGGAGAAACTTTCATCACATCCTTTGTTTATAAATCTTGTTTGATTCAAGTTGGCACCATCACCTTACCATTGACCTTATCTCTTTAAAGATACTTGCTTTTGATGTGATTTTAGGGATTGATTGGTTAACTACTCATCATGCCAAAATTGATTATTTTCGTAAGGTTGTTAGTTTTCATATTCCTAACCAACCTTTGTTGTACGAACTCAAGCAACTAAACCATTAAAATCAATCATCGTCATATCTAATCATAAAGCTATTCGTTTATTGAAAAACGGATGTCAAGCTTTCTTAGCCCATGTTATGGATTTTAATAAAGACACGTCAAATTTGAATAATATTCTCGTTGTTAATGATTTTCCGACGTATTTCAAGAACTTCCCGGTTCACCCCGTAACGTGAAGTTGAATTCTTTATTGATCTTGAACCCTGGTACAAAGCCCATTTCTAAAACCCCATATCGAATGGCTCTATTGAACTTCAGGAGTTAAAGGTCCAACTACGTGAATTATTGGACATCGATTTTATTCTACTTAAGTACATCTCCTTGGGGTGCTCTGTTTTATTAGTAAAGAAGAAAGAAGCAGGAGTATGCGACTTTTTGTATTGACTATCGGGAATTGAACCATGTCACCATCAAGAATAGGTATCCTCCACCTCGTATTGATGACTTGTTTGACCGATTCTGAGGGCACAATTTTTTCAAAGATCGATCTTCGATTCGGATATCATCACCAAGATTAGAATCGAGGATATTCCAAAGAGGCGCCTTTAGAACTCTGGTGACGAGCATTATGAATTCTTAGTCATGTCTTTCGGATTGACTAATGCTCCTGCGGCTTTCATGGATATGATGAACCGAGTATTCAAGGAATATTTGGATCAGTTCGTTGTTATCTTTCTTGATGACATCCTCATATATTCCAAAAGTCGTGAAGATCATGAGCACCATTTGAAGCTGGTACTCCAAAGGCTTCGTGAAAACAAGCTTTATGCCAAGTTGAAGAAATGCGAGTTCTGGCTTGAGGAAGTAGCATTCCTTGGGCACGTGGTGTCGAAACATGGAGTATCTTCTGATCCGGCGATGATTGAAGCAATACAAAGTTGGGAGCAACCGAAGTCGGTGACTGAAGTACGTAGTTTTTTGGGCTTAGCTGGTTATTATCGGAGATTCGTGGAAGGGTTTTCTCGAATCGCTACTCCATTAACCCAGCTAACTCGGAAGGATACAAAATTCATTTGGAGCGAAGAATGTGAGAAGAGTTTCCAAGAGCTTAAGAGGAGACTTATTTTGGTACTTGTTCTAACAGTACCATCTGGTTCGGATGGATTTGTTATCTACAGCGATGCTTTGGGAAAAGGGTTAGAATGTGTTCTCATGCAATGTGGGAAAGTCATAGCCTATGCCTCGCGACAACTTAAAGAATATGAGAGGAATTATCTTACTCATGATCTAGAATTGGCAGCAGTCGTTTTTGCGCTAAAGATATGGAGGCACTATCTATATGGGGAGAAAGTGGAGATATATTCATACCATAAAAGCCTTAAATATTTCTTCACTCAAAAAGAACTTAACATGCGACAGCGACGTTGGCTCGAGCTATTGAAAGACTACGGCCACACTATTCAATACCATCCTGGAAAAGCGAACGTGGTAGCTGACGCGTTGAGTAGAAGATCATATGCAGGAATGAGTGCGATGATGTCAAGTATACGCATAGAGCCAACTTTAATAGAAAAAGTTAAGGTTGCTCAAGCCACCGATCCGAAGCTGATGCGTATGAAGAAGAAAGTACAAGAAGGTGTTATTCTACAAGCGAGAATTGATGAAGAAGGAATACTTCGAGTCCACTCTAGACTTTGTGTCCCTAAAGACTTTGATTTGAAGTACAAGATTATGATGGAGGCACATAATACACCATTTTCAATCCATCCTGGAAGTACCAAAATGTATCGTGATCTTCGACATACATTTTGGTGGAACAATATAAAGAGAGAGATTGCAAAGTTTATCTCAATGTGTTTAACTTGTCAACGTGTAAAGGCGGAGCATCTAGTACCTAAGGGTCCGTTGCAACCACTTGAGATTCCGAAATGGAAGTGGGAACATATTACCATGGATTTCGTTATGGGTCTTCCTACGGTTTCTCAAGGCATCAATGCTATTTGGGTTATTATTGATAGATTAACCAAGTCTGCTCATTTCTTGCCGATACGGGAGACTTATTCCTTGAACGTCTTGCTAGTATATATGTAAATGAGATTGTGAGGTTGTATGGCATGCCAAGATCCATAGTTTGGATCGTGACCCAAGATTCACTTCAAGATTTTGGGTTAGCTTGCAAAAAGCTATGGCACGGATTTTCGATTGATTGGCATACCATCCTCAAGCGGATGGACAATCGAGAGGATTATTCAAACTCTTGAAGATCTATTAAGACTCTGTGTCCTAGACTTCAAGGGCGGTTGGGATAAGTATTTACCATTGGTGGAATTCTCCTACAACAACAGCGGTTATCGCAAGTATAGGTGTGGCTCCATTGAAGCATTATATGGACAAAATGTCGCTCTCAAAGTATGTTAGGGACGAGGTGGGTGAAGCAACATTGTTGGGACCGAGTTGAAATACGTATGACTACGGAAAAGATCCAAATGATTCGACAACGTATATAAGCGGCACAAGATCGACAAAAGAGTTATGCGGATCTTCATCGAAAGGACGTGGAATTTAGTATAGGGGATCATGTATTGTTGAAGTTGCTCCATGGAAGGGAGTTACAAGATTTGGGAAGAGAGGAAAGCTCAATCCATGATTTATTGGTCCATTTCAAATTCTCGACCGAGTAGGAAATATAGCCTATAGACTCGCGTTACCTCGAAAGTATATCTCGTGTTCATAATATGTTTCACATATCTGTACTTCATAAATATGTGAAAGACCTGAACCACGTTATAGAGTTAGAACCGGACGAAATAGCCAAAGACTTAACGTATGAGGAAGTACCTGTCACGATCTTGGATAGGAAGGAGCATGTCCTACACGCAAAGGTCATACCACAAGTTAAAGTTTTGTGGATGAATCATGTTATAGAGGAAATGACCTGGGAATTGGAAACGGAAATGAAAGCGAGGTATCCTCACCTTTTCGAAACATCAGGTACGTACGTCAATTTCGAGGAAGAAATTTCATAAGGAGGGGAGGTTGTAAGACCCCAACTTGTTATTAATGAAATTTAATTTTCTCTATTTATTATTTTGAAATAGTAAGGGTTGATTTGATTAATGTGGATAGTTATGGGTAAAATCACGCAAATATTTCAAAATAAGCAAGTGGTTATAAAATATTCATTGTTGTCGGGGAATATTCAGTATGGTCGTGGAATATTAAATCTGTCTTGGGAATATTCGTATGTGATGTGACCATATATGGGCCCCATAACTGAAAAGCGATTGGATGAAGAAAGCGACAAATATAAGTTATTTAAAATAAATGGCAGTAGTTGTTACCATTAATACTATTAAAATACTCGGTGGTTAAACACAAGAAGAGTAGCACCAGTATTGCACCAATTATTGATTCTTACGTAAGAAGGCACTACTCAATAATGGTTACAGTAATTACTATTCATTATTTTATTTTATTGATTTAATAATTGCTGCCTTGATATTTTATATTGTTGTTGTTTCAATAATTTTCATTACACAAGATTTTTTATTATCGAAGCAATAATTCATATTATCCTGAATAATATTATTAGATAACATTATTGGCAAATGTCTAGAAAATTACGTCTAAGGAGAGGTTTGGTCACCTAATTACTTGCTAAGTAAGGAGAAATTCTTATTGGAAGAAAGGAGGAACCGCTCGGTTGTCAATATTTTGATTCGTAATATTATGTGGAGGAGGAGTATTTTGTTATCAAAATATTTAAAGCATGTTTTATGTGTCGGTGGACCCCATTTCTTGACCGAAATTTGATTATAGCTTTGTAAAAAAACATTTTGTAGATTTTGGTCAATTTCATTTGGAATTTGGAAAAACTTTCTTACAGTAAAGTTGTAGAGAATTGAATTTCTTATAAAAGTGGCGAGTTTTGAATTTTTCCGACAAAAGGGCTATTTATTGTGAATTATTGAAGTTAAAATAATTAATTTTTGGAAGTTTAAATTATTTTAAATTAGAAAAACATTTTTCTTACTTTTTCTAGAAGGTGGCATGTGCTTATTGAAATTTGAAATCGATTTCAAGAGTGGTGTAGGAATTTTGATATATATATTTATATTTTATTAAATTTTACGCTTTGGTGTTCTAAGCATTTTCCTATAAATAGGGTGCTTAGGTTAGAATGTAAAATTTCAATTTAAATCGAAGTTTTCTCTCTATATTATCGAGCGTATTCTTGTGAGTATTTTGAGTATATTTTGAGTATTGCTATATATTGCAAGTTCAAGTGCTTTATATCCAGGTGTTTCAAATTTAGAAGTACGATCTTTCGAGGTAAGAGATATTATTTTTTAAAATGATATTATTTCTTCCAATATCATTATGCTAAAGTATTGATCTGAACTTTTAATCAAATTTGGAACTTTTTTGTGCGGGGTTACTATTCACGATACGATTAATTATTCACGATACTGAAGACTATTCACGAATACTACGAGACTATTCACGTAGAAAAATTAAATTTTTTGTTTTCAGTCAAAATATCTATTATGGATACTAGCTTTGATTGTATCCATGTTTTGATCATTCTTGAATTTTTACACCACTATAATTATTTTTGAGGTATTTTTGGACATGGATAAAACAAAGTACGAATCCTTAATCCTTAATCATTGTCATTTTGTTTCATTGGATTTGTTTCTTTAAAAATATTTTTCATCATCCTCAGTCTTAAATGATGATATTATTGAATATCTTTGGCCTGTAGTGCAAAGATGAATGATTTTGAAGAATATCTTTGGCCGTAGTGCAAAAGATGAGCAGTGTTTAAATGAACATGACTAATCGATGAATATCTTTGGCCTCTGTAGTGCAAAGATGAATATTTGATTCCGATATATATTGATTGATGTTACAGGATAAAAGATAGAGCGATGAACTTTTAAATTCATATATAGAAGATAGTAGTTTGCATTCTCTACTTAACTCTTCTAATGAATTATTATTTCATTGCGAATATTGATTTAAAACTTGTTGTCTATTGTATTCTATTAGATTTTTCCTGTTGAAGACTAACGATAATTTGTTGTATATTATCTTAGTCATAATATTCTTTCTTGGGCTAGTTGAGCTCACCCTTTTCCTTTTTGTTCCATTTTTCTTCTCGGGAGACGAGAATATAGTGAGTATTTAGTCGGGTATGGAATGAAGGTTCTAGAGAGAGTTGTTTAGTAATCCTCACCATTTTTGTAAAATAATGTATCAATAAATGTGATGAGGATTTATTTGAGTATAGATATTGTTTCAGAAGATTATATTTGTATTCAAACTCAGCTTTTCTTGTTGTAATAATAATGTTGTAGTTGTTTCTGTACCATGTATTGACAACTCAGAATGGGTGATGTATACCTATTTTGGGGACGTCACACTCTTTGAGAATGATTAGGCACTCGACATCTTGTACATTTAAATCTGCAATCTTGGGATTCATGGTTAGATCTTTTGCAGATGATACACTGATAATTTTCATTATTGAAACTTTGTTGTGAGCTTCCACTTCTTTCTTTCTTTGAGTTGTGACTGTAAGTTTTCTCTCTTTTTATTCTTTGCTGCTGATTCATTCTTGAAAAAGAATTTTGATTTTTTTCTGTTGAATGAGACATGTCTCAGGAGCTGTTGGCCTTCTTTTATGACATTCTCAGTTTGGACTGAAAAGTTTGTTCCATAGGTTGATGTGAGAACCTATTAATCCTCTGTTCATGAGCTTGTAGTGAACCTGTTAACTCATGAAAGGTCATTTTGGACAGATCTTTGGATTCTTCTATAGCTGCGACAACATGATCAAATTTGGGAGGAAGACTCCTCAAAACTTTCTCAATCACTCTCTTGTCTTCAATGGTGTCACCACAACCCTTGATTTGATTTACTATTTCATCAACTTTTGAAGAGAAATCTCGAAAGCTTTCACTTTTGTTCATTGACAGATTATCAAAATTTCTCCATAATGTCTGAAGTTTTAAAATAATGGCCTTGGCAGATCCTTGAAATTCTTTTTGCAAAATCTCCCATGCAATTTTAGCCTTTTTTACTCCAAAAATTCTAGGAAAAATTGATTTGCTTACCCCCTGCTGTATAAATCGGAGTGCTGTGGCATATTTCTTTTTGTTCTCCTTGTACAACTTTTGTTGTGCTTGTGACCAATCTCTAGATCCAGGTGGTTCTTCATAACTAGTCTCAATAATATCCCAAAGGTCGTGAGATATGAAGACAGTTTCCATTTGACTGGTCCAGTACTCATAGTGTTCCCCTTCAAATATAGGGATTTGACTTGGAGAATATGCAAACAATGCAGGGACTGAATTTGAACTCATGATAGCAAGATGTGGTTTTAACAAAATAGCTCTGATACCAAATTTGTTGGGACAAACGAAAGCACAATGAACAAAAATAGGAATTTATCAAGGAATTTTTATTAGAAGAGAGATGAGAGCAATATACTTTGCAGAGCTGCTGCTCCTGCAGACTGCTAGACTTCTTCTTTTTCTCACATTACATGGGTTACATCAATCTCCTATTTAATCTAGGAGTGGAGTATTCTAGAATAAGACTTCAATACTCTTGAGAATACAAAAGACACTTATAGAACTCAACAAGTTTAATAACTATATTTAATACTTCTTCTAGAAATATGAGATTACATAATTACTTTCTAACATAGTTGTCTATTTAATGCCTTAACAAATGTCCATGGAAGGTGGTTCATATATGGAGTACAAAACTATATTCATGTGGCTGACCCTTGCAAGAAAGTCAACACTGCTACTAATTTAGCAGTACAGTCATTGTGTGATAAAACAATTGCAGAATTAGGTTACATATATAACTAGATGGTCCCACATGTAGATACAAAATTAGAACTTAATTATCTCAAACCTTCCATGCAATTAAAAATCTCTCTCCATCAGTAATATTAATATAGTTATGCCAAAGTTTGTTTGACAATGAACCAGGCTAGATAATGCATTGCTACTGATTCTATATGCTCTGCGGTAGAATTCCTGCAAGATTGAGAAGGCATGGGCCAGTGCAATTAAGAAATTAAGTTTTTATACTAGTAGTAGAAATGGTTAAAAACAGCAGAAATTACCTAACCCCTAAATAAAGGTGATTTATATTCAAGTATTCACCAATATCTCTCTCCCTTCAGCCACAGTCCCTCTAGTCTTATTTAGCTTACTTTTAATCTTTAATTTTTTTTGCATTTTAAAAATTAAGTCTCAATATTTTAATTTTAGGACATTGAACCTTAATATTCATAAATTCTATAAATAAAATCGTATGGCCAACAGAGTGTAATAATTTATTAAAATGAAGGTGTTTTGGGTAATTCATCATAATTAATTTTATAGGCACATGATATGTATGTAATGAAGGAAAAAAGAGGAGGAGAAATTAAAACCAATATAAACTATATATATCCTTAAAGACTAAATATTCCTTTTTATTTTAAATCACATGACATATTCGGGCAAAAACTGATAAATCCAATAAGAAAGTTTCATGTATAGAAATTCAAACGTTAAAGTTCAATATTTTAAAATTAAAATATTAGAGTTTATTTTCTAAAATACGTAAAATTTAAAATTTTAAAGTGTATTTAAGACCTTATATTTCTCTCCCATTTTTGACCTTTTCCATATTTTCAAACCACCAAGGCCTCAACCAATTGGCTAGAATCCCATTATAAGAACCTCTCTGAAATCTGAATCACGACACCATCCATACTAGTTTTTGCATTCATAACATATTAACATGGAGCTCTCAGATATTTCATTCACATTAGCCCCTACTTCAAGTAATCACGACCATATTGAACCATTTGACTTCTTTCCCAAGAAAACCCTAAATTTTTTGAAACCCTTTGTGAAAAGCCTAATTCATGCCACAAGGACAAGGAAGACTTAACGGTGGCCTTGCATATTGGCCTTCTAATAAGCTCCAACAGTTCCTCTAAGAATTCTTGTGATCATGATAGCAGCAGTGCAAATATACTACCAGCTACTCAATATTGGATACCAACTCCTGCACAAATTCTTGTCGGTTTCACTCATTTCTCCTACCATATTTGCAGCAAAACCTTCAATCGCCACAATAATCTTCAGGTAAGATAGCTAACTAAAATTTTCAATATTTATACTTAAGCAGGATTTGGATTCAGTTAAGTTAAAAATTGTCAAGCAATCTGTCAAGGCTATAGGAAAATGTCAAATCCGTATAACTATCAAAGTAACATAACATGCCTACTATGCAACTTTGTCTGCAATACCGACTCCAATTGACATATTATGCAACTCTGTGGGCTATACAAATGCGTACTACACAGATACGACATTTTCGCATTAGACAAATAACAATGACATTTTTATACTTAACCAAATCCGCACTTATATATTAAAAGGTCCGATATTATGCAATAGTTTAATCTTTTTGATTGAATTTAGTGAAATTAAAAATTGTTATGCCATTGTCCGTAAAGGCTATAGGAAAACATTGCATTTGTTAGACCATAATTACACATTTGCATATTATGTAACTCTACGCGATATACAAATGAAATATTTTCCTATAATCTTAACAGATGACTTGACCAAATTTTGTTGAGTAAGTCAGAGTATGTTACGTTCTTCTCCTAGTCTTTAGGAATAAGTTCATTTACTGGACTTGGATTTACCAAGTCATTAGGAGTTTGTAAGTCATTAGGAGTTTGTTTTATAGTTGTTTCTGTTCCTATTTCTTAGTTTATATTGGCTAGTTTATAGATGATAGTTGTTTATGTATCGCCTATTTAAATAGGCCTTTTGCTTGATTCAATAATGCAATCTGCAGTAGCAGTTTCCAGCTTCACATATTTTTCTATTCCTTTGATTTCTCAACAGTGGTATCAGAGCTAGAGTTAACAAAGGGGTGAGTGTTAAAAAAAAACCCAGAATGTTAATTTGCGGGAAACACAGGGAAGTGAGGTAGAGAGTATTATTTTTTTTTTCAATAGTTGCAGTGAACGATGACCACCGAAAACTATGTTCAACCAGCTATTCCTCGTTTCGATGGTCATTATGATCATTGGAGTATGCTGATGGAGAACTTCTTGAGGTCCAAGGAGTATTGGCATGTTGTCTTGGAAGGGATTTCAGAATCGGAAGTTGACGCAGCAGTGTCAGAAGCAAGGAGAGTGGAGTTAGAAGGGCAACGTTTGACGGATCTCAAGGAAAAGAACTATTTGTTCCAATCCATTGATCGTGCAGTCTTGGAAACAATTCTTTGTAAAGATACTTCCAAGCAGATATGGGATTCAATGAAGAAAAAAATACCAGGGCTCAACAAAAACAAAAAGGCAGCAGCTTCAAGCACTTCGTTCAGAATTTGAGCTGCTTCGAATGAAGACAGGAGAGTCCATATCTGATTTCTTCTCATGAACAATGGAAATCATTCACAAGATGCGTGTTCATGGTGAAAAAATTCAAGATGTGACTGTTGTAGAGAAAATACTTCGCTCAATGACACCAAAATTCAACTATGTGGTATGTTCTAATGAAGAATCAAAGGATCTTGATAATCTTTCAATTGATGAATTGCAGGGATCTTTATTGGTTCATGAGCAGAAGGTCAATCACCAAGAAAAGGAGGAGCAGGCTTTAAAAGCCTCAACTAAAATTCAATCAAGTAGAGCTGATGGAGGAAGAGGTAGAGGCCGAGGCCGAAGCCGAGGCCGAGGAGGCGGAGAAAATAATGATCGTGGTAATCACCAGCAATATCATCATGATCAATCTCAAGGAAGGGGCAGAGGAAGATGTGGTCAACATTCCACTTTCTTCAAACTAAAAGCTACAGATAAGTCTACTGTTCAATGTTTTAGATGTCATCAGTATGGGCATTTTCAATCTGAATGTCGAGTTAATTTGCCCCATGGACATGGTGAGAGTTCTAATTTTGTAGAAAATGAAGAAGATGTGGTTTCACTTTTGATGGTTTGTTATGAAAAAGAAGAGGCCAAGAAAAATTTATGGTATTTAGACACTGGTTGCAACAATCATATGTGTGGAGACAAGTCAGCATTTTCTACCTTGGATGAATCTTACCTAGATAATGTCAAATTTGGAGACAACTCTAAAGTCACGGTCATGGGTAAAGGAGATGTGAGTATTCAAACCAAAGAAGGAATCACTCAAACCATTTCTAATGTTTTGTTGGTTCCAGATTTGAAGACCAACTTACTAAGTATTGGTCAATTGCAAGAGAAGGGTTACGAGGTGTCAATTAAAGATGGTGTTTGTCATATCAGAGATGAGAAGCTTGGCTTAATTGCTCAAGTAACCATGACTGCAAATCGAATGTTTCCGCTATATTTGTCCAAGGCTGCTTCTCTTTGTTTTTCTGCGAAATTGAAGGATGTGGCATGGCTATGGCATTATCGCTATGGTCATCTAAACTTTGGTGGGCTTAAAAGTTTACAACAAAAAAATATGGTCACTAGTCTTCCTCAAATTACAGTTCCATCAGCAGTTTGTGAAAGTTGTGTCGTTAGTAAACAACATCGCAATCCATTTCCACAAGGAAAATCTTGGAGAGCAAAGAAACAGTTGGAGATAGTTCATTCCGACTTATGTGGCCCCATTAATCCATCTTCTAATGGAGGTAAAAGATACTTTATCACCTTCATTGATGATTATAGTCGGAAAATATGGGTTTTTTTTTGCAAGTGAAAGCAGAAGCATTTGTTGCCTTTAAAACCTTTAAAGCACTTGTAGAGAAAGAAGTTGGTTGTCCTATAAAGGTTCTTCGCACAGATAGAGGTGGAGAATACAACTCATATGAGTTTGAGGATTTCTGTGAAAGTCATGGAATCCAAAGGCAACTTACAGCAGCTTATACACCCCAACAAAATGGTGTGTGTGAGAGAAAAAATCGAACAATCTTGAACATGGTGCGCAGCCTTTTGGCAAGGAGTGGGTCCCAAGAAATTTTTGGCCCGAAGCTGTTAATTGGAGCATACATATTTTGAATAGAAGTCCCACTTTTGCTGTTCAAAATGTCACACCAGAGGAGGCGTGGAGTGGAAGGAAACCAACAGTAGATCACTTTAGAATCTTCAGCTGCATTGCCTATGCTCATGTTCCTGACCAGAAAAGAAGGAAGTTGGATGACAAGGGAGAAAAGTGCATCTTTATTGGTGTTAGTGATCAATCAAAAGCATATAAACTTTATAATCCTGACACTAGGAAGATTGTGCTTAGTCGTGATGTTATTTTTGATGAAAACCATACCTGGTTGTGGAATGATAATGGTGTTCAACAGCAAGTCCAAATAGAATTTGATGAAGATGAAGTAAGGCAGCAGCCTATTGACTCTATCCAACAACCAGCTCCTCAAAATAACCTAGTTGATGCTCTTGAAGATGTGCAACAACCAACATCAGATATAAGACCTCAACGCATTAGAAGAAGGCCTGGGTGGATGAAGGATTATAAGGTAACTGGAATTGACCAATCTGAGGATCCACTCACACACTATGCCTTGTTTTCATATTGCGATCCTACATATTTTAAAGAGGTGGTGAAAGAATCCAAATGGAGAAAAGTGATGGATGAAGAAATAGCATCCATTGAGAGAAATAATACATAGGAGTCGACTGATCTTCCGCAAGGGCACAAGATGATTAGTGTTAAGTGGGTATAAAAGACAAAATTGAAGGAAAATGGTGAAGTAGACAAGTGCAAGGCGCGCTTGGTGGTAAAAGGCTATAAGCAAGAATTCGGTGTGGACTACAAGAAAGTTTTTGCTCCTGTTGCACGACTTGACACAATTAGGATGGTGTTCGCTTTGGCAGCTCAAAATTCATGGCCTATTTTCCAATTGGATGTGAAATCGGCTTTCTTGCATGGTAACTTGCAAGAGCAGGTATTTATTGATCAACCTCCTATTTATGTGAAGTTTGGTAGTGAACATAAAGTATATAATCTTAAAAAGGCATTGTATGGACTAAAACAAGCTCCACGAGCTTGGTATAGTCGTATTGATGCTTATTTCTCGAAGGAAGGTTTTAAGAAATGTCCCTATGAACATACATTGTTTAATAAATTTGGTGATGGAGGAAAGATGCTCATTGTGTGCCTATACGTAGATGATCTCATTTATACTGGAAATGACAATGCCATGTTTGAAAGATTTAAGAAGTCCATGATGGTTGAGTTTGAAATGTCTGATCTTGGATTAATGCATTATTTTCTTGGCATTGAAGTAAAACAATCAGCTGATACAATTTCTATTTCTCAAAAGAAATATGTGACAAATTGCAATGCAGTTAACACCCCAACTGAATTTGGTTTGAAACTTCACAAGGATCCTGAAGGAATGAAGGTGGATAGAACACTCTATAAGCAAATTGTTGGAAGCTTGATGTACTTGACTGCTACAAGGCCGGAATTAATGCACTCCGTGAGTCTCATTAGCAGATATATGGAGAACCCAACAGAGATGCATCTCCAAGCTGCCAAAAGAATTTTTCGTTACCTGCAGGGCACTATTAGTTTTGGGATTTCCTACAAGAAAGGAGAAAAGTCAGAGCTAGTTGGCTTTACTGGAGAAAAGTCAGATTTAATTGGCTTTACTGATAGTGATTTTGCAGGAGATCAAGATGATAGAAGGAGTACATCGGGTTATCTATTTATGATGGCTTCATGAGCTATCTCATGGTCCTCAAAAAAGCAACAAATAGTCACTTTATCAACTACGAAAGCTGAGTTTGTGGCTGTCACAGGTTGTGCTTATCACGCCATTTGGTTGAGAAAGATTCTTCAAGAGATTAATTTCAAGCCAACAGGACCAACTCCAATTTTTTGTGATAATAGCTCAGCTATCAAACTCTCCAAAATTCCTATACTCCATGGAAGATGCAAGCATATAGATGTGAAGTATCATTTTTTGAGAGATGCAAGCATATAGATGCAGAAGTGAAGACCAGGTTGCGGATCTGTTTACTAAACCCCTCAAATTGCCTTTGTTTTAAAAGATAAGAGAGTTACTTGGTGTCTGCAAATTGCCGTGATCATTTTGGGGGAGGGTATTATGTTTTGTATCTTAAACTAAGTATTTGATAATACTAGTTTAAGGGAAGGTGTTGAGTAAGTCAGAGTATGTTACGTTCTTCTCCTAGTCTTTAGGAATAAGTTCATTTATTGGACTTGGATTTACCAAGTCATTAGGAGTTTGTAAGTGATTAGGAGTTTGTTTATAGTTATTTCTGTTCCTATTTCTTAGTTTATATTGGCTAGTTTATAGCTGATAGTTGTTTATGTATCGCCTATTTAAATAGGCCTTTTATTTGATTTAGTAATGCAATCTGAAGTAGCAGTTTCCAGCTTCACATATTTTTCTATTCCCTTGATTTCTCAACAAATTTAACTTTATCTAATCCACACTTGTTAAAAGATGCGATCACTTATTATTTCTATATTTTTGATCCAATCTTTTGCTATTTGCGAAAGATGCACATGTGGGGTCATGGCTCACAATATCGCTAAGGTCCCGAATCCCTAAAGGGTGTGCAGCCACGAGTCATGCTAGGAATCGCATGCTACTGCTGTGAAGAAGGTTGCAAGAACAACTTAAACCACCCAAGATCCAAGCCATTGAAGGATTTCCGAACCTTGCAAACACATTACAAGAGAAAACATGGCACGAAGCAATTCGCTTGTCGCAAGTGTGGCAAGTGCTTGGCTGTGAAAGGTGACTGGAGAACCCATGAGAAGAATTGTGGCAAACGTTGGCTTTGTGCTTGTGGTTCGGATTTTAAGCACAAGAGGTCACTTAAAGATCATATTAAAGCATTTGGAAGTTTTGACCATGGACCTATTTCGCCTTCATTTGACGGGGTTGAGGTGCATGAGGGATTCAGACATTTCGTCTTTTTTTAATAATATTATTATTATTATCACGATCACCACAATTTGGTGCATATATATGTATGTATTTTATGTATACAAGCATTAAATTGGTGGTTTTCTATGATCTTAAGCTTATGTTTTGTAAATTTACATAGTTTAACATTTAGAAATGTTGACATAACTACCAAACTTAATTACAAATTTTAGCATAACTACCAAACTTAATTACGTCAATGTTCTTAATTACACCAATTTGTATTAGTTGAATTTTTCATATGTGACTTTGTTCGAAGTCCGTATCAATGCATAGCCAACAATAAGTTAAAGCGCATCAGATGCGGATCCTAAAAATTTCCTAATAATTATTATCGTTTATCAAGTAAACTTTTGACGTATCGGAAGTAAATAAAAAACCGTTATCAATTGTTGAACTGCGCACAATTGCTAAACGATAACCTTCTACAACCTGTTGATTCTACGAATTTCAGGAAATAGGCAACAAAATTTTAATTTAGAGAATTCTGAAAAATAAGAAAAGTCTATTATTCATCAAAAACTGTCTTTTCCCATCAAAACAAAACCCTAAAAATGGAATCCAAAAACGAAAAGAAAAACTAATAAGAAAAATTACAGAAATAACCCAAAAACAGTAAAATGTATTTTTAAAGGTGTAAACGATGGAAGTTGACCCATTTTCGATGAAATTAGGTTGCAAAGACGCCAAAATCCGAAAGTCCCAATTTGACAAAAATTACCAAAAATTGCCACTAGATCAAATCTTTCCATAAATTGGCACGCTTACTCTTCAACCGTATCATTCTCCCCAGGGTGGACATAATTCTCCCTCGAATTGTCATTATCAGAAGAATCGCCTGTGTTAGGAATCAAATGCTTGACATTAAAAACATTCGTTGTACGAATAAGACTAGGCAGTTGCAAACGGTATTCATTAGGATTGATCTTCTCAATAATTTCCACGAACCCAATCTTCTTGGCAGACAACTTATTATAGTCATCTGCAGAAAATCTATCCTTATTAAGAACAACCCACACATAATCTCCCACTTTGAACAAAACATGACACCGTTTCTTATCAGCATCTTGCTTATACTTGCTCGCAGCCTGCAACAGATTGTCACGGATAGCCCTGTGAACCTCCTACAATCTTGTCACAAAGGTTTCTGTCATCCCATGAACTCGTGTTTTTGCTTGTAATGGCAGCAAATCAAGTGGTCCCCTAGAAGTAACAGAATACACTACTACAAAAGGGCTAAATCTAGTACTCATGTTAACTGCATGATTATGGGCAAACTCGGCCTGACATTACTTCATATCCCAACTCTTCACATGTTCTCCAACCAAACACCTCAGCAAACTGCCTAGAGACCGATTTGAAAGTATTATGCACACAAGCCAATCATGTTTGACGATAAAGCATATACTTTGTAACAATCATATTCATTTATTAATAAAAGTATTAATTTATTAAAGACTTTTAATTATCTACATGATGTTGCTTTATAATATGTGATAAACCTATAGTTTTAAGCATTGCTTTTAGAATAATGATGATGATCATTCTAATGAGATCTAAATTCTTAGAAAGCTTAAAACTAAAATAGTTCTCAATCATTGGATTACTAAATTGGGGATTAGTGAATTCGGATAGTTTGGTACGTACAGTGCTTGCTCGTTGGATGAGGATGATTGATCTCATGATCATTTGTGTGGAGACTCTAAAGCAAGTATATAAGTGCTTATTAGATAATAATTAAGTTCACTGAACGTGGCTCGCTAAGGAATACCTAATGGAGTTTTACTTGCATGTCAATAGGAATTCCTGTAGTGATAGTAGTACAAGTAATCCTTGGGCTTGAGATCATCATAGTATCTTGTGTATGATGAGTTATACTTTGACTTATTCCTTAAGACCCTTAGAGTATATCAAAGGGTATGCTTGGGTATAATAAGTTATACATGGAGATAATGTATGATCAATAAAGAATCTATCGCTTCTAGTAAAAGAGGAGAAATGTCATATGTGATTCGATAAATGACAACTTAGTAGTCCTTGGCCAAGGCATAATGAAATTAGAAAAAGTTTCTAATTTGTATTATTTGGAGTTGTGTATTTAAGGATCGAAATACATATAATTAAATAAAATAAGACTTGACAGTAATTTCATGTCTTATATTTAATTGGGACATTGTATGGTAGAAGGATTGAATTGTATGGTAACGATTTACTCAAAGATTCTTTTATGATTAATGTTGAAATCTATATTATCTGGAAAGTCGTTGATCGCTAGGGAGACTTATCCATATTGTAGAATAAATATTATTTATTTAAATAAATTAATAGTTTAATTTATTTATTTAAATAAGATTAGAATTGTTCTAATTGATTTATTCACAACCGGTTTAATATGGAGAACCTAAAGGGTGACACTATAAAAGGAAGAATAATTATTTAAGAAGTTAATGGCATAATCGTAATAATAAGTTCGGTATATTTAATTTAATCTATGGTGATAGAATAAATTAAATAGCTTAATATTTATTATTTAATATTTTAGAAATATTAAATATAAATTAATAAGAGAGTCTTATTATTATTATTATTATTATTATTATTATTATTATTATTATTATTATTATTATTATTATTATTATTTAATTCCTTAAGGAGTTTGAGAATTAATTAATAAAAGTACTCTCATATATTCTAATAAGATTAAGAGGCTAATTAATTAAAAGAGTTTAATTAATTATTCCTAATAAGATTGGGGAGCCTAATTAATTAAAGGAGTTTAATTAATTAAAATAAAACATAATTCCTTAATTGTTAAGGAGGGTTGCCCACATTTATAAATAAGAGGAGTCTTATTATGGGTGACGTGTGTTGTTGACTTTTTCACAACAGACGTAATTCCAATAGTTGGGAGAGTACACATTTTTCTATGAGAGATAGAAAACTAGGGTTTTGTCAAACACTCATCTTCTTGAATCTTTCTTCTTCCTTAGTGGATCACTTCTAGAGGCCAAAAACTTGGGTGGCTAACGTTGGTCAAAGGAAGGAACCAAACTCGGTGGATTCAAGTTGAACGCGAAAAAGATTTGGAGGTGAACTTGTACCTGAGAAAGCTCGAATCTTCACGAGTATGATTCTTTTTCTTTATCTTTTCGTTTAATTAATAATTATGCATAAAGGATGATCTGGGTATATGGTTTATAAAATTTTAAAACTCAATTTTATCACGTTTCTGCTTACTTTGTGCAATGTGATTGCGTATAAATATTATAAACCTAACACAATTCACCACTTCAGTCTACCCATTCGTCTATGGGTGGTAGGCACTACTAAAATTCAGCTGTCTATTCACCATCTTCCATAAGCTACACCAAAAATGGCTAAGAAACCTAGTACCACGGTCAGACACAATAGACACTGGCAATCCATGGAATCTATAAATCTCTCTAAAGAACAATTGAGTAACACGAACAACATCTATGGTCTTCTTACATGGAATAAAGTGCACCATCTTGGAAAAACAATCAACTACCACATAAATAGAATCATTACCTCGATGTGTACGCGGTAATCCAAGCACAAAATCCGTAATGATGTCCACCCATGAATGTGATGGAACTGGTAGAGGCATATATAAGCCTGCATTAGTTGTTGTTCCCTTGGCGACTTGATAAACTCGACAACGTTGCACTAGTTTTTCAACCTCCTTCAGAATAGTAGGCTAGAAGTAATTAGACTGCACCAATATTATTTTGTTGTGTCACCACAAGGACAATATTTTTCTTTTTTTGAATACATGGATGTGTTAGGTTGGACTTAACTTAAATTATTTTAGTTCGGATGTGCACACACTTGACCATTATGATTTAGGAGGCAAAATATAAGGAGTTACATGATGATGTAATTGATAAAAGTTGCCTACCTATTTATTTATATATTGTTTGTTGTGCACACACAAGGCTATATACATTTGAAATGGGATCCTTATTCTCACTAGCAAATCTTTAATTAGATATTGCTGAACTATATAATGAGGGTAATATACTTTGAAGAAAATAGTGAGAGATACCAATTTAAAATAAGACCTAATTTATTTTGGTAATTAATTAAATAAATGTTTGCTAAAATATTATCTTCTTACATGCAGAATTTAAAAATGTCACATTCACTAATTTCACTGCGTAGCATACTTGATGCTAACAAACTGACCGGACCGAATTACACGAACTGGTTAAGGAATCTTAGAATTGTTCTCACTACTAAAAAGATTTCTTAAGTCCTAAATCGCTTGTACCTGCAAATGTTGCAGAGATAGCCTCTAAGGAAGAGATTGCTACTTTTAAAAAGTGGCAAAATGATGCATTTGTGGTTCAATGCATCATGCTCGCATCCATGAGTAACGAGCTTCAGCGTAAGCATGAAACCATGATTGCTCCTACTATGCTACTGTACCTGCAAGAGCTGTATAGTAAGTAAAGTAGGACCGCTAGATATGAAATATCTAAGGAGCTCTTCCGATCTCGGATGACCAAGGGTACTATCACTGTGACTCATGTCTTAAACATGATCAATCTGATTGAACATCTTGGACAGTTGGGTTCATCATGGATGGGGAGTTGAGTCAAGATTTAGTCTTGCAGTCACTCCCGGACACCTTCGCACAATTTGTTATGAATTTTCACATGAATAAGTTAGATGTCAGCTTGCCTGAATTACTTAACATGTTGAAAACTGCTGAAGGTCACTTTGCATCCAAGAAGAACTATAACTTACTGGTGGATGATTCTTCCAAGAAAAAGAAGAGGCCCAAGGTGTAAGACCCCAACTTTTTGAATAAAGATTAAATTTTCTCGAAATATATTTTTGAATATTATGGTGTGGATTTGATATAATGTTATAGTTGTGGGTAATATTTACAAATTTTACAAAGTACGCAAGTTGTTATAAAATATTCGATTGGTCGGGAATATTCGTTTTAACAGGAATATTCGTGACAACCAAGACAATCATTGGTAGACCCCTCACAATGTAATTATTGTCGGATTGAGAAAAGCGACAAAAATACTTTATGAAAATAACGGCGGAAGTCTTTACCGTTAAGCTGTTGAACTACCCGGGTAGTAAAAGTACAAGAATGTCTGGCGTGGTTGCATAAGTAGCACGGTATTGATTATTGATGCTTACGTGAGAAGTCACTCAGTTATACTCAATTATTACTACGATAATTGTTTGATCATATCTCTCATATTATTGATTCGATTATTGTCATATTATCATCTGCATAATATGTTATTTTATTAAATCAATAATTGAGACGACAAAGTTATTCATATTATTAAATTGCAATATTTACAATGTCTAGAAGTTCTGTCAAGGAGAGGTTTGGTCACCTAATTGCGCGCCTATAGGGAGAAATCCTTATTGTAAAGTCCCCTCTTTCCTGGGAACGACCTGGTTGATAAATATTGTGATTTATAATATTAATGATGAATGTTATTAAAATTGAAGTTGTGTTCAGAGTTGAATTTGGAGACTCGGACGTGATATTTGAGTCCGGAACGATGAAATTAGTAAAAATAGTCTATAAACACAAAATTTTTTGGAATTCACTATTTGGTCAAAAAGTCAATAGTTGACTTTTTTGGGAAAAGTCAAACTTCAAAATTTCAAAATTTATATTTTTGATAAAAATGGTTTCATTGTGTTGAAATTATTTGTGTTAGTGAAAATCGACAATTATTTCGATAATTATTGATGTCTGGAGGTTATATTGATTAAATCGGGTATTTAACCAGGATAAATAAGCAATTGATTGCTATTATTTCACATTATTATAACTATTTGTTCATATGTGTATACTATTGTTTCACATTCTTGTTACTATTAGGGGAGTTGGTGCAAGATTGATAATACTTGCATGACTAAGTTAAAAATAGAGGTATAGATGGAGGTACTATACTGTAATTCATATTTTCACATGTCTAGAACTATTGATTCACATAATTTACTATTGAATGACATTATTTACTTTTAGGGGAGGTGGTGCAAGTTTGATAATACTTCCATGACTAAATTAAAAATAAAGGAAAAGTTGGAGGTATTGTACTGTAATTTTTCGAGCCCCAAAACGTGCAATTATCGAAACAATATTTTTCTATAAATAGAAGCTCATTCTTCATTCATTTCTCACCAATTCACAAAAGCTTTAGACCGATTATTATAGAGAGAAATTATAGAAAGAAGAAGAGAAGTCTGCTACGTCACTAGTCCAGTATCCAATTTTTCTAAGGTAGTGAGTATTATTTCTTTCTTATCCATGAAGAGAACTTTTGTTATTCCGGTCTTTATTATTACATTGAATAACTCAGTATCACGAGCTACCCTATACTTGGTGAAATTCTACATTGTTCCATTCTTTATCATTCATTGGAACATCACGTGCTCATAAGGTTTCACGCAGGACCTAGTTAAAATCTTTATTATTCATTTGAATATCCTTTCCAAGGCGCTTTTCTGTGGGACACGATTCCGTCTTTATTATTCATTGGAATATCACATGCATGCGCTTTACGCTTTGGGACCTAATTTCGTCTTTATTATTTCATTGGAATATCACATGCATGCGTTTTACGCCGGACCTGATTCCGTTATTTATTATTCTGCTGGAATAACCTGCCTATGCGGTCTATCGCATGCATGGTGATTTCTTTTGTTATTCTATTCCTTATTATACTCAGTTGGTTAAAGTTTTAACTTCTATACTCCATGTAATTAGTGGAATATCCTTGATATTTGCGCTTCATCCAAAGTATCTTTTCATGGAAATATTCTTCTGAGCATTCTTGAATTTTACTCTACAAAGTAGTATCATGTTGACAATTTGGACGTTATTAGTTCCTGGATAAATTAATTCTTGAACTTGTTTTATTGAATTTTTATGTCATTGTCATCATCCTCATGTTTATATCTGGTAGAAAGTCATTTGTGGCCTATAGTGCATAGATGGACTTGGTATTATTATGACCAGGGATTATTCGGTGTAATCATGACCGTGATGTTACAAATGATGTGGAAAAAGTCCTCATTGGTCTGTAGTGCATTGATGGACAGTTGTTGGCATGATCATGACCATTAATGAATACACAAATATTCTTGGCCCGTAGTGCATGGATAATTGTGGTCGTGATATTAAAGAATATCCTTGACCGTAGTGCATGGGTGATTTGATGATGTGGATAATTTATTAAGCTGAGTCCCAGCGATAAAAGTGATGAAAAATCTTTTAAATCATAAAAGATAGTAGATTTTATTCTCTACTTGACTCTTTTAATGGATTGCTTGTTCCGCTGCAGTTAAACTTGATGGTTGTTATATTATATCAGTTTAACACTGTTGAAGGCTAACGATAATATATTCTGTATTATCTTAGTCATAATATTTCCTACTGGGCTAGTTGAGCTCACCCTTTTACTTTCATTGTTCTCTTCAAGAAATGAGAACGTAGCAGGGACTAGTCGGGGAACGGAGTGACGGACCAGATGATAGCATTAGTAATCCTCACTATTAAGTGAAATAGTGGGAAAATAAATGTAATAATATTGAATTTGAGTTTGTATATTGTCCAGACGACAATATTTGTATTAAAACTCACAGCTTATGTTTTTTTCGTACTTTGCACGACAGTTGTATAATTAAGTTGTATTTGTATTCTGTACCATGTATTTGGCGACTCAGAATAGGTGATGTATACCTATTTTGGGGGCGTCACACAAGGTATGTTCTGAAAAGAAGAAATCCAAGAAGGCTAAGGGTAAGGCGAAAGTGAAGGATCAAAAGAAACCTGATCCAGCTAGCAAATGAATTTACTTCCATTGCAACAAGTTGGGTCACTAGAAGAGGAACTTCAAGGATTATCTTGTGAAGCAAAAGCAGAAGAAGCTTGGAGAAGCTTCGAATCCTAATTAAGATTTGTTTATGATTGAAATTAATTTTTCTAAAAGTCAATCTTCTACTTGGGTATTGGATACCGGCTATGGTTCTCACATATGTAATAATATACAGGAGCTAGTCAGAAGTAGAAAGCTGAGCAAGGATGAGGTCTTCCTACGAGTGAGAAATGGGGCAAAGGTTGTTACATTAGATGTAGGGACTTATTATTGAGCACTGCCTACGGGTAAGTCCATTAGTTTCAATAATTGTTATTTTGTTCCGAATATTATTAGAAACATTATTTCAATTTATGTATTGGATATGGATGATTTTGACATTATAATAAAGAACTACAGTTGTGTTAGAGTTTATGCCATATAGGCCAATTATTTGATATATTTGCTTAACATTTTTGTGAGACCCTAGATTTTATGAATAAATATTTAATTTTCTCAAAATAATTTTTTGAATATTAGGATGTGGATTTGATATAATGTTATAGTTGTGGGTAGTATTTATAAATTTTGAAAAGTATGCAAGTTATTGTATAATATTCGATTGGTCGGGGGATATTCTTTTTGTCGGGGAATATTCGTACGACGATACAATCATTGGTGGACCCCGCAACAGAATTATTGTCGGATGGAGAAAATGACAAAAATATTTTTATGAGAATAACGACGAAAGTTTTACCGTTAAAACTGTTCAAATACTCGGTAGTAAAAGTACAGTAATACGCGTGGTTTATAATAGCACACGATATTGATTATTGATGTTTATGTGATAAGTAACTCAGTTTTGTTTTATTACTATTATTAATGTAATAAAACAGAAAAACTTTTTATATAAAACAGAATACTTTTATAAAGTTATTCTATAAATAGAATATATTATATTTTATTTATGCATAGTGTTTTGCATAGTAAAATCTTTTTATATCAAACAAAATACTTTTATAAAGTTATTCATTTTATTAGATTATAAATAGAATATATTATATTTTATTTAAAAGATTTTGCTTTAAATATGGACCGTCCAGATTAAAAGTAAATCAAACGGACCGTTCATGAATTAGTTACTTATACGTATCCATTCTTCTATAAATAGAAGCTCATTCATTCATTATTTCTTACAAAATCACTGAAACTCTAGAGAGAGAAACTATAGAGAGAAAGAAGAAAAATGTTCTACTACTTCAATACTTCTATATCCAGTACTCTTCTTTCTAAGGTAGGGGATATTATTTGTTGTACTCGTAAGGGGTATTATTTCTTTTGTATTCATGAAGAGAACTTCTGTTATTCCATTCTTTATTATTCTGTTGGAATAACATGTATACGCAGGATACCCTTTACTTGGTGAAATTCTTCTGTTATTCCATTCTTATTATTCTGTTGGAATAACCTGTTTATGCGAAGTACCGCATACATGGTGAAATTCTTCTAATATTCCATTATTTATTATTGTATTGGAATATCTTGTCTTTGCGTTTACGCCGGACCTGGTTCCATTATTTATTATTATATCGGAATATCTTGTCTGTGCGTTTACGCCGGACCTGGTTCCATTATTAATTATTCTGTTGGAATAACCTGTCTGTGCGGTTTATCGCATGCATGGTGAATTCTTCTGTTATTCCATTCTTTATTATTCAGTTGGAATAACCTGTCTATGTGGATTACCACATGCATGGTGAATGATCCTTTGTATTCATTGCTTATTAAATTGTGGAAATGATCTGTATACGTGGAATTACCGCATGGCGGGTGAAGATCCATTTGCAGTTTCATATATTCTATTATACTCAGTTGGTTAAAGTTTTGACTTCTATACTCCATGAAATTAGTGGAATATCCTTGATATTTGCGATTCATCTAGTATCTTTTCATGGAAATATTCTTCTGAGCATTCTTGAATTTTACTCTACAAAGCAGTATAATGTTGACAATTTGGACGTTATTGGTTTTTGGATAAATTAATTCTTGAACTTGTTTTATTGAATTATTATGTCATTGTCATCATCCTCATGTTTATATTATGTTGAAAGTCATCTACGTATTTGTGAGTGCATAGATGGACTTGGTATGATTATGACTGTGGATTAGTCGGTATATAATCATGACCGTAATGTTACAAATGATGTGGAAAAAGTCCTCATTTGCCCGTAGTGCATTGATGGACCATTTTTGGTATGGTTATGGCTATGGATTCTCTTCGGCCAAGGGTGCAAAGATGAATTGTTTTATTGCATGATCAGAACCGTTGATGAAAACATGATTATCTTTGGCCCGTAGTGCATGGATAATTCGTGGTCGTGATACTAAAGAATATCCTTGACCTGTAGTGTAGGGATGATTTGATGATATGGATTATTTATTAAGCTGAGTCTCAGCGATAAAAGTCATGAAAAACTTTTTAAATCATAGAAGATAGTAGATTTTATTCTCTACTTGACTCTTTTAATGGATTACTTGTTCCACTGCAGTTAAACTTGATGTTTGTTATATTGTATCAATTTAACACTATTTAAGGCTAATGATAATTTATTCTGCATTATCTTAGTCATAATATTTCTTACTAGGCTAGTTGAGCTCACCCTTTCTTTCACTGTTCTCTTCAGGAAATGAGAATATAGCTGGGACGAGTCGGGGAAAGGAGTGATGGACCAGATGATAGTATTAGTAGTCCTCACTATTCTGTTAAATAGTGTGACAATAAATGTATTGAGGACTTATTTTGAGTTTTAAAGCTGTCTAGAAGACAATGTTTGTATTAAAACTCACAGCTCATGTTGTATATTTAAGATTGTATTTGAATTTTGTACCATGTATTTGGCGACTCAAGATGGGTGATGTATACCTATTTTGGGGGCGCCACAACATTATTAAAGCTTAGGATATGATCCCTGGCTAAGATGTGAGACTAGAACTAGGAGGGGAGATATGGGGAATTCCTTCGCTAGTATGACCTACCTAAGTTTATTTGATATTTAATTGGTCGGTCAGAGTATAGAGATAATATGTGATATGTTAATTAACCCTTGTTTTATGATAGTGTTTGAAAATGGCACCTGAAAATGCTGAGATAAGCAATGAAGCACATGAGACCATTTAGTTAGCTCAACCAAAAGGTAACGACCAACAACATGATAATAATCATACCGGTGGCAACGACCATCGGAACAATGATAACCATCGTGGGGGAAATTATCATGCCAAGAATGGTAACCACTTCGGTGGTAATCATGACCAAGATAATAGAAGTGGAAATTTCAAGAAGAGAATGTTCAATAATGATGGAATGACAACATCACCAGCACCTGTTAAGGACGGAGAACGACCGCCGGTTGTATGCTTCAAATGCGGAGGGGAGGGACATATTAGTCGAAACTACGTGATGCAGTCCAAAGTATGTTACAATTGTGGAAAAGAAGGTCACCTAACCCAATTTTGTCGTGCACCAAAGTCAAGTCTAGATGGGACGGTGGTACCAAAGGCGGATACGGACAAAACAAAGTCGGTGGTTTCAGGAAGAGCATTTTTCGTGACTTCTAAAAAAGCGAGTGACCTGAACGAAGTTAGCACGGGTTAGTTGATTATAAATTCTTGCGAAGTCTATACCTTATTAGATACCAGTTCTACCCATTCTTTTATCTCTCTTGCTTGCGTTCAACGTTTAAATTTGACTTCGGAGAAATTAGACTTTGACTTATTGGTTGAAACTTCGATAGTAGAAACCTTCGTTACCTCCACTATTTATAAATCTTGTTGATTCAAATCGACACTTTCGCGTTACATGCCAATCTTATCTCTTTGAAAATACTTACCTTTGATGCGATTTTAGGAATCGATTGGTTAACTAACCATCATGTTTTTCGTAAGGTTGTTAGCTTTCATATTCCTAACCAACCTGTTATGCGAATTCATGCAACCAACCCACTAAAGTCAATCATTGTCATATAAAGCCATAAGTAAAGAGCCCCGGTCCTTTCGTTGTTGACTTCCTTGTGTGTAATGCACCGAAACTAGACTTTCTGTAGGCGACGTCGTGAATGACGATGTCAATTTGATAGGTATCAATGTGACGTACTATCCAAGTCTTTGATGAGGGTCACAGCTTTGAATGATATTTCTATTGTTAATAAATTCCTGATGTATTCTTGAAGACTTCTTAGCCTACCCCTAGAGCGTGAAATTGAATTTTGTATTAACCCCAGTACAAAACCCATTTCTAAAACCCTTAAATATTTCTTCAACTAAAATGAACGTAACATGCGCCAAAGACGTTGGCTCGAGCTGTTGAAGATTACGATCGTACCATGCAATATCATCGTGGAAGTGCGAATGTGGTAGCTGACACATTAAGTAGAAGATCGTATGCGATTACAAGTGCGAATATATGAACCCACGTGAAGATAACGAATATACGATTAGAATCGAGTTTAATCGATAAAGTTAAAGCCGCTCAAGCTACATACTCAGAGCTGATGAATGTGAATAAGAAGGTTCAAGAGGGCATTATTCTAGAAGCAAGAATCGACGAAGAGAGGAAATCTCAACCCTCGATTTAATTAGCCCATTTAAAATCCTCAATCGAGTAGGAACTGTGGCCTATAGACTAGTTTTACCACCAAGTATGTTGCGTGTTCAGAACGTTTTTTTTATGTATCGATGTTACGTAAATATGTGGACGACCTGAACCACATTATTAATTTAGAACCGGACAAGATACCAGAAGATTTAACGTATGAGGAGATACGTGTTAACATCTTGGATAAGAAGGATCATATTCGACGCTCAAAGGTTATACCTCAAGAGTTAGAATTTGAAGTGAAGTCAAGGTATCCTCATCATTTCAAAGATACTGTGTATGTACGTAAATTTCGAAATGAAATTCCTTAAGGAGGGAGATTGTGAGACCCCAAATTTTATGAATAAATATTTAATTTTCTCGAAATAATTTTTTGAATATTATGGTGTGGATTTGATATAATGTTATAGTTGTGGGTAGTATTTATAAATTTTGAAAAGTATGCAAGTTGTTGTATAATATTCAATTGGCCTGGGAATATTCTTTTTGTCGGGGAATATCCGCATTTACTCAGACAATCATCAGTGGACCCCGCAACGGAATTATTGTCGAATGGAGAAAATGACAAAATTATTTTTATGAGAATAACGACGAAAGTTTTACATGATTAAAGCTGTTGAACTACTCTTTAGTAGTAAAAAAAGATACAAGAATATGTGGTTGCATAGTAGTTAATACCAGTATTGATTATTGATGTTTATGTGATAAGTCACCAGTTTTTGTTTTATTAGTATTATTAATGTAATAAAAAGAAAAACTTTTATATAAAATGAATACTTTTATAAAGTTATTCTATAAATAGAATATATTATATTTTATTATGCATAGTGTTGCATAGTTAATATGATATAGTGTTTTGCATACTAAAATCTTTTTATATAAAATGTAATACTTTATAAAGTTATTCATTTTATTAGATTATAAATAGAATATATTATATTTTATTTAAAAGATTTTGCTTTTAAATATGGACCGTCCGATTAAAAGTAAATCAATCTGGACCGTTCATGAATTAGTTACTATGCAGTCCATTCTTCTATAAATAGAAGCTCATTCATTCATTATTTCTTATGAATTCACTGAAACTCTAGAGAGAGAATCTATAGAGAAAGAAGAAAAGTATTCTGCTACTTCACTACTTCTATATCCAGTACTCTTCTTTCTAAGGTAGGGGATATTATTTGTAGTATTCGTAAGGGGTATTATTTCTTTTGTATTCATGAAGAGAACTTCTGTTATTCCATTCTTTATTATTCTGTTGGAATAACATGTATACGCGGGATACCCTTTACTTGGTGAAATTCTTCTGTTATTCCATTCTTATTATTCTGTTAGAATAACCTGTTTATGCGAAGTACAGCATACATGGTGAAATTCTTCTAATATTCCATTATTTATTATTCTATTGGAATATCTTGTCTTTGCGTTTACGCCGAACCTGGTTCCATTATTTATTATTATATCGGAATATCTTGTCTGTGCGTTTACGCCGGACCTGGTTCCATTATTTATTATTATGTTGGAATAACCTGTCTGTGCGGTTTATCGCATGCATGGTGAATTCTTCTGTTATTCCATTCTTTATTATTTAGTTGGAATAACTTGTCTATGTGGATTACCACATGCATGGTGAATGATCCTTTGTATTCATTCCTTATTAAATTATGGAAATGATATGTATATGTGGAATTACCGCATGGCAGGTGAACATCCATTTGCAGTTTCATATATTCTATTATACTCAGTTCGTTAAAGTTTTGACTTCTATACTCCATGAAATTAGTGGAATATCCTTGATATTTACGCTTCATCTAGTATCTTTTCATGAAAATATTCTTCTGAGCATTCTTGAATTTTACTCTACAAAGCAGTATAATGTTGACAATTTGGACGTTATTGGTTTTTGGATAAATTAATTCTTAAACTTGTTTTATTGAATTATTATGTCATTGTCATCATCCTCATGTTTATATTATGTTGAAAGTCATCTGTGGCCTGTAGTGCATAGATGGACTTGGTATGATTATGATCAGGGATTATTCGGTATAATCATGGCCGTAATGTTACAAATGATGTGGAAAAAGTCCTCATTGGCCCGTAGTGCATTGATGGGCAGTTTTTGGTATGATTATGGCTATGGATTCTCTTCGGCCAAGGGTGCAAAGATGAATTGATTTATGGTATGATCAGAACCGTTGATGAAAAACATGATTATCTTTGGCCCATAGTGCATGGATAATTCGTGGTCGTGATACTAAAGAATATCCTTGGCCTGTAGTGCAGGGATGATTTGATGATGTGGATTATTTATTAAGCTGAGTCTCAGCGATAAAAGTCATGCAAAACCTTTTAAACCATAGAAGATAGTACATTTTATTCTCTACTTGACTCTTTTAATGGATTGCTTGTTCCGCTGCAGTTAAACTTGATGTTTGTTATATTGTATCAGTTTAACACTGTTTAAGGCTAATGATAATTTATTCTGCTTTATCTTAGTCATAATATTTCATTGGGCTAGTTGAGCTCACCCATTCTTTCACCGTTCTCTTCAGAAATGAGAATATAAATGGGATTTAGTGGGAAACCGAGTGATAGACCAGATGATAGTAGTAGTAGTAGTCCTCACTATTCTGTTAAATAGTGTGACAATAAATGTATTGAGGACTTATTTTGAGTTTTAATGTTGTCTAGAAGACAATGTTTGTATTAAAACTCACAGCTCATGTTGTATTTTTAAGATTGTATTTGAATTTTGTTCCATGTATTTGGCGACTCAAGATGGGTGATGTATACCTATTTTGGGGGCGTCACAATTTTGATATTATATTTGATTGAATAAATGAATGATTTTATTATGGTTTTATTTACTGCATTATATAAATGTTAACATAATAAAATTTCTTAGAATAGTGATACAAATTATATAGTTTCAAGTATGTGACTTAAACATGAGATTATATAATTACAATTAGTATCATTGCTCTTAAATGTCCCTAGTCGATTATCATTGTTGATATGACAATAATGATGCTTTGAGACTAGTATGCGGATTGACTGATGACCAAATCTCATTGGTCATAAATATATGAGATATTAAGTCAATGCATAGGTACGTGTTAAAGAACAATGTACTGGACAGACCCACCAAGAGAATTCTATGTGGAGCATTATGCGAAGTGTCATTAGAGATTCTCATAGTGACAATGATGTAATGATCCTCCGACCTGAAATCACTATATTACTACACGAGAATTTAAGTACTTTGATATCATCAAAGGTTACCTTTAATAAGGTGGAGTATAAAGGTGATTATTGGGTACATCATGAATCGTATGAGGAATACGAGTAATCTAGATGGAATTTCACCCTCCTATTTATTAGGGGTGATATCCATAGGCCTCTTGATTGAGTAGGACTATGAAATGCATGGTCATGCTCAAATAGTGATTTGTTTCATATAGTTTACTCATTGATCAAGAAAAACTCAGATTAAATTATGAAGAGTATGACACATTCCATGACTCGAGTTTAATCTAGGATATTAAGGTTAAAAGGATTAAATTGCATTGAAACATTGGTCACGAAAAGGTTGCTTCGAATCATCGATCTTATTATTACTTAGGTAGCTGTGATGCATTATTAGATGCCGCTCACTGTTTATAATTTTGTAATATGATTTTAAAATTATTGCCAACGTAATAATAACCCATAGGGTCATACACATAGAACGTTATTAAAAGAAAATTAATTTAAATTGTTAGGATTTAAATATATCAATATGATTGATAGTTTTTAAATCACGAATTTAAATTAAAAGGATGATATATATATATATATGTGTGTGTGTGTGTGTGTGTGTGTGTGTGTGTGTGTGTGTATATTCGGATTTTATTTTAATGAGATTAGGGTTTTGATTAATTCTGATTTATTGCTATATATATGATATATTAGCGTTTTAGGGAAGTTAATCATAACTTAAGAAAACCCTAGCCGCTCTTAGAGAGAGACTAGAGAAAAATAGTTTCAAACATTCTCATCCTTGGTGGCTAGTACCGCGGTTTCTTTTTCTGCAGATCGTATGACGATTTGCGGGGCGTTCATGTAGATACCGTAGAGACACAGTTCATTTGGATTGTGTTGGAGATTCGACCGCATCGATTCTAGCTTCAATAATCGGTATAAATTTCTAACCACTTAATTAATTTGGTTTTCGCATGAATCCTGTTTTAGGGTTTTGAAATTGCACTTTAAATTGTTTAATTTTCGCTGCGTTTTATGTGCCGAAACCCAACAAATTGTTCTATTTATAATGATAATGTTTTATATGGTGTTGGTAATTTGCGAAATGGACTTTATATACTTGACTTGCATGAAAATATACTTCAAATTGAACAAACTAAGAAAAGGAAAAGAGATGATGTTAATTATACCTATATGTGGCACTGTAAACTTGGTCATATTAATGAAACAAGATTATCCAAGTTGCATAAAGATGGGCTCTTAGAGCTATCAGATTATGAATCATATCCAACTTGAAAATCTTGTCTCATGGAAACAATGACTAAATCTCCTTTTAGTGGAAAAGGAGACAGAGTTATAGAGTTGTTAGCGTTGGCACACACATATGTATGTGGACCTATGACAACGAATGCACGTTGAGGGTATTCTTATTTTATTACATTCACTAACAATCACTAAAGATTTGGATATGTGTATTTAATGAAATACAAATCTAAATCATTTGAAAGGTTCAAAGAGTTCAGAAGTGAAGTAGAGAAACAAGTTGACAAAAGTATTAAGATTCTTCGATCAGATCGAGGTGATGAATACCTAAGCGGTGAGTTTCTCAATTGTCTCAAAGAAAATGGTATAATCTCACAATGGACTCCATGAGGGACGTCATAGATGAATTGTGTATCTGAAAGGAGAAATCAAACTTTGTTGGACATGGTTCGATCTATGATGAGCTTTATCAACTTCCAGTTTCCTTCTAGGGATATGCCCTAGAATCGGTTGCATACCTACTTAACAAGGTACCAACCAAATCCGTCCCTAAAACCCCGTATGAGTTATGGACAGGGAGGAAACTAAATCTTAAGCATGTTAAGACTTGGGGTTGTCCAGCTTATGTCAAAAAGTTTGATAACAATAAGCTACAGACTAGATCCGACAAGTGTAGATTTCTGGGATACCCTAAAGAAACATCAGGGTATTATTTCTATCATCCAACTGATCAAAAGGTGTTTGTTGCGAAACATGCTACCTTCTTGGAAAATAAGTTTATCCTTGAAGGGGTTAGTGGGAGTAAGATATATCTTGAAGAAGTTCAAGAACCACAAAATACTACGGATCAAAGTCAGGTACCTAACCAAGTGGAAGAACCTATTGTAATACACCCTATTCGTAAATCTGGAAGAGTACCGAAGATACCTGATAGGTATGGATTCGTCATAGAGGATGACGATGAGGTACACATCATAAATGATGATGATCCATTAAATTACGAACAGGCTATGAGTGACAAAGACTCAGAGAAGTGGCAAGAAGCCATGAAATCCGAGATGGACTCTATGGATGAAAACCAATTATGGACTCTGGCTTCACCACCTGAAGGCATTAAGCCTATTGGGTGTAAATGGGTCTTTAAAAGAAAGACTGGAGCTGACGGTAAGGTAGAGACCTATAAGGTCCGACTGGTCGGAAAAGGTTTCAAACAAAGACAAGGGGTTGTGTAACAATCCAGAATATTAAATTGTAATTCCAAATATTTATTGAATTATATAAACATTTTAATTGATGTGTTTATTGTTGAATAAATATTTATTGAATTTGATTGGATTATTTATTTGTTAAATAAATAATTTATGAGTTTAAGGAAATTAATTATTATGACATAATATTCTAATTTAATTTGATAATTAAGTTAGAGAGTTGATAGGGATTAAATGAATTATATAATGTTTTTTATTTAATTTGGTAATTAAAGGGATGTATTAATTTATTAAAATTTATTAAATGAAGATTATAATTTTATAGTAATATGATTATGTGACAAATAGATTTAATAAGTTGTTATTGGCTTTAGTTTAATTAAATTTGAATATGGGAATTTAATTAAACAATGTGTGACCATAAACTATATTATAAATTAGTTATTAAAATAAATTAAAAGAGTTTTAATTTGGTTTTATCAAACAAAGCCTTAGGACTTTGAAATTATTATTTTAATCTTATTTTGCCAAACAAGGCTTAAGGGTTTTAAGTTTTAGTTTTTAAAGTATTTTAGCCAAACAAGCCTTTTGACTTTTAATTTTTAAATAATATAACTGACATCAGTTATATATGTATTTATGTTATATATTAATAGGTATTATATGTATATGTTATATTATATTATAATATATCAATTTATATTACATATTAGTAAAAGAGAAAGGAAGAACAGAGAAAAGAAGAAGAGAGAAAGAGAGAGAGAAGGAAGAAGAGAGGTTTCGTGTGAGTTGAGAATTTAGAAGAAGGGGAGAGATTTTCAAGTTCTTTATATCTTCTAGCAATCAAATGTATAATTTTAGTTTTTATATAGCTCTAGTTTTATTTTACCAACGGTTCTCTGTAAAAATTATATGGGTAGTGATTGTGATTATATCAATTGTATATATAATGATTGTTGATAAACTGTTTTATATGTTTAATATATGAATTAGAGTAGTTTTGTAAGACTCCGAATTTTATGAAATAAAAGTCTAATTTAATTTATGATTATTATTCTAAAATTTTAAAATGTTAAATTGATAAATGGTCAAATGAACAATTAATTGGATAAATGAGTAAATAAAGAGGAGAAGAAATATTTTTTTTAGAGGAGTTGCCCATGTGGGCGGCTGAGATATCAGAGAATTGTGATATTAATTTTCCATATGCTCCAAGCTTTTGATAATTCATTCACCAAAGTCTTTCATAATTGGTGGATTTTCAAATGTTAGGCAAGTGTGGGGGAACATGTGGGGGAAGGAAGAGAAAAGAAAGAAAAAGAAGGCGAAAAAGAGGAAGGAATTAGTGAGGAAAAGAAAGAGAGAAAAGGAAAAAGGAAGTCACGGGAGGAAGAAAAGAATAAGAAAGAGAGGGAAGGAAATTATTCCTTCATGCACTCACCCACTCTTCACTCCCAAATCAGCAGAAAGAAATAGAGAGAGAAAAAGAAGAAGATGATGACGAGGAAATTAAAAGAAAAAGGTATGTTTAAACCTTTGATTTATTTTTAATTTAAGTTTTCATGAATTTTATATAAAGAGATTTTGTTCATACTTGATTTGGATGATTTAAACTTGCATAAACATGAATCAAATGAGAGAAATCTAGAAATCAAAAGAAGAAAAAAATATGGAGATTTTCAGAAAAATTAGTTTACTGCTTGATTTTGTAAAATTCACAACTCTTTGTGTATAATGAGTTAGGAGATGAGCCATATATCAAAAGAAATCCCTGGAAGTAAGATAAACACAAAATTTGAAACACCCAAAAATTCTTTAGAAAGACTAGTCCGAAAGACTTATAGTCCAAAAAATCAGTTTTATTAAGCTATATTGCGTGAGTTATAATTTTTAATCCGACCGTTGGATCGTGGTAATATTTGAATATGTTATACATAAATAATTTGAGTACATGTCCACAAATTTTGAACCGTAAAAGATTAATGTATAATTGTTTATGAATTTCGTGAGGTGACTGATTCATAATTTTGGTAACATAATTTTCGGTGAACTTGTTTCTCTATGTTAGAGTCAGAATTTGGAAAATCTTTCTTCTACAAAGTTGTAGAGAATTAAATTTTACATAGTAAAACTTAAGATCCATATTTTTCTGATAAAAGTGCTAATTATTATGAATTATTATAGTTTTTGAATATTAGAATTTATAATTAATTTATCAAAAAAATTATTAGGGCTGAAATATTTTTCTGAATGCTTATAATACTATCTTAGAATTCTCGTAATTTTTTATGAAATCTTTGAAAGCGAAGTAATTATTGTATTTTTAAACTATTTATAGTTAGTTTTAAAATAGAAGAAATTCATAGAATATTCTATGAATGATGAAAATTATGAAACTTGGTGAAAAATCTTATAATATTACTTTATAATTTCCGGACAGCTTTTGAAATTTTATTGAATAATGTAAATATTTATCGTATTTTAAAGCTATTTATGGTTAGTTTAAAAATAGAGAAAATTTATAGAAAATTCTATGAATGGTGAAAAATTATGAATTATCTTTGAAACATATTATAATAATGTAAGATTAATATTCATGATGTTTTAAAGATATAAAAGTATGTGAAGTTAGTATTTCTATTTTTGAAGCTATTAAATGATAGTTTTTATAAATAGAAATAATTATAAAAACTTGTTGGATAATTCGAAAAATGTGAAAATTATTTAGAATGATTAGAATACTATTTGAAATATTTTAGAAGTGTGAGTAAGCTCATGAGGTGTCGGGATGTAAACGCACAAGTAACGAATGAGTTATGATAAAAACAAAAATAATCTTTTTGTTAAAATATAAATGGTGATAATATCAAAATAGTGGATTGATGTTTTAAAAATAAATTATCGTATATGAGGTTTTAGATTTCTCAAGTTTTATTATTCACTTCTAAAGTTTTGGAATATGAATAATGATGTAATGCGATAAATAAAGACAACTTGAATGAATAATGAATTGTTAGTTGGTTTATATATTATTCTATGTAAATATGTTTTGGTGTTGACCCCGACTTTTAACAGAATTAGTAAGGTATTGATTTGATTCTTACGTAAGAAGTCACTCAGTCTTTTATTCAATAATTGTTATAGTAGTTATTGCACAGTAACTCATATTATTTGATATAATTAAACTAGTTGGCAGTATTGTGAGTCTTTGTTAATAATTATGAATAATTATTAAAAGATTGAAAATGTGTAAATAATTGATGAATAAAGGTGTTGTTTAAAGATAAGTATGATATGCAGATGTTTGTTCAATTATTTTCTTTTTACAAAAGTAAGTTTGACATGACTTATCGACACTCTACTTTTTCCAAAGTAGTCTAGACCACAACCCAATTATTTTTAAAACGTGTACAAGTTGGTTTAATTTTCTCGGTGGGACCATAAACTTCACTACCATTATTATATACCTCATTTGGTTATTTTGTCAAAGGGTGTGCTAGTTGTTTACTAAATTTTCAATATAAATAGGTTGCTCGGTTGAGTAACTAAACACACACCATCACTACACTAAACATATAGAATTCTTTTACTACAATATTGTGAGTACTATAATATTGTGAGTATTTCTATTGAGTTTAATGTTACTCCAAGTGTAGATAAGGAATACAAGCAGTGTTTAAGTAGATCAATTTCATGGAAATCAGAATCAAGTCAAATGTTAAGGTAAGGGATATCATTATTGTGGTAAGAGGGTATCATTTTTATGGTAAAAGGAATATCATTTTCTTTCATACTCCATATTATGGTAAGATATTATTATTCGTTTATTCAGTTTATCAATAAATGGTGAAAAGTTCTAAAAGGATTAGAATATCCTTAATAGTTTGTGCTTTATCTAAAATTATGTTAGCAATTTGGACTATGGATAATTAAGTTGAAAATCACTAAAATCTATGTTATCTTATTATTCTGATTATTAATGTTTATCATTGTCATTGTAAGACCCCAACTTTTATGAATAAAGTTGAATTTTTCCCTAAATATCATTTTGAATAATTATGGTGTGGATTTATTATAATATTAAAGTTGTGGGTAATATTTATAAATTTTGCAAAGTAAGCAAGTTGTTATAAAATATTTGATAGTTCGGAGAATATTCATTTTAACAAGAAGTATTCGTACGACGGTACAATCATTGGTGGACCCCACAACGGAATTATTTCTGGAGTTAGAAAATGACAAAAATATCTTTTTATAAAAATAACGGCGAAAGTTTTACCGTTAACTGTTGAATTACCCGGTGATAGAAGTATAGTAATACGCGTGGTTGCATAGTAGCACACGGTATTGATTATTGATGGGTTAAATACACTTTTACCCACTCTACTAAGGGTCGGTTTACAAATGCATCATCGAACTGATTTTTTTTTACGGTCAACTCATTTAACTATATATTATTTACAATAAGTGATTTTACCGTCTATGTCTGTTAATCATTTAACAGAACAATGATGTGGCAATACGTGGCGGGAGAGAGAGAAGCTGAGTTGGATACATATTAAATTAAATTATACTTAATTCTATAACAAATAGTTAAACAAAATATAAATCAAATTAATATACATAACAAATAATTAAATTAAATTAATTAATTAATAATAAAATTAATTAATTAATAATAAAATAAATTAATAAATAATTTTTACAAATATATTTACATAAATTAATTAATTCTATTTTTTTAAAATTTTAAATATTTTAATTTTACTTTAAAAATATAAAATTATCTAATATTTTAAAAGTGAGGGATTATTATTATTATTCTCCTTCTTCTTATTCTTATTATTCTCTTCTTCTTCTTCGAACCAAACTTCTCCCAACTCGTCGGTGACTTTTGATTCTCGGCAACGATGATGATTCTCCCTCTCGTTGATGTCTGAAGATGAAATCGAAAGAAGAAAGATGGTTTTAAGTTTTTAAGGTTATTTAACAGAGAAAGAACAAGATGGTTTTAAATTGATAAGTTTTTTCCGATCAAATCGGGAGATTTTTCAGATCTGGTTCGGGATATTTGACAGAGAAGGAAGAAGATGGTTTTAAATTGTTAATATTTTAGGATCTGGTAATTTTTGAAGAAGTTGAAGAGGGTTTGAAGATTGAGCAATGAGCAAGAATTTATGGATATTTCGGATCTGGTAATTTTTGAAGAAGTCGTCTTTGTATTTTTTTGGTGCTGTTTTTTAATACTATTATTTTTGTGCAAATTACATTCATGTTTAGGGTGATAATTTTAGGAAAATATATTTTTTGTTTATGGTACTAATTAGGTTAAGCAACATTTTACATGCTTTTAATAGAATTTTTTCTAGGTTTTGTTTTAGTTCTTCAGATTTGCATATTAAGTGATTATTTTAAGAACATATGATAATGAGAGAGAAGAAGTTTATTCGTGGAATCCGGCGAAAAGGAGAGAACATCAACAAACTAAGCCAAATCACTTGATTCCTTCAAATTTTGTTTGGAATGATTCTTGATATGAACGAAATGGGTTCCATTAGATGTAAAAGGCGAAGCAGCGAAGAAGATGAAGATGAAGATTGTGAGACCCTGATTTTTATGAAATAAAAGTATTCAATTTTTCTATTTTGGTAAATAGTTAAATTGATAAAAGTATAAAGTTAAGGGTAATATGTGAATTTTTTTTGCAAAGTACGCAAGTTGTTATATAATATTCGTTGTGTCGGGGAATATTCGATTAGTCGGGAAATATTTTTTTTGTTGGGGAATATCCGTACGACAGTACAATCATTGGTGGACCCCACAACGGAATTATTGTCAGATTGAGAAAACGACAAAAATATTTTATAAAAATAATGGCAGAAGTTTAACTGTTAATACTATTGAACTACTTTAAGTAGTAAAAGTACGATGTCGCACGGTGGTTGCATAGTAAGATACCAGATTGATTATTGATGCTTACGTGATAAGTCACTCGACTTTGTTTTATTGGTATTATTAATGTAATAAAACGTAGAAAACTTTTTATATAAAATAGAATACTTTTATAAAGTTATTCTATAAATAAAATATATTATATTCTATTATGCATAGTATCTGCATAGTGTTTTGTATAGTAAAATTTTTTATATAAAATAGAATACTTTATAAAGTTATTTTATAAATAGAATATATTATATTTTATTATGCATAGTGTTTGCATAGCTCTGCATAATGTTTGCATAGTAAAATCTTTTATAAAGTTATTCGTTTTATTAGATTATAAATAGAATATATTATATTTTATTTAAAAGATTTTGCTTTAAATATGGACCGTCAGATTAAAGTAAATCATTACGGACCGCCTTCATGAGTTAGTTACTATGCAATCCATTTTTCTATAAATAAGCTCATTCCTTCATTATTTCTTAAGAATTCTTTGAAACTCTAGAGAGAAAACTATTAGGAGAGTTCTTCTTCTATAATCTTGAGCGTATTTCTTTAGAGTTTAAGAAAGCTTTGAGCGTAGTACAAGTTTCTTCAAGTATATCATCGCCCTACCAGTCAAAATACTCTTCTTTCAAAGGTAGGGAATATTATTTGTTGTACTCGTAAGGGTATTCTTTCTTTCTTATTCATGAAGAGAACTTACATTATTCCATTCTTTATTATTCATTGGAATAACTTTATCACTGTGGATACCCTATACTTGGTGAAAATTTTCTAATATTCCATTCTTTATTATTCTGTTGGAATATCATGTCTATGCGTTTTACGCAGGACCTGGTTCCATTCGTTATTATTCATTTGGAATATCCATACGTGCTTTTTTACTTGGGACCTAATTCCGTTATTTATTATTACGTTGGAATATCACCGCTGCGGTGCGTATTACTTCGACCTGTTCCGTTATTATTATTATGTTGGAATAACTTTGCCATGCTAATACCGCATGCATGGTGATTTCTATTGTTATTTTATTCTTTATTATTCGCCGGAATATCACCATGCGTTTACTTTGGGACTTGGTTCCATTATTTATTATTTTGTTGGGAATAACTGGTTCATGCGCGCTATCTATCGCACGCATGGTGAATCCTTCTGTTATTCCATTCTTTATTATTCTGTTGGAATAACCTGTCTATGTGGATTACCACATGCATGGTGAATGATCCTTTGTATTTCATTCCTTATTAAATTATGGAAATGATTTGTTTACGTGGATTATAATGAAAGTCATAATAAAAGCATTGGACTGATGAAAATCATGGGTATATGTGGTATTAGTAAGTGTTATGATGAGTTATGTTATTATGTGAAAACATGAAAGTTTCTTAGAAATCAAAAAGGGTAGAAAAGTCAGATTTTGGTGAAAATGGAACATGAAATTCAATTGACCATATCTCCTATTATATTTCGAATTTTTGAGTGTGGTCAAGTTCTAGAGTTAGGTCTATGAGTTTTGTAACTTATCCAAGTTGAATCACCTTTGGAAAAGGTGTTGTAGATTTTTCGTGGAATTTGATTTTTAGCAAAGTACGAAAAACTGTAAAATATGAAAAAGGCTGTTGCCACGATTTTAAAAGGGATGTTTCGGCCACTTAATTTGTGAGAAAAATCTTGGCCTTTTGGGACAAGAAAATATATGGTATAAAGTACCTCCTGTTCAAAAATGAGCTCATTCCGACTTAAAATAAGCAAGTTATGACCATTTTAATATTTAGGTTTTTCCGACGAAAAATGCTATAACCGGTGTTCTATAACTCCGATGACCATGAAATTTAAACTGGAAGCTCACGTTAACATGTGTAAGATCCTGCCAAGATTTGGGAATTTCTGTAGTTAACCATGAGGTAGCTAATTTCTTAAGGAATTAATTAGAAATTAATTTTTGAAAAATAGTAAATGAATTTTTAAAATGTCAAGAAAAATATATGTTCAATATAGGACTATATTCAGCTAAATCCCAGAAAAGAAATATTTCTGGGACTGATTTGATATTTTTCATGAAAATGAACTAGTTATGAGTAAATGAATTAAATATATTATGTGAAGTAATAAAATTGGAAAATAGGATTTTATGGCTTGAGAATCCTATATAGGGTATATGCAGATTTTTTATGAGGGATTTGATCATCGATGATGAAATTTTATGAGTATGGCATTTTTGAATGATTAAATGCATTATTTGATAAAGTTTAAGAAATGGTTAAAATATTGTTATAATATTAATGATATTAGATTATGAGATTATTAAGTGATTGATAACATTTAGTTATTATTGAACGCTGAATAAATTGTATTATAAATATTTAATATTTATCCTTTATCTCATTTGATTGATTCTTATATCATTGGTCGTAATGCATAGATGGACTTGGTATGATTATGACCAGGGATTATTCGGTATAATCATGACCATAATGTTACAAATGATGTGAAAAAAGTCTTCATTGGTCCGTAGTGCATTGATGGACAGTTTTTGGTATGATTATGGCTATGGATTCTCTTCGGCCAAGGGTGCAAAGATGAATTGTTTTATGGCATGATCAGTACCGTTGATGAAAATAAGATTATCTTTGGCCCGTAGTGCACGGATAATTCGTGGTTGTTGTAAGACCCCTACTTTTATGAATAAAGAATAATTTTCTCGAATTATATTTTTGAATATTATGGTGTTGATTTGATATAATGTTATAGTTGTGGGTAATATTTACAAATTTTGCAAAGTAAGCAAGTGGTTATATAATATTCGATTGGTCGGGGAATATTCTTTTTGTCAGGGAATATTTGTACGATGGTACAATCATTGGTGGACCCCACAACGGAAGTATTATCGTAGTTAGAAAACGACAAAATTATCTTTCTATAAAAATAACGGTGGAGGTGTTACAGTTAAAACTGTTGAACTACCCGGTAGTAAAAGTACCGTAATATGTGTGGTTCCATAGTAGCACACGGTATTGATTATTGATGCTTACGTCAGAAGTCACTCAGTTATACTCAATTATTGCTACAGTAATTGTTGCATTATATCTCTTATATTATTGATTCAATTATTGTCACAGTATCATCTGTATAATATGTTATATTATTAAATCAATAATTGAGACGACAACTTATAATATTAATGATTAATAATTGTTGAAAGATTAAATATGTGTTGATTAAAAATAAAATGATTTGTGGTAATATTTATTCAATCCTTGATGTATATAAAGAGTCTATTATGAGACATTTGTGGTAAATTTGGTTATCTATGGGGGCCCATATGTCATCATCTAAGAGTCTCTTTCGCTAATAGTAATTACCTTTACCAAACGTCAAACCACTTGTCGTTTCATATTTCAGGCGGCGAACCAATTATCGTTTCACATTACAGGCGTCGAACCAATTGTCGTTTCACATTACAGGCGTCAAACCACTTGGTGTTTCACATTTAAAGCGTCAAACCACTTGGTGTTTCATATATTGTGGGTCAAACCACTTTTCTTTTTTCATCATCACCACCGTCAAGTCGCTGCCTTTTCACACATTGCAAGTGCTAAGCTAGAAATCTTCTATAAATAGAGGCCTAGTTCTTCATTATTTTCACTTAATTCATTCAAGCTATAGAGAGAAAGTATAGAGAGAATAAGAGAGAAAGATGAAGAGTATTCTGTTATTACACTACTGCAGTATTCCATCTCCTACTAATGTAAGGGGTGTTATTTCTTTTGTATTCATGAAGAGAACTTCATGTTATTCCATTATTTATTATTCTGTTGGAATAACCTATATACGCGGGCTATCCTATACTTGGTGAAATTCTTCTATTATTCTAGTCTTTATTATTACATTGGAATATCACATGCATGCATTTTCTGTAGGACCGGTTCTAGTCTTTATTATTACATTGGAATATCACATGCATGCGTTTCTACTTGGACACGGTTGCATTCTTTATTATTACATTTGAATATCACATGCATGCGTTTCTGTGGGACTGGGTTCCGTTATTTATCATTACATTTGGAATAACTCGCATGTGCGGTATATCGCATGCATGGTGATTTCTTTTGTTATTCCGTTCTTTATTATACTCAGTTGGTTAAAACTTTGACTTCTATACTCCATGAAATTAGTGGAATATCCTTGATATTTGCGCTTCATCCAGTATCTTTTCATGGAAATATTTTTCTGAGCATTCTTGAATTTTACTCTACAAAGCAGTATCATGTTGACAGTTTGGACGTTATTGGTTCCTGGATAAATTATTTCTTGAACTTGTTTTATTGAATTCTTATATCATTGTCATCATCCTCATGTTTATATTTTATTGAAAGTCATCTGTGGCCTGTAGTGCATAGATGGACTTGGAATGATTATGAGCAAGGATTATTCAGTGTAATCATGACCGTAATGATACAAATGATTTGGTAAAAGTCCTCATTAACCCGTAGTGCATTGATGGATAGTTGTTGGCATGATCATGACCATTAATGAATACACAAATATTCTTGGCCCGTAGTGCATGGATAATTGTGGTCGTGATACTAAAAAATATCCTTGGCCGTAGTACAGGGGTGATTCGGTGATGTGGATTATTTATTAAGCTGAGTCCCAATGATAAAAGTGATGAAAAACCTTTTAAATCATAAAAGATAGTAGATTTTATTCTCTACTTGACTCTTTTAATGGATTGTTTGTTCTACTGCAGTTAAACTTGATGGTTGTTATATTGTATCAGTTTAACACTATTTAAGGCTAATGATAATTTATTCTGCATTATCTTAGTCATAATATTTCTTACTAGGCTAGTTGAGCTCACCCTTTCTTTCACTGTTCTCTTCAAGAAATGAGAATATAGCTGGGACCAGTCGGAGAAAGGAGTGATGGACCAGATGATAGTATTAGTAGTCCTCACTATTCTGTTAAATAGTGTGACAATAAATGTATTGAGGACTTATTTTGAGTTTTAAAGCTGTCTAGAAGACAATGTTTGTATTAAAACTCACAGCTCATGTTGTATATTTAAGATTGTATTTGAGTTTTGTACCATGTATTTGGCGACTCAAGATGGGTGATGTATACCTATTTTGGGGGCGTCACAATTGGTATCAAAGCTTAGGGATATGATCCTTGGCTAAGATGTGAGACTAGAACTAGGAGGGGAGAGACGGGGAATTCCTTCGCTAGTATAACCTACTTAAGTTTATTTGATATTTAATTGGTCGGTCAGAGTATAGAGATAATATGTGATATGTTAATTAACCCTTGTTTTATTATAGTGTTTAAAAATGGCATTTGAAAATGCTGAGATAAGCAATGAAGCACATGAGACCGTTGAGCTCACCCTTTCTTTCAATGTTCTCTTTAGGAAATGAGAATATAGCTGGGACGAGTCGGGGAACGGAGTGATGGTCCTAGATGGTGCATTTGTAGTCCTCACTATTCTGTGATATAGTGTGATAATATTTGTAATGAGGACTCCTTTTGAGTTTGTATACTCTCTAGTAGACAATATTTGTATTCAAATTCACAGTTTATGTTTTGTCGTATTGTACACGACAATTGTATTATTAAGTTGTATTTGAATTCTGCACCATGTATCTGGCGACTTAAGAAGGGTGAAGTATACCTAATTTTGGGGGCGTCACAGTTGGTATCAAAGCTTAGGGATATGATCCCTGGCTAAGATGTGAGAATAGTACTAGGAGGGGAGAGACGGGGAATTCCTTTGCTAGTATGACCTACCTAAGTTTATGTGGTATTTAATTGGTGGAATCGAATTTAGGGATAATATGTTACATGTCAATTAACCTTTGTTTTGTGGCAGTATCTGAAAATGACATCCAAGAATGTTGAGAATAGCAGTGGAGCACAGGCGACCGTTGATTCACCATATATCAATAATCAAGATAATGTGCATCAGGAAGGCGACAATCCTCATGCAAACAACAACACTGACCAAATGATGAATGATCAAATGTTCAGAGGCTTTATGCAATTCATGCAACAACAGGCGAGAGCGGCTCCTGTTCAAAATGTAGGTGGAAACACTGGAAACTATCGGACGGTCACCGCTAAACAGTTCAAGGAGCTGGGACCACCGGAGTTTATTAGAGAGCCAAAACCACTTAAGGCGGAAGCATGGATAAAGCATATTACCAAGATATTTGATGTCTTGGGATGCTCCAAAGAGCAAAGGTTTTCCTTTACCGCCTTTATGTTGCGAGGAGAGGCAGATTACTGGTGCGAATCGGTAAAGCGTACTCAACCTGCCGCACTGAAAATGTCTTGGGAGAAGTTCCAAGAACTATTAAACGACAAGTACTTTCCCGAAAGTATTCATCACATGAAGGAGGTGGATTTCATCAAGTTGGAATAGAATAATATGACCGTGTCGCAGTACGAAGCAAAGTTTGTCGAGTTGTCCCGGTTTGCGTCCCATTTGGTGGATAATGAAGAAAGAATGACGCGGATGTTTTTAAGAAGTTTGAAGCCGGAGATACGTCAACATCTTATTTCTCATAAACTGTGTTTGTATTCAGATGTTGTAAATAGGGCTCACTTAGTGGAGCGCGATAACAAGTCAACGCAACCAAAAGAGAGCAGCCGACAAAATGATAATGCCAGTGAGAGCAGTCATCGAAGCGGTGACAACAAGCGTGGAGGAAATCAACAGGTCAGAAGTGGTAACCACTTCGGTGGTAATCAAGGCCAAAATAATAAGAGTGGGCATTTCAAAAAGAGGAGATTCAGCAATGATGGAAAGACATCAGCACCAGCACCTGTCGTTAAGGAAGGAAAACGACCACCTATCATATGCTTCAAATGTGGAGGGGAGGGGCACATCAGTCCAAACTGCGCGATGCTGTCCAAATCATGTTATAATTATGGAAGAGAAGTTCACTTAGCCAGATTTTGTCGTTCACCGAAGACAAGTTCAGCTAGGATGGAGGCAAAACCGGTAGTTCAAGGGAGAGCGTTTGTTGTGACCTCCCAGAAAGCCAGGAACCCGAATGAGATCATCACGAATAAGCTTATCATTAACTCTAGCGAAGTCTATACTTTATTTGATACCGGTTCTACCCATTCTTTTATTTCTCCTATTTGCGCTCAACGATTAAATTTAACTCGGGAGAAATTAGACTTTGACTTATCTGTGGAAACTCCGTTGGGAGAAACCTTCATTACATCCACTGTTTATAAGTCTTGTTTGGTTCAAATTGGTACCCTCACATTACCTGTCGATCTGTCGATCTTATTTCATTGAAAATACTTGCATTTGACGCGATTCTAGGGATTGATTGGTTAACTACTCATCATGCAAAAATTGATTGTTTATGTAAGGTTGTTAGCTTTCATATTCCGAACCAACCTATTATGCGAATTCAAGCGACCAAACCATTAAAATCAATCACGGTCATTTCAAGAAATAAAGATATTCGTTTATTGAAAAACGGATGTCAAGCTTTCTTAGCTCATGTCATAGATTTAAACAAAAATACGTCAATTTTGAACGATATTTTTATTGTTAATAAATTTCCTTCGTATTCCCTGAAGAACATCCTGGCCTACCCCCAGAGCGTGAAATTGAATTTTGTATTGACCTGAACCTGGTACCAAACCCATTTCCAAAGCCCCATATCGAATGGCTCCTATTGAACTTCAAGAGTTAAAGACCCAACTGCAGGAATTGTTAGACATTGGCTTTATTCATCCTAGTACGTCTCCTTCGGGTGCTCATGTTCTATTCGTGAAGAAGAAAGATGGGAATATGCGACTTTGTATTGATTATCGGGAGTTGAATCATGTCAACATCAAAAATAGGTTCCCATTGCCACGTATTGATGACCTGTTTGACCAGTTGCAAAGAGCCAAATTCTTTTCAAAGATTGATCTTCATTCCGGATATCACCAATTGAAGATTAGAACCGATGACATTCCAAAGATGGCTTTTAGAACTCGGTACGGGCATTATGAATTCCTAGTCATGTCCTTTGGAATTACTAATGCTCCTGCTGCCTTCATGGATATGATGAACCGAGTATTCAAGAAATATTTGGATCACTTTGTGGTCCTCTTTATTGATGACATCCTTATTTATTCGAAAAGCCATGAAGATCATGTGCAACACTTGAGGCCGACACTCCAAAAGCTTCGTGAATACAAGCTTTATGCCAAGTTAAAGAAATGTGAGTTCTGGCTTGAGGAAGTAGCATTCCTTGGGCACGTAGTATCAAGTCATAGAATATCTGTTGACCCGACAAAGATTGAATCTATTCAAAGCTGGGAGCAACCTAAATCAGTGACCGAAGTACGTAGCATTCTCGGTTTAGCTGGTTATTATCGGAGATTCGTGGAAGGATTTTCTCGAATCGCTATACCATTAACTCAGCTAACTCGGAAAGATACAGAGTTTGGTTGGAGCGAAGAATGTGAGAAGATTTTTCAAGAACTCAAGAGGAGACTCATTTCAGCACCTGTTCTGACTATACCATCTGGCTCGGAGGGATTTGTCATCTACAGTGATGCTTCGGGCAAAGGGTTGGGATGTGTTCTCATGCAACATGGAAAAGTCATAGCCTATGCCTCGCGACAACTCAAATAATATGAGAGGAATTATCCTACTCATGATATAGAGTTGGCAGCTGTTGTCTTTGCACTTAAAATTTGGAGCCATTACTTGTATGGGGAGAAAGTGGAGATCTTTACGGATCATAAAAGCCTCAAATATTTCTTCACTCAAAAGGAACTCAACATGCGACAATGACGTTGGCTTGAACTGTTGAAAGATTATGATTATACCATCCAATACCATCCTGGAAAAGTGAACGTGGTAGCTGACGCATTGAGTAGAAGATCATATGCAAGTACGAGTGCGATATTGTCAACGCAAAGGCCCATTTTATGTGACTTGCAAAGGATGGAAATAGAATTAAAGACACCAGAGACCCATGTGATGATGGCGAATATACGAGTAGAACCAACTTTAATCGATAAAGTTAAAGCTGCTCAAGCTACAGACCTGGAGCTGATGCGTATGAGGAAGAAAGTGCAAGAAGGTGCTATGCCAGAAGCAAGAATCGATGAAGAAGGAATACTTTGAGTTAACTCCAGACTTTGTGTTCCTAACGACCCTGATTTATAGTATAAAATCATGATGGAGGCGTACAACACACCGTTTGCAATCCATCCTGGGAGTACCAAAATGAATCATGATCTTCGTCATACATTTTGGTGGAGCAATATGAAGAGAGAGATAGCGCTGTTTATCTCAAGGTGTCTAACTTGTCAACGAGTTAAAGTGGAGCATCAAGTACCAAAAGGTCCATTGCAACCACTTGAACTTTCAGAATGGAAGTGGGAGCACATTACCATGGATTTTGTTATCAGTCTTCCTAAAGTTTCTCAAGGCATAGATGCGATTTGGGTCACTGTTGATAGATTGACCAAGTCTGCTCATTTCCTACCGATACGAGAAACTTATACACTTGAACGTCTTGCTCGTATGTACATAAATGAGATTATAAGACTGCATGGTATGCCGATATCCATAGTTTCTGATTGAGACCCAAGATTCACTTCACGATTTTGGGTTAGTTTGCAAAAAGCTATGGGCACAGACTTACGATTTAGCTCGGCATATCATCCTCGGGACGGACGGACGATCGGAGAGGACTATTCAAACTCTTGAAGATCTATTAAGACTCTGTGTCCTTGATTTCAAGGGAAGTTGGGACAAGTTCTTACCATTGGTGGAGTTTTTTTACAACAACAGTTATCAAACAAGTATTGGCATGGCTCCATTCGAAGTGTTGTATGGAAGAAAGTTTTGTTCTCCAGTATGCTGGGATGAGGTGGGTGAAGCAACGTTGTTGGGACCGGAGTTGGTATGTATGACTATGGAAAAGATTCAAACGATCCGACAACGTATAAAAACCTCACAAGATGGACAAAAGAGTTATGCTGATCTTCATCGAAAGGACGTGGAATTCGATATTAGAGATCATGTGTTATTACGTGTTGCTCCATGGAAGAGAGTTACGAGATTTGGAAAGAGAGGAAAGCTCAACCCTCGATTCATTAGCCAATTTTTAATCCTTGATCGAGTAGGAACTGTGGCGTATAGACTCGCTTTACCGCCATGTATGTCTCGTGTTCATAACATTTTTCACATATCTATGTTTCGTAAATATATGAAAGACCCGAACCACATTATTGAATTAGAACTGGATGAGATAGAAGAAGATTTAACGTATGAAGAGTTACCTGTTAAAATCTTGGATAAAAAGGATCATATTCTACGCTCCAAGGTTATACCTCAAGTCAAAGTTTTGTGGAGAAACCACGATGGAAGAAATGATCTGGGAGTTAGAATCTGAGATGAAATCAAGATATCCTTACCTCTTCGACATACCAGGTACGCACCCTAATTTCGAGGACAAAATTTCATAAGAAGGGGAGGTTGTAAGACCCCAACTTTTTGAATAAAGATTAAATTTTCTCGAAATATATTTTTGAATATTATGGTGTGGATTTGATATAATGTTATAGTTGTGGGTAATATTTACAAGTTTTGCAAAGTACGCAAGTTGTTATAGTTGTGGGTAATATTTACAAGTTTTACCGTTAACTGTTGAAACACCCGGTGTTAAAAGTACAGTAATACGCGTGGTTGCATAGTAGCACACGATATTGATTATTGATGCTTACGTGAGAAGTCACTCAGTTATACTCAATTATTGCTACGAAGAATTCTTTGCATCATATCTCTCATATTATTGATTCAATTATTGTCACAGTATCATTTGCATAATATTTTATATTTTTTAAATCAATAATTGAGACGACAAAGTTATTCATATTATTATTTGCAATATTAATAAATATCTAGAAGTTCTGTCAAGGAGAGGTTTGGTCACCTAATTACGTGCCAATAAGGAGAAATCCTTATCGGAAAGCCCCCTCTTTCCTGGGAACGACCTAGTTTTTTAAATATTGTGAGTTATAATATTAATGATGAATAAGTTGTGTTGATTAAAAATGAATTTTGATAGTTCCATTGTGTTGGGATTATTAGTGTTAGTGGAAATCGACATCTATTCCGATGATAATTGATGTCTACGGGTTATATTGATAAATTAAGTATTTTATCGGATAAATGAGCAATTAATTGCTACTAATTCACATGCTTATATAACTATTTGTTCACATGTGTGTACTATTGAATCACATTATTTACTATTAGGGGAGTTGGTCCAAGATTGATAATACTTGAATGACTAAGTTAAAAATGGAGGTATAGATGGAGGTACTATACTGTAATTTGTATTTTTCACATGATTATACTATTGATTCACATGATTGAACTATTGATTCACATTATTTACTTTTAGGGGAGGTGGTGCAAGTTTGATAATACTTGCAGGACTTAATTAAAAATGAAAGAAAAGTTAGAGGTAATGTACTGTATATTTTTGAGCCCCAAAACGTGCAATTATCGAAACTATATTTTCCTATAAATAGAAGCTCATTCTTCCTTCATTTCTCACCAATTCACAAAAGCTTTAGAGTGATTATTATAGAGAAATTTATAGAGAAAGAAGAAGAGAAGTGCGCTACCTCACTATTCCAAAGATCCGATCTTTCCAAGTAACGGAGTATTATTTCTTTCTCGATCCATGAAGAGAACTTCGTTATTCCATTCTTTATTATTCTATGGAATAACTCAGATACGTGAGCTACCCTATACTTGGTGAAATTCTTACGTTATTCCATTCTTTATCATTCTGTTGGAACATCATCGTATGCATGCGTTCTTTGGGACGGGTTCCAATATTTATCATTTTATTGGAACATACTGTTTGTGCATTCTACGACGGACCTGGTTCCGTCTTTATTATTTTGTTGGAATATATCGTCATGCATGCGTTTACGCTTGGGACTGATTCTCGCTCTTTATTATTACATTGGAATATCACATCTGCATGCGCTTTTCTGTGGGACCGATTCCATCTTTATTATTCTATTGGAATAACCTGCCTGTGTGGTCTATCGCATGCCTGGTGATTTCTTTTGTTATTCCATTCCTTATTATACTCAGTTGGTTAAAGTTTTGACTTCTATACTCCATGAAATTATCTATGGGGGCCCATATGTCATCATCTAAGAGTCTCTTTCGCTAATAGTAATTACCTTTACCAAACGTCAAACCACTTGTCGTTTCATATTTCAGGCGTCGAACCAATTATCGTTTCACATTACAGGCGTCGAACCAATTGTCGTTTCACATTACAGGCGTCAAACCACTTGGTGTTTCACATTACAGGCGTCAAACCACTTGGTGTTTTATATTACAGGGGTCAAACCACTTTTCTTTTCACATCACTCACCGTCAAGTTTTCGCCTTTTCACATTACAAGTGCTAAGCTAGACATCTTCTATAAATAGAGGCCTAGTTCTTCATTATTTTCACTTAATTCATTCAAGCTATATAGAGAGAAAGTATAGAGAGAATAAGAGAAAGATGAAGAGTATTCGTTATTACACTCTTGTAAAGTATTCCATCTCCTACTAATGTAAGGGGTGTTATTTCTTTTGTATTCATGAAGAGAACTTCATGTTATTCCATTATTTATTATTACATTGAATAACTCAGATCATGTAGGCTATCCTATACTTGGTGAAATTCTTCTATTATTCTAGTCTTTATTATTACATTGGAATATCACGTCTGCGCATTTTACGTGGGACCGGGTTCTAGTCTTTATTATTACGTTGGAATATATCCGTCATGTATGCTTTTTACAGGACTGGTTCCATTCTTTATTATTCATTGGAATATCCGCTCATGCGTTTTACGCGGACCTTGTTCCGTTATTTATCATTCATTGAATAACTTTGATGTGCGGTATATCGCATTTATGGTGATTTCTTTTGTTATTCCGTTCTTTATTATACTCGGTTGGTTAAAACTTTGACTTCTATACTCCATGAAATTAGTGGAATATCCTTGATATTTTGCGCTTCATCCAAAGATATCTTTTCATGGAAATATTTTTTCGAGCATTCTTGAATTTTACTCTACAAAGCAAAGATCATGTTGACAGTTTGGACGTTATTGGTTCCTGGATAAATTATTTCTTGAACTTATTTTATTGAATTCTTATATCATTGTCATCATCCTCATGTTTATATTTTATTGAAAGTCATCTGTGGCCTGTAGTGCGTAGATGGACTTGCAATGATTATGAGCAAGGATTATTCAGTGTAATCATGACCGTAATGATACAAATGATTTGGTAAAAGTCCTCATTAGCCCGTAGTGCATTGATGGATAGTTGTTGGCATGATCATGACCATTAATGAATACACAAATATTCTTGGCCCGTAGTGCATGGATAATTGTGGTCGTGATACTAAAGAATATCCTTGGCCGTAGTGCAGGGGTGATTCGGTGATGTGGATTATTTATTAAGCTGAGTCCCAACGATAAAAGTGATGAAAAACCTTTTAAATCATAAAAGATAGTAGATTTTATTCTCTACTTGACTCTTTTAATGGATTGTTTGTTCTACTGCAGTTAAACTTGATGGTTGTTATATTATATCAGTTTAACACTGTCGAAGGCTAACGATAATATATTCTGCATTATCTTAGTCATAATATTTCCTACTGGGCTAGTAGAACTCACCCTTTTACTTTCATTGTTCTCTTCAGGAAATGAGAACGAAAGGAGGACTAGTCGAGGAAGCGGAGTGACGGACGAGATGATAAGCATTAGTAGTCCTCACTATTCGGTGAAATAGTGGGAAAATAAATGTAATAATATTGAATTTTAGTTTGTATATTGTCTAGACGACAATATTTGTATTAAAACTCACAACTTATGTTTTGTCGTACTTTGCACGACAGTTGTATAATTAAGTTGTATTTGTATTCTGTACCATGTATTTGGCGACTCAGAATAGGTGATGTATACCTATTTTGGGGGCGTCACAAAACTGATTTTTTTTACATTCGACTCATTGAACTACAATTTTTTAACAAACCGTTACTAATTCCGTTAAATTGTTTGACTTTGGACGGAAAAATTATATAAGATGCCACGTGAGAGAGAAAAAACTTACGTGTCACACATTTTTGTTTTTGGCATGCCTAGATGGAAACTCTTATAAATTTAATGCTAAATTAATCAAAATCAAATAAATAAAATAATCCATTCAAAATAAAAGTACAATAAAAATAAAAATTTTAAAATTTATTTTAATCATTAATATTTGTTTAGTATGATAAAACTTTGATATTATAACATACAAAAAATCTTTTTTTTTTCAAGATGGTACAATTTTAAATAAATTATATAAATTGCGAGATAAATATGTAATTTTCTTTTAATTTAAAAACTCATTAAATTCATTAATTTTATTAACCTCTCTTGAGATAAAACTAAAATTAGTAATATAACATATAAAATTAATTTTGTCATAATACTCTCAACATTAATAATGAAAAATTATTAATATTTTTTCTTTGATAAATTTATCTTTTATTGTATTCAAATATATTACATATATTATTAAAATAAGAAAATTTTGGGTAAAATTTGAATTTTAGTAATGTCTTTAAAATTATTCATAAATACTTTCATAATAAGCACAAATTTAAAATTTAAATTCATAAAAAAATTCAAACTACAAAATTATAATTAAATTTTGAAAATTAATTATTATTTATATTTTTGAAAATTTATATAATTATTATTTATATTGTGAAATCATTAAATTTAGGCTTAAATATACAATAAAAAAAATATTAAAACACTTCAAACATCAATTATTATTATTTTTTAAATTCCAAACCATTAGATATGAAGTGAGAAAGATAACCCAAGATTCTTTCTTTATTTTTTTTGCTAATTTTTTTCTTCTAAAACTCATTAGTAATATATTATTCATATCAACATACATTTTCTTGGTTAAACTCCAACTAAACTCAAAAAATCCTTGAAAAATAAACCAACTAAAATGGAACAGTCATCTTTGTGTCGCCCCCAAAATTAGGTATACATAACCCATTCTGAGTCGCCAAATACATGGTACAAAATTCAAATATGACTTCATTTATATTAACGGTTGAAATGTCATTATAGAATATCGACCACGATTAATCGTGAATTTTAATACAAATGTATGTAACACTCATGGTGCCTCGACCACAACTTTACAATGTTACTTTACATAAAAGTATAGTCAAAAATTGTTTTAGAAATTAAAATATTTGGGAAGTGCTCAAGAAAACCTTCATACATGGGAGGCCATGCGTCTAGGTTATAATAGATATCATATGGCCACAGAATTATCCTTGGTTGACCCAATAGACCCCAAAGAAAAACGAGAAGATTACTATCATCTTCTTTCCAATGGTGAGTCTTCTCTTGACATATGACTATCTCCACTGTCTCCAAGTGAATATTATATTTCAAAGAAACCCCAAGATCATATAGGTAGTGCCCGTAGATATACTAAGCAAGTGGATGCGCACAACCCTGTCTTATGATAACACGAGGTTGTATGTCATTAGATATCTTGTATGATAGTGGCAAAACACCCTTCCAAAGTTGGGTTCACCTCACCCTATTTGATTCACCAAATATAACTACTAAATGTTGTATAGAATACAACACACTTTCCTATACTATTTAGGGAGAAACTCCACAGCTAGAGACCACTGTTCTATTCCCCAGTTATTCCCGCTCGACCCGGCAACACTCTTATTACCTGAAAGGAATTGTGATGCCCCCAAAATTAGGTATACATCACCCATCTTGAGTCGCCAGATACATAGTACATAATTCAAATACAACTTAATAATACAACTATCGTGTACAATATGACAAAACATAAACTGTGAGTTTGAATACAAATATTGTCTACTAGAGAGTATATAAACTCAAAAGGAGTCCTCATTACAATTATTATCACACTATATCACAGAATAGTGAGGACTACTAATGCACCATCTAGGACCATCACTCCGTTCCCCGACTCGTCCCCAAATTTATATTCTCATTTCACAAGAGAAACGGTGAAAGAAAGGGTGAGCTCAACTAGCCCAGTAAGAAATATTATGACTAAGATAATGCAGAATAAATTATCATTAGCCTTAAACAGTGTTAAACTGATACAATATAACAAACATCAAGTTTAACTGCAGCGGAACAATCAATCCATTAAAAGAGTCAAGTAGAGAATAAAATCTACTATCTTTTATGATTTAAAAGGTTTTTCATCACTTTTATTGCTGGGACTCAGCTTAATAAATAATCCACATCATCGAATCACCCCTGCACTACGGCCAAGGATATTCTTTAGTATCACGACCACAATTATCCATGCACTACGGGCTAATAATATTTGTGTATTCATTAATGGTCATGATCATGCCAACAACTGTCCATCAATGCACTATGGGCCAATGAGGACTTTTACCACATCATTTGTAACATTACGGTCATGATTACACTGGATAATCCCTGGTCATAATCATACCAAGTCCATCTATGCACTATAGGCCACAGATGACTTTCAATAAAATATAAATATGAGGATGATGACAATGATATAAGAATTCAATAAAACAAGTTCAAGAATTAATTTATCTAGGAACCAATAACGTCCAAACTGTCAACATGATAATGCTTTGTAGAGTAAAATTCAAGAATGCTCAGAAGAATATTTCCATGAAAAGATACTGGATGAAGCGCAAATATCAAGGATATTCCACTAATTTCATGGAGTATAGAAGTCAAAGTTTTAACCAACTGAGTATAATAAAGAATGGAATAACAAAAGAAATCACCATGCATGCGATTCGACCGCATGACAAGCAAAAGTTATTTTAATGAATAATAAATAACGGAACTGTGTTCGTACAAAAACGCATGCAGACGAGGATATTCAATAGAAAATAAAGAATGGAACTAGGTCCGGCATAAAAACGCATGCATGTGATATATTCCAACAAAATAATAAAGACTAGAACCAGGTCCGGCGTAAAACGCACAGACAAGATATTCCAACAGAATAATAAAGACATGAATAACAGAAGAATTTCACCAAGTAGAGGGTAGCCCGCGTATACAGGTTATTCCAATAGAATAATAAATAATGGAATAACAGAAGTTCTCTTCATGAATACAAAAGAAATAACACCCCTTACATTAGTAAGAGATTGAATACTACAGTAGTGTAGTAACAGAATACTCTTCTTCTTTCTCTCTTATTCTCTCTATACTTTCTCTCTCTATAGCTTGAATGAATTCGTGAAAAATAATGAAGAACTAGGCCTCTATTTATAGAAGATTTCTAAGCATAGCACTTACAATGTGAAAAGGCAAGCGGCTTGACGACTGGTGATGTGAAAAGAAAAGTTGTTTAACGCCTGTAATGTGAAACACAAAGTGGTTTGACGCCTATAATGTGAAACGACAATTGGTTCGACGCCTGTAATGTGAAACGACAATTGGTTCGACGCCTATAATATGAAACGGCAAGTGGTTTGACGTCTGGTAAAGGTAATTACTATTGGCGAAAGAGACTCTTAGATGATGACATAAGGGCCCCCATACAATAACCAAATTTACCACAAACGTCTCATAATAGACTCTTTATATACATCAAGGATTGAATAAATATTACCACAAATCATTTTATTTTTAATCAACACATATTTAATCTTTCAACAATTATTAATCATTAATATTATAACTTGTCGTCTCAATTATTGATTTAATAATATAACATATTATACAGATGATCTTGTGACAATAATTGAATCAATAATATAAGAGATATGATGCAAAGAATTATCTTGAGTAATAATTGAGTATAACCGAGTGACTTCTCACATAAACATCAATAATCAATACCGTGTGCTACTATGCAACTACACTTATTATCGTACTTTTACTAGGGTAGTTTAACGGCTTTTAACGGTAACACCTCTCCGCCGTTATTTTTATAGAAAGATAATTTTGTCGTTTTTAACTACTGACAATACTTCCGTTAATGGGGGTCCAATTAATGATTGTGCCGCCGCATTTAATATTTCCCGACAAAAAGAATATTCCCCGACCAATCGAATATTATATAACCACTTGCTTACTTTGCAAAATTGGTAAATATTACCCACAACTATAACATTATATCAAATCAACACCATAATATTCAAAAATATAATTCGAGAAAATTATTCTTTATTCATAAAAGTTGGGGTCTTACAACCTCCCCTTCTTGTGAAATTTTGTCCTCGAAATTAGGGTACATACCTGGTATGTCGAAGAGATGAGGATACCTTGACTTCATCTCAGATTCTAACTCCCAAGTCATTTCCTCCACATCGTGGTTTCTCCACAAAACTTTTACTTGAGGTATAACCTTGGAGCATAGAACATGATCCTTCTTATCCAAGATTTTAACAGGTAACTCTTCATACGTTAAATCTTCCGCTATTTCGTCCAGTTCTAACTCAATAATGTGGTTCGGGTCTTTCACATATTTACGCAACATAGATATGTGAAAAACATTATGAACACGAGACATACTTGGCGGTAAAACGAGTCTATATGCCATAGTTCCTACTCGATCGAGGATTAAAAATGGGTCGATGAATCGAGGATTGAGCTTTCCTCTCTTTCGAAATCTCGTAACTCCTTTCCATGGAGCAACACGTAACAACACATGATCTCCTATATCGAATTCCACATCCTTTCGATGAAGATCAGCATAACTCTTTTGTCGATCTTGTGAGGTTTTTATACGTTGCCTGATCGTTTGAATCTTTTCCGTAGTCATACGTACCATCTCCGGTCCCAACAACGTTGCTTCACCCACCTCATCCCAGCATACTGGAGAATGACACTTTCTTCTATACAACGCCTCAAATGGAGCCATGCCAATACTTGCTTGATAACTGTTGTTGTAGGAAAACTCCACCAATGGTAGGAACTTATCCCAACTTCCCTTGAAGTCAAGGACACAGAGTCTTAATAGATCTTCAAGAGTTTGAATGGTCCTCTCCTACTGCCCGTCCGTCTGAGGATGATATGCCGAGCTAAATCATAAATCCGTGCCCATAGCTTTTTGCAAACTAACCCAAAATCTTGAAGTGAATCTTGGGTCTCGATCAGAAAATATGGATACTGGCATACCATGCAGTCTTACAATCTCGTTTATGTACATACCAGCAAGACGTTCAAGTGTATAAGTCTCTCGTATAGGTAGGAAATGAGCAAACTTGGTCAATCTATCAACAATGACCCAAATTACATCTATGCCTTGAGAAACCTTGGGAAGGCCAGTAACAAAATCCATGGTAATGTGTTCCCACTTCCATACTGGAATTTCAAATGGTTGCAATGGACCTTTTGGAACTTGATGCTCCGCCTCGACTCATTGACAAGTTAAACACCTTGAGATAAATTCTGCTATCTCTCTCTTCATATTGCTCCACCAAAATGTATGTCGAAGATCACGATACATTTTGGTACTCCCAGGATGGATTGCAAACGGTGTGTTGTGCGCCTCCATCATGATTTTATACTTTAAATCAGGGTTGTTAGGAACACAAAGTCTGGAGTTGACTCGAAGTATTCCTTCTTTATCGATTCTTGCTTCCGGCATAGCACCTTCTTGTCCTTTCTTCCTCATATGCATCAGCTCCAGGTATGTAGCTTTAGAAGCTTTAACTTTATCGATTAAAGTTGGTTCTACTCGTATATTCGCCATCATCACCTGGGTCCCTGGAGTCTTTATCTCTAACTCCATCCTTTGCAAGTCATACAAAATGGGCCTTTGTGTTGACAATATTACACTCGTACCCGCATATGATCTTCTACTCAGTGCATTAGCTACTACGTTCGTTTTTCAAGATGGTATTGAATAGTATGATCATAATCTTTCAACAGTTTGATCTAACGTCGTTGCCGCATGTTGAGTTCCTTTTGAGTGAAGAAATATTTGAGGCTTTTATGATCCGTATGAAAGTAGTATGCACACAAGCCAATCATGTATGATGATAAAGCATATACTTTGTAACAATCTTATTCATTTATTAATAAAAAGTATTAATTTATTAAAGGCTTTTAATTATCTACATGATCTTTGTTTTTATAATATGTGATAAACCCATAGTTTTAAGCAATGCTTTTAGAATAATGATGATGATCATTCTAATGTGATCTAAATTCTTAGAAAGCTTAAAACTAAAATAGTTCCCAATCATTGGATTACTAAATTGGGGATTAGTGAATCCGGATAGATTGGTACATACGTTGCTTGCTCATTGGATGAGGATGATTGATCTCATGATCATTTGTGTGGAGACACTAAAGCAAGTATGTAGGTGCTTATTAGAGAATAAGTTCACTGAACTTGGCTCGCTAAGGAATACCTAATGGAGTTTTACTTGCCTGTCAATAGAAATTCCTGTAGTGATAGTAGTACAAGTGATCCTTGGACTTGAGATCATCATAGTATCTTGTGTATGATGAGTTATACTTTGACTTATTCCTTAAGACCCTTAGGGTATATCAAAGGGTATGCTTGGGTATAATAAGTTGTACATGGAGATAATATATGATCAATAAAGAATCTATCACTTCTAATAAAAGAAGAGAAATGTCCTATGTGATTCGATAAATGACAACCCAAAGAGTCCTCGGGTTAAGGCGTAATGAAATTAGAAAGGAGTTTCTAATTTGCATTATTTGGAGTCATGCATTTAAGAGTCGAAATACATATAATTAAATAAAATAAGACTTGAAAGAATTCCATGTCTTATATTTAATTGGGACATCGCATGGTGGAAGGGATTGAATTATACTAAGAACTATTTACTTAAAGGTTCTTTTATGATTAATGTTGAAATCTATATTATCCTGGAAAGTCTTTGATCGCTAGGGAGGCTTATCCCTATTATAGAATAAATATTATTTATTTAAATAAATTAATTGTTTTAATTTATTTATTTAAATAAGATTAGAATTGTTCTAATTGATTTATTCACAACCTAGGTTTAATATGGAGAACCTAAAGGTCACACCATAAAAGGAAGAATAATTATTTAAGAAGTTAATGGCATAATCGTAATAACATGTTATGTATATTTAATTTAATCTATGATGATAGAATAAATTAAATAGCTTAATATTTATTATTTAATATTTTAGAAATATTAAATATAAATTAATAAGAGGAGTCTTATTAATATTATTACAATTATTATTATTATTTTAATTTCTAAAAGAGTTTAGGAATTAATTTAATATAAGTACTCTCATTTATTCCTAATAAGATTGGGAGGAAAATTAATTAAAGGAGTTTAATTAATTATCCCTAATAAGATTAGGGAGCCCATTTAATTAAAAGAGTTTAATTAAATAATACCTTATTTTAATTGGGTTACTTGATATCTTTATAAGAGGAGTCTTATATCAGATATCTATACTAGGTAATAATTCCAATAGTTGGGAGAGTACGCCTTTTCTATAGAGATAGAAAAACTAGGGTTTAGCCAACCACCCATTTTCTTAAATCTTTATTATTCCTTGGTGGATCACCTCTAGAGGCCAAACATTTGGGTGGCTAACGTTGATCAAAGGAAGGAACCAAACCCAGTGGATTCAAGTTGAACGCGAAAAGGATTGGAGGTGAACTTGTACTGAGGAAGCTTCGGATCTTCAAGGGTATGTTTTTATTCATCTTTTAGTTTAATTAATAATTATGCATAAAGGGTGATCCGGGTATATGGTTTGTAAAATTTTTGAACTCTGATTTTACACGTTTCCGCATTATTTTTGCAATTTGATTGCGTTCATGAATATTACAAACCTAACACCGTATAGATCTCCACTTTCTCCCCATACAGGTAATGCCTCCAAATTTTAAGCGCAAAAACGACAGCTGCAAATTCTAGATCATGAGTAGGATAATTCCTCTAATATTCTTTGAGTTGCCGTGAGGCATAGGCTATGACTTTCCCATGTTGCATGAGAACATATCCTAACCCTTTGCCCGAAGCATCACTGTAGATGAAAAATCCCTCTGAGCCAGATGGTATTGTCAGAACAGGTGCTGAAATGAGTCTCCTCTTGAGTTCTTGAAAACTCTTCTCACATTCCACACTCCAACCGAATTTTCTATCTTTTCGAGTCAGCTAAGTTAATGGAGTAGCAATTCGAGAAAACCCTTCTATAAATCTCTGATAATAACCAGCTAAGCCGAGAAAGCTCCGTACTTTGGTCACTGATTTAGGTTGCTCCCAGCTTTGAATTGATTCAATCTTTGCCGGGTCAACAGATATCCCATGATTTGATATCACGTGACCAAGGAATGCAACTTCCTCAAGCCAGAACTCGCATTTCTTCAACTTGGCATATAGCTTATTTTCACGAAGCTTTTGGAGTATCAGCCTCAAGTGTTACTCATGATCTTCACGGCTTTTGGAATATATGAGGATACATCAATAAAGGCGACCACAAAATGATCCAAATATTCCTTGAATACTTGGTTCATCATATCCGTGAAGGCAGCAGGAGCATTAGTCAATCCAAAGGACATGACTAGGAATTCATAATGTCTGTACCGAGTTATGAAAGTCGTCTTTAGAATGTCATTGGTTCTAATCTTCAATTGATGATATCCTAAACGAAGATCAATCTTTGAAAAGAATTTGGCGCCTTGCAACTGGTCAAACTGGTCATCAATACGTGGCAATGGGTACCTATTTTTCATGGTGACATGATTCAACTCCCGATAATCAATACAAAGTCGCATACTCCCATCTTACTTCTTCACGAATAGAACAGGAGCACCCCAAGGAGACGTACTAGGACGAATGAAACCAATGTCTAACAATTCCTCAGAATCGGGTCTTTAACTCACAAGTTCAATAGGAGCCATTCGATATGAGGCTTTGGAAATGGGTTTTGTACCGGGTTCAAGGTCGATACAAAATTCAATTTCACGCTCTGGGGGTAGGCCAGGAAGTTCTTCGGGAAATACGTCATAAAATTTATTAACAACAGAAATATCATTCAAAACTGATGTATTTTTGTTTAGATCTGTGACATGAGCTAAGAAATCTTGACATCCGTTTTTCAATAAACGAATAGTTTTATGTCTTGAAATGACATTAATTTATTTTAATGGTTTAGTTGTTTGAATTCGCCTAATAGGTTGGTTAGGAATATGAAAGCTAACAACCTTACGAAAATAATCAATTTTTGCATGATGAGTAGTTAACCAATCAATCCCTAGAATCACGTCAAATGCAAGTATTTTCAATGAAATAAGATCGACAGGTAATGTGAGGGTACCAATTTGAACCAAACAAGACTTATGCAGTGGATGTAATGAAGGTTTCTCCCAACTAAGTTTCAACAGATAAGTCAAAGTCTATTTTCTCCGGAGTCAAATTTAATCTTTGAGCGCAAGTAGGAGAAATAAAAGAATGGGTAGAACCGGTATCAAATAAGGTATAGACTTCGCTAGAGTTTATGATAAGCTTACCCGTGATGACCTCGTTCAGGTTCTTTGCTTTCTGGGAGGTCGCAACAAATGCTCTCCCTTGCACCACCGGCTTTGACTTTTCTGGGACGGCCTTTAGTGCCTCCATCCTAACTGAACTTGTCTTCGGTGAATGACAAAATTGGGCTAGTTGACCTTCTCTTCCACAATTATAACACGCTTTGGATGGCATCGCATAATTTGGACTGATATATCCCTCCCCTCCGCATTTGAAGCATATGATAGGTGGTCGTTCTCCTTCCTTAACCACGGTTCTTTAATCGACGCTCTTTCCATCATTGTTGAATCTCCTTTTCTTGAAATGTCCATTTTTACTGTCTTGGCCATGATTACAACTGAAGTGGTTACCATTTCTGGCATGTTGATTCTCTCCATGTTTGTTGTCACCGCTTTGATGACTGATACCACTGGTATTTTCATGCTGCCGGCTGCTTTCTCTTGGTTGCGTTGACTCGTTACCGCGCTCCAATAACTGAGCCCTATTTATAACATCTGAGTACAAACATAGTTTATGAGAAATAAGATATTGACGTATCTCCGGTTTCAAACCTCTTAAAAACATTCGTGTCATTCGCTCCACATTATTGACCAAATGGGATGCAAACCGGGATAACTCCGCAAATTTAGCCTCGTATTGCGACACGGTCATATTGTTTTGCTCCAACTTGATAAACTCCACCTCTTTTATGTGACGAATACTTTCGAGAAAGTACTTGACGTTGAATAGCTCTTGGAACTTCTCCCAAGACATCTTGAGTGTGTTAGGCTGGGTACGTTTTACAGATTCCCACCAGTAATCTGCCTCTTCACGCAACATGAAGGTGGCGAAGGGAACCTTTTGCTCCTCGGAGCATCCCAAGACATCAAATATCTTGGTGATCTACTTTATCCACACTTCTGCCTTAAGTGGTTTTGGCTCTCCAATAAACTCGGGTGGTCCCATCTCCTTGAACTGTTTAGCGGTGACCGTTCGAGATTTTCCAGTGTTTCCACCTACATTTTGAACAGGAGCCGCTCTACCTTTGATGTTGCATGAATCAGATAAAGCCTCCGAACATTCCATCGTTCATCATTTGGTCGGTGTTGTTGTTTGCATGAGGATTGTCGCCTTCCTGATTCACATTATTCTGATTGTTGATCTATGGAGACTCAACTGTCTCTTGTGCCCCATTGCTATTCTCAATATTCTCGGATGCCATTTTCAAATACTGCCACAAAACAAGGGTTAATTGACATGCAACATATTATCTCTATACTCTAACCAACCAATTAAATACCAAAAAATTAGGTAGGTCATACTAGCGAAGGAATTCCCCGTCTCTCCCCTCCTAGTTCTAGTCTCACATCTTAGCCAGGGATCATATCCCTAAGCTTTGATACAAACTGTGACGCCCCCAAAACAGGTATACATCACCTATTCTGAGTCACCAAATACATGGTACAGAATACAAATACAACTTAATTATACAACTGTCGTGCAAAGTACAACAAAACATAAGCTGTGAGTTTTAATACAAATATTGTCGTTTAGACAATATACAAACTCAAATTCAATATTATTACATTTATTTTCCCACTATTTCACTGAATAGTGAGGACTACTAATGCTATCATCTAGTCCGTCACTCCGTTCCCTGACTAGTCCATGCTACGTTCTCATTTCCTAAAGAGAACAATGAAAGTAAAAGGGTGAGCTCAACTAGCCCAGTAAGAAATATTATGACTAAGATAATGCAGAATATATTATCGTTAGCCTTTGACAGTGTTAAACTGATATAATATAATAACCATCAAGTTTAAATGCAGCGGAACAAGCAATCCATTAAAAGAGTCAAATATAGAATAAAATCTACTATCTTTTATGATTTAAAAGGTTTTTCATCACTTTTATCATTTGGGACTCGATTTTAATAAATAATCCACATCATCGAATCACCCCTAAGACTACTACCAATGATATTCTTTAGTATCACAACCACAATTATCCATGCATTCATGGGCCAAGAATATTTGTGTATTCATTAATGTTCATGATCATGCCAACAATCGTCCATCAATGCACTACGGGCCAATGAGGACTTTTACCACATCATTTGTAACATTATTACGGCCATGATTACACCGAATAATCCTCGGTCATAATCATACCAAGTCCATCTATGCACTATAGGCCCATGATGACTTTCAACAAAATATAAACATGAGGATGATGACAATGATATAAGAATTCAATAAAACAAGTTCAAGAATTAATTTATCCAGAACCAATAACGTCCAAATTGTCAACATGATATCGCTTTGTAGAGTAAAATTCAAGAATGCTCGTAAGAATATTTTCATGAAAAGATATTGGATGAAGCACAAATATCAAGGATATTCCACTAATTTCATGGAGTATAGAAGTCAAAACTTTAACCAACTCGAGTATAATAAGGAATGGAATAACAAAAGAAATCACCGGCATGCGATAGACCGCGACAAGCGAGTTATTCCAATGTAATAATAAAGACGGAATCAGTCCATTGCAGAAATCCAATGTAATAATAAAGACGTGATATTGAAAACGCAATGAGATATTAATAATAAAGACGGAATCAGTCCGGCGTAGAAACGCATGCATGTGATATTCCAATAGAATATAAAAAAGCGGAATCAGTCCGGCGTAGAGAACGCATGCATGTGATGTTCCAACAGAATGATAAATAATGGAACTGTGTCCCACAGAACGCATGATATGTGATATTCCAATGTAATGTTAAAGAATGTAATAATAGAAGAATTTCACCAAGTATAGGGTAGCCCGCGTATACAAGTTATTCCAATAGAATAATAAAGAATGGAATAACAGAAGTTCTCTTCATGGATAAGAAAGAAATAATACTCCCTACCTTGGAAAAACTGGATACTGGAATAGTGAGGTAGCAGACTTCTCTTCTTCTTTCTCTCTATAATTTCTCTCTATAATAATTGCTCTAAAGCTTTTGTGAATTGGTGAAAAATGAAGGAAGAATGAGCTTCTATTTAGAGGAAAATATAGTTTCGATAATTGCAAGTTTTGGGGCTCGAAAAAATACAGTACTATACCTCCAACTTTTATTTCATTTTTAATTTAGTCCTGCAAGTATTATCAAACATGCACCACCTCGCCTAATAGTAAATAATGTGAATCAATAGTTCAATTATGTGAATCAATAGTATAATCATGTAAAAAATACGAATTACAGTATAGTACCTCCATTTATACCTCCATTTTTAACTTAGTCATGCAAGTATTATCAATCTTGCACCAACTCCCCTAATAGTAAATAATGTGATTCAATAGTACACAATGTGAACAAATAGTTATATAAGCATGTGAATTAGTAGCAATTAATTTCTCATTTATCCGATAAATTACTCGATTTATCAATATAACCCCTAGACATCAATTATCATCGGGATAAATGGATTTTCACTAACACAAACAATTTAATGAAACAACTAACAAAATATAAACTAATAATCCAAAACACAATGGAACTATTAAAATTCATTTTTAATCAACACAACTTATTCATCATTAATATTATAACTCACAATATTTAACAACCAAGTCGTTCCCAAGAAAGAGGGGGCTTTCCGATAAGGATTTCTCCTTATTGGAGCGCAATTAGGTGACCAAACCTCTCCTTAACAGAACTTCTAGACATTGTCAATATTAAAAATAATAATATGAATAACTTTGTCGTCTCAATTATTGATTTAATAATATAAAATATTATGCAAATGATATTGTGACAATAATTGAATCAATAATATGAGAGATATGATGCAGCAATTACTGTAGCAATAATTGAGTATAATCGAGTGACTTCTCACGTAAGCATTAATAATCAATACAAAGGTGCTACTACGCAACCACGCCAGACATCGCATTTTTTAACACTGGGTGTTTTAACGAGTTAACGGTAAAACTTCCGTCGTTATTTTCATAAAGTATTTTTATCGTTTTCTCAATCCGACAATAATTCCGTTGTGGGGGTCCGCCAATGATTGTGCTGTTGTACTAATATTCCTTGTTAAAACGAATATTCTCCGACCAATCGAATATTATATAACAACTTGCGTACTTTGCAAAACTTATAAATATTACCCACAACTATAACATTATATCAAATCCACACTATAATATTCAAAAATATATTTCAAGAATATTTAATCTTTATTCAAAAGTTGGGGTCTTACAATGCACCGGTGTGTCGAAGAGGTGAGGATACCTTTTAATTTCTAAAAGAGTTTAGGAATTAATTTAATATAAGTACTCTCATTTATTCCTAATTGGATTAGGAAGGAAAATTAGTTAAAGGAGTTTAATTAATTATCCCTAATAAGATTAGGAAGCTTAATTAATTAAAAGAATTTAATTAATTAAATAAATCCCAATTCCTTAATTGTTAAGGTGGGTTGCCCGCATCTATAAATAAGAGGAGTCTTATTATGGGTGATGGGGTTGTTGACTTTTACAATATACGTAATAATTCCAATTAGTTGGAGAGTACGCCTTTTCTATAGAGATAGAAAACTAGGGTTGAGCTAATACCCCTTCTTCTTGAAAATTCTTCTTTCTTGGTGGATCACCTCTAGAGGCCAAACACTTGGGTGGCTAACGTTGATCAAAGGAAGGAACCAAACCCGGTGGATTCAAGTTGAACGCGAAAAGGATTAGAGGTGAACTTGTACCTGAGGAAGCTCGGATCTTCAAGGGTATGATTCTTGTCCTTCATCTTTTCATTTAATTAATAATTGTGCATAAAGGGTGATCCGGGTATATGGTTTGTAAAAATTTTTAAACTCTGATTTTACACGTTTTTGCACTTTTTATGCAATTTGATTGCGTTCATGAATAATACAAACCCAAACAGTGGTATCAGAGCCAAACCTTTATGCGAATTATTAATTGTTTGATTTGATATGTATATTGATATGTGTTTAGAACATTTTAATTGGGCATAATTTGTTGTATAAAATTTATTAAAATAAAAAAAAACGGTAATATAATTCCGAAATACATATTGGAGATTAGCGAAACTGTTTTTTTTTTCTTTTCCTCCCGTGATTCGCTGGTTCATGGAATTTTTCTTGTCCTGGTATATCATCCTATGCTTGAATAATTAAGGCGCATATATATATTATATATGTTAACTCGGATGCAAACCTGTTTCATGGAATAACATGACCACGTGAATTCTTTTTTTTTTTTAAGGTACGGATATTATATATATATATATATATATATATTTATATATTATACTTGTTAATATAATATATATATATATATATTAATTATTTTATAATTAAAATAAAAGTTTATTTTAATTTTAAAATAAAAGTTTATTTTAATATTAAAATAAAAGATTTATTTTAATTTTAAAATTAGAATTTCATGCTAACTAATTAGAGTTGGAATTGGATTCCATGATAACTAATTGGAGTTGAAATTGGATTATATGTTCCCTTAAATAAAGGAGTTTATTTAGATATGAAATAAGATTTTATATTATTCAAAATAAAGGAGTTTATTTGTGAATAGGAAAGAGAATCATAATTTCCTTAAATAAAGGAGTTTATTTAGATATGAAATAAGATTTCATATTATTCAAAATAAAAGAGTTTATTTGTGAATAGAAAGAGAATCCATGTTTCCTTAAATAAAGGAGTTTATTTAAATATGAAATAAGAATTCATATTATTCCAAATAAAGGAGTTTATTTGTGAATGAGAAAGAGAATTCGTGTTTCCTTTAATCAAAGTTTTTTACATGGAATTGGATTCCATAATTAATTAAAATAAAGGAGTTTATTTTGATTAATGATTTTGATTAAAATAAAATAGTTTATTTTATTCAAAATTGAATAAATTAAAATAAAATAGTTTTATTTTGATTTAAATTTGGATTAAAATAAAGGAGTTTATTTTGATTCAAAATTAGATTTTATACTAACTAATTTTGCCCATTAAATGATATCAATATATATATTGAATGTTTATTATTCATAAGATGAATGTTATTTATTGATGCATATGATGATGTGTATGATAATAAATGGGATTGATTATGGACTATTGACCAATGCGATTAGATTTTATTTTAGTTGGATGCATGAATGTATAGGTTTTATTAAATGGGGTCTGCGTACCTCGTCTTCTCTAATTTTTCTTAATATAAATTCTATTCCCCTCATATGTACTTCCCTCGATCACGATCAAGGTTTCTATTTTTTTAAATAGTTTTGTAATAAGAATAGTTAGAATTAATTTTGAAGAATTAGAGATCAAGGAAGCGAGGAGCGTGAGAAGACCCGCTTTGTAATGGAGCCCGGGTTTAAATGTAATATTTATATTTAAATATTATTTTCGCACCCTAGGGTTTGACCTTTTGGTTCACTTGGTGGCTCTAGAACCAAACTAGAATAAAAGTCCATAATCAATCCGTAGAATATAGTATTCTATATATGCATGCTTATACTATATATATTATATATTATAAACACGCTTCGTGATGTTAATTAATACGACGCGTATTTATATATATATATGTGCACGCGCTAAACAAGATGAGACAAATTAATAACAAACCCCTCAAATTTATATATTAAGTCCTAAGCGCTCAAAGATATTTGAATATCGAACGTCGCTTTCTAGCATGATAAAATTAATAGAGTATTAAATATTTAATATGAGTTTGTTGTGTCACCACAAGGCAAGTATTAAGTATTTAAGATGTTAATTTATCACATTTGATGCTTATAAAGAAAATTGAACAATATTGTTTTGTGTGTCACCACAAGGATGATATTTTTTTTTTGAATATATGGAGTGCTAGGTTGGACTTAACTTGGATAATTTTAATTCGGATGTGCCACCACTTGATCAAAATAATCTAAGAGGCAAAATACAAGGAGTTGCATAGTTGATGTAATTGACAAAAGTTGCCTACCTATTTATTTATATATAGTTTGTTGTGTCACCACAAGGCTATATACATTTGAAATGGGATCCTTATTCTCACTAGAAGATCTTTAATTAGATTTTGCCGAGCTATATATATCGAGGGTAATATAGTTTGAAGAAAATAGTGGGAGATACCAATTTAAAACAAGACCTAAATTATTTTGGTAATTAATAAAAGAATGTATGTTAAAATGTTGTTAATTACAAATTCATTTACAAAATTTTACAATGTCTAAATTACTATCACTGCGTAGCATATTAAATGCTAAATTAACCATACCGAATTAAACGGATTGGTTAAGGAATTTGAGAATAGTTCTCATAGCTGAAAAGCTATCTTATGTCCTTAATACGCCTATCCCTGTAATGGTTGCAGACAATGCCTCTGAGGAAGAGTTTGTTACTTTTGCAAAGTGGCAAGATGATGCACAGTTGGCTCAATGCATCATGCTCGCATCCATGAGTAATGAGCTTCAGCGTCACCATGAAACTATAGATGCTCTTACAATATTCCGCACATCAAGTAGTTGATGGTGAGGAAAGTAGGACTAATAGATATCAGATATCTAAGGAGCTCTTCCGATCTAGAATGACCAATGACACTACAGTACAGACACATGTCCTAAACATGATAAATTTGATTGAACAATTAGGACAACGGGTTTTGTCATGGATGGGGAGTTGAGCCAAGATTTGATCTTGCACTCACTTCCGGACTCCTCACACAATTGTTGTGAATTTTTTATATGAACAAGGTAGATATCAGCCTCGCTGATTTTCTTAACATGTTGAAAAATGTTGAGTCACTTTCCAACCAAGAAAGATCAAGTCTTACTGGTAGGGGCCATAGGATCTTCTAAAAGAAGAACGATTCAAAGAAGGTAAATAGAAAGGCAAAATAAAGGATAATTAGAACAAAACTGATACGGATCGCAAAGGAGTTTGCTTCCACTGCAATAAGCCTGGACACTGGAAAGAAAATGCGAGAAGCATCTTGCAGAGGCTAACCAAAGAAGCTTAGTGAAGTTTCGGTTACAATACAGTTTTTGTTCACGATTGAAATAAATTTTTCTTTAAGTCAAGGTTCTACTTGGGTATTGGATACCGACTTTGGTTATCATAAATATAGATTTATGAAGAGACCAAGCAGAAGTAGAAAGCTAAACAAATATAAGTAATCCTATGTGCGGGAAATGTAGAAAAGGTTGCCATATTAGCCATAGAAACTTATAGTTTAGCAATGCCTACGAGCAAATCTATTAAGTCAATATGTTGTTATTGTATTCCAGTTCTTGTTAAAAAATATTATTTCCATTTTATTGTTGGACAATGAAATCTTTGGTAATATAATTAAGAACAATTTTGTTCTATTTATAATAATAATGTTTTGTATAGAAATCGAATATTACTTAATAAATTTTGTATACTGACTTACATGAAAATAATTTTGCATATTGAACAAATTAGTATAAGAAAAGGAGATGATCATTCAAAGAGTTGAATGTATGTATTTGTTGAAATATAAGTGTGAATTATTTGAAAGGTTCAAAGAATTCAGAAGTGAAACAAATTGGCAAAGTATTAAGATTCTTTGATTAGATCAAGGAATAAATACTTGTGCAATAAGTTCATAGATCATCTCAAATGGTTTTTCTCATAATGGACACCTCATGATACGTAATAATTGATTGATGTATCTGAAAGGAAAAATCGTACCTTGTTGGACATAGTGCGGTCCAAAATGATTTTACCGACATTCCAAAGATTCTTCTAGGTCATGTCCTAGAAATGGTCAGATATCTACTAAAAGGTAACCTCAAAATCCGGCCCCAAGACTCCATTAAAGTTATGGATAGGAGGATTCCTAATCTTAAGTATGTTAAGATAAGGGTTGTCAACTTATATGAAAAGGTTTCAAAGGATTAGCTTGGGACAAGATTTGACAAGTACAATTTGTGGGACATCCTAAAGTAAGTTTAGGGTATATGTTCTATAATCCTACTTAGCAAAAGGTGTTTGTTATAAACACACGCCTTCTAAGATAAAGGTGTTTATTATTGAAGGGGCTAGTGGAAGATAATAGATCTTCAAGAGTTCAAGAACCACAAAACACTATAAGTCAAATAAGAGGAACCTATAGATAGATTCTATTGTACACACAAACCCAATCGTAGAATCGAATAATACAATCAAGATACCTAGAGGTATGGATTCATCATAGATGATGATGATGAGGTACACATCATAAAAGATGATGATCCAAATACATACGATGAGGTAAGAGTTCTAGTGTGTACAAAAGGGACAATGGGAGCGCCATGACATTCCTAATATTATATGTTGATATACTATGAGATAAGGGAATGACATACTAATGCTACAATCAAGAATGATAAAGTTGTCTAAACATTCCTCCATGAATGGTTCGGGAAGAGTATCTTAATTGGGGATAAAATCTATATAGATAGATACAAGAGGATGCTCGACTTAACCCAAGGAACGATATTCATTTGATGCTAAAGTCGTTTAGCATGGCAAACTCCAAGAGATGTCTCATGTCGATGAGCTATGGAGTGTATCTCTTAATAGTCCCCATGCACTCGAAAAGAGAGGTCGCATGAGTGACAATCATGTATGCAATGAAATGTACGAGACCCGATGTTGATCACCATATTATGGAGAAGTTCACTATGAGTGGGTGTGAAAACTCTTAAAGTACTTTACTGAAGCACTAAGGATGTGATGATATTTATGGTGGGTCCGAATTAAAACCAGAGGGCTTAACACTCTCAAGTTTTACATGCATCAAGATGATGTAAAAATCCACTTTAAGGTAAAGCGTTATCTCTAATGAAGGTGCAATAAATGGAAAGGTTCCAAACAAAGAAAGAGTTGTTGGTTTAGTGATAAAGACAAAGAAAATAGCTATAAATGAAGTCGCAAGTTGATTGTTGGATTAAAAATTCATTGCGTAACTCAGAATAGTTCCTAAGTCATCATCTTGGATCTAAACATGTGTTGTGGCACTTTCATTTGATTATAAGAATCATTGAAAGATGGAAAATCACTATAGAGATGGTTGACTCTCAACAACAACATTACATATCCATTAACTAAAGCTTATCCAACAAAGCAGGATAATCGCTACTTAGAGAAGAAGAGTATAAGATACAATGGCGATTGGCTTTAGTGCAAGTGGGAGATTGAAAGTAATATGCACACAAGCCAATCATGTTTGATGATAAAGCATATACTTTGTAACAATCTTATTCATTTATTAATAAAAAGTATTAATTTATTAAAGGCTTTTAATTATCTACATGATGTTGTTTTATAATATGTGATAAACCCATAGTTTTAAGCAACGCTTTTAGAATAATGATGATGATCATTCTAATGAGATCTAAAGTCTTAGAAAGTTTAAAACTAAAATAGTTCCCAATCATTGGATTACTAAATTGGGGATTAGTGAATCCTGGGATAGATTGGTACATACGTTGTTTTTCATTGGATGAGGATGATTGATCTCACGATCATTTGTGTGGTGACACTAAAGCAAGTATGTAGATGCTTAGTAGAGAATAAGTTCATCGAACGCGGGCTCGCTAAGGAATACCTAATGGAGTTTTACTTGCCTCGCCAATAGGAATTCTCGTAGTGATAGTAGACAAGTGATCCTTGACTTGAGATCATCATAGTATCTTATGTATGATGAGTTATACTTTGACTTATTCGTTAAGACCCTTAGGGTATATCAAAGGGTATGCTTGGGTATAATAAGTTGTATATGGAGATAATGTATGATCAATAAAGAATCTACCACTTCTATTAAAAGAAGAGAAATGTCCTATGTGATTTGATAAATGACAACCCAAAGAGTCCTTGGCAAGGCAAAATGAAATAAGAAAGGAGTTTCTAATTTGCATTATTTGAGTGTGCATTTAAGAGTCCTAAATACATATAATTAAATAAAATAAGACTTGACAAGAATTCCATGTCTTATATTAAATTGGGACATCAGATGGTGGAAGGATTGAATTGTATTTCAGAACTATTTACTCAAAGGTTCTTTTATGATTAATGTTGAAATCTATATTATCTGGAAAAGTCGTTGATCGCTAGGGAGGCTTATCCCTATTGTAGAATAAATATTATTTATTTAAATAAATTAATTGTTTAATTTATTTATTTAAATAAGATTAGAATTGTTCTAATTGATTTATTCACAACGGGTTTAATATGGAGAACCTAAAGGGTCACACCATAAAAGGAAGAATAATTATTTAAGAAGTTAATGGCATAATCATAATAATATGTTATGTCTATTTAATTTAATCTATGGTGATAGAATAAATTTAATATTTTAATATTTATTATTTAATATTTTGAAATATTAAATATAAATTAATAAGAGGAGTCTTATTAATATTATTACAATTATTATTATTTTAATTTCTAAAAGAGTTTAGGAATTAATTTAATATAAGTACTCTCATTTATTCCTAATTGGATTAGGAAGGAAAATTAGTTAAAGGAGTTTAATTAATTATCCCTAATAAGATTAGGGAGCTTAATTAATTAAAAGAATTTAATTAATTAAATAAATCCCAATTCCTTAATTGTTAAGGTGGGTTGCCCACATCTATAAATAAGAGGAGTCTTATTATGGGTGATGGGGTTGATGACTTTTACAATATACGTAATAATTCCAATTAGTTGGAGAGTACGCCTTTTCTATAGAGATAGAAAACTAGGGTTGAGCTAATACCCCTTCTTCTTGAAAATTCTTCTTCCTTGGTGGATCACCTCTAGAGGCCAAACACTTGGGTGGCTAACGCCGATCAAAGGAAGGAACCAAACCTATGGATTCAAGTTGAACGCGAAAAGGATTGAAGGTGAACTTGTACTGAGGAAGCTCTGATCTTCAAGGGTATGATTTCTTGTCCTTCATTTCGCATTTAATTAATAATTGTGCATAAATGGTGATCCGTATATGGTTTGTAAAAATTTTAAACTCGATTTTACACGTTGCACACTTTTATGCAATTTGATCATTGTTTCATGAATATTACAAACCCAAAATAGTGGTATCGAGCCAAACCTTTATGCTGAATTATTAATTGTTTGATTTGATATGTATATTGATATGTGTTTAGAACATTTTAATTGGGCATAATTTGTTGTATAAAATTTATTAAAATAAAAAAAAACGGTAATATAATTCCGAAATACATATTAGAGATTAGCGAAACTGTTTTTTTTTTCTTTTCCTCCCGTGATTCGCTGGTTCATGGAATTTTTCTTGTCCTGGTATATCATCCTATGCTTGAATAATTAAGGCGCATATATATATATTATATATGTTAACTCAGATGCAAACCTGCTTCATGGAATAACATGGCCACGTGAATTCTTTTTTTTTTTAAGGTACGGATATTATATATATATATATATATATATATATATATATTATACTGTTAATATATATAATATATATATATATATATTAATTATTTTATAATTAAAATAAAAGTTTATTTTAATTTTAAAATAAAAGTTTATTTTAATATTAAAATAAAAGGTTTATTTTAATTTTAAAATTAGAATTTCATGCTAACTAATTAGAGTTGGAATTGGATTCCATGATAACTAATTGGAGTTGAAATTGGATTATATGTTTCTTAAATAAAGGAGTTTATTTAGATATGAAATAAGATTTCATATTATTCAAAATAAAGGAGTTTATTTGTGAATAGAAAGAGAATCATAATTTCCTTAAATAAAGGAGTTTATTTAGATATGAAATAAGATTTCATATTATTCAAAATAAAAGAGTTTATTTGTGAATAGGAAAGAGAATCCATGTTTCCTTAAATAAAAGAGTTTATTTAAATATGAAATAAGATTTCATATTATTCCAAATAAAGGAGTTTATTTGTGAATAGAAAGAGAATTCGTGTTTCCTTTAATCAAAGTTTTTTTTACATGGAATTGGATTCCATAATTAATTAAAATAAAGGAGTTTATTTTGATGATTTTAAAATAAAATAGTTTATTTTATTCAAAATTGAATAATTTAAAATAAAATAGTTTTATTTTGATTTAAATTTGGATTAAAATAAAGGAGTTTATTTTGATTCAAAATTAGATTTTATACTAACTAATTTTTGCCCATTAAATGATATCAATATATATATTGAATGTTTATTATTCATAAGATGAATGTTATTTATTGATGCATATGATGATGTGTATAATAATAAATGGGATTGATTATGGACTATCGACCAATGCGATTGGATTTTATTTTAGTTGGATGCATGAATGTATGGGTTTTATTAAATGGGGTATCACAGACCTCGCCTTCTCTAATTTTTCTTAATGTAAATTCTATTCCCCTCCTATGTACTTCCCTCGATCACGATCAAGGTTTCTATTTTTTTCAAATAGTTTTGTAATAAGAATAGTTAGAATTAATTTTGAAGAATTAGAGATCAAGGAGCAAGGAGCGCGTGAAGACCCGCTTTTGTAATGGAGCCCCAAGTTTAAATGTAATAGTTATATTTAAATATTATTCTTGCACCCTGGGGGGTTTGACCTTTTGGTTCACTTGGTGGCTCTAGTGAACCAAACTAGAATAAAAGTCCATAATCAATCCGGGTAGAATATAGTATTCTATATATGCATGCTTATACTATATATATTATATATTATGCAAACATGCTTCAGATGTTAATTAATAAGACGCGTATTTTATATATATATGTGCATGCTACGCTAAACAAGATGAGACAAATTAATAACAAAACCCTCAAATTTTTATATTAAGTCCTAAGCGTGCTCAAAGATATTTGGAATATCGAACGTCAGCTTTCTAGCATGATAAAATTAATAGAGTATTAAATATTTAATATGAGTTTGTTGTGTCACCACAAGGCAAGTATTAAGTATTTAAGATGTTAATTTATTACATTTGATGCTTATAAAGAAAATTGAACAATATTGTTTTGTTGTGTCACCACAAGGATGATATTTTTTTTTTGAATATATGGAGTGCTAGGTTGGACTTAACTTGGATAATTTTGATTCGGATGTGCCACCACTTGATCAAAATAATCTAAGAGGCAAAATACAAGGAGTTTCATAGTTGATGTAATTGACAAAAGTTGTCTACCTATTTATTTATATATAGTTTGTTGTGTCACCACAAGGCTATATACATTTGAGATGGGATCCTTATTCTCACTAGCATATCTTTAATTAGATTTTGCCGAACTATATATATTGAGGGTAATATAGTTTGAAGAAAATAGTGGGAGATACCAATTTAAAACAAGACCTAAATTATTTTGGTAATTAATAAAAGAATGTATGTTAAAATGTTGTTAATTACAAATTCATTTACAAAATTTTACAATATCTAAATTACTATCATCACAGAAAGCATATTAAATGCTAAATTAACCGCACCAATTAAACGGATTGGTTAAGGAATTTGAGAATAGTTCTCATAGTGAAAAAGCTATCTTATGTCCTTAATACGCCTATCCCTCGAATGGTTGCGCATAATGCCTCCGAGGAAGAGATTGTTACTTTTGCAAAGTGGCAAGATGATGCACAGATTGGCTCAATGCATCATGCTCGTGATCCATGAGTAACGAGCTTCGCGTCACCATGAAACTATAGATGCTCTTACAATATTCCTGCACATCAAGTAGTTGATGGTGAAGAAAGTAGGACTAATAGATATCAGATATCTAAGGAGCTCTTCCGATCTAGAATGACCAATGACACTACAGTACAGACACATGTCCTAAACATGATAAATTTGATTGAACAATTAGGACAACGGGTTTTGTCATGGATGGGGAGTTGAGCCAAGATTTGATCTTGCACTCACTTCCGGACTCCTCTCACAATTGTTGTGAATTTTTTATATGAACAAGGTAGATATCTACCGCCGATTTTCTTAACATGTTGAAAAATGTTGAGTCACTTTCCAACCAAGAAAGATCAAGTCTTACTGGTAGGGGCCATAGGATCTTCTAAAAGAAAAATGATTCAAAGAAGGTAAATAGAAAGGCAAAATAAAGGATAATAAGAATAAAACTTATCACGGATAAAGAAAGGAGTTTGCTTCCACCGCAATAAGCCCGACACCGGAAAGAAAATCATGAGAAGCATCTTGCAGAGGCTAACCAAAGAAGCTTAGTGAAGTTTCGGTTATAATACAGTTTTTGTTCATGATTGAAATAAATTTTCTTTAAGTCAAGGTTCTACTTGGGTATTGGATACCGACTTTGGTTATCATAAATATAGATTTATGAAGAGACCAAGGTAAGTAGAAAGCTAAACAAATATAAGTAATCCTATGCAAAGGGAAATGTAGAAAAGGTTGCCATATTAGCCATAGAAACTTATAGTTTAGCAATGCCTACGGGCAAATATATTAAGTCAATAAGTTGTTATTGTATTCCAGTTCTTGTTAAAAATATTATTTCCATTTTATTGTTGGACAATGAAATCTTTGGTATTATAATTAAGAACAATTGTTGTTCTATTTATAATAATAATGTTTTGTATAGAATCGAATATTACTTAATAAATTTTGTATACTTGACTTATATGAAAATAATTTTGCATATTGAACAAATTAGTATAAGAAAAGGAGATGATCATTCAAAGAGTTGAATGTATGTATTTGTTGAATATAAGTGTGAATTATTGAAAAGGTTCAAAGAATCGTAAGTGAAACAAATTGGCAAAGTATTAAGATTCTTTGATTAGATCAAGGAATAAATACTTGTGCAATAAGTTTCTAGATCATCTCAAATGGTTTTCTCATAATGGATACCTCATGATACGTAATAATTGATTGATGTATCTAAAAGGAAAAATCGTGACTTGTTGGACATAGTGCGGTCCAAAATGATTTTACCGACATTCCAAAGATTCTTCAGGGTCATGTCCTAGAAATGGTCAGATATCTACTTTTAAAAGGTAACCTCAAAATCCACTTCAAGACTCCATAAAAGTTATGGATAGGAGGATTCCTAATCTTAAGTATGTTAAGATAAGGGGTTGTCCAAATTATGTGAAAAGGTTTCAAAGGATAAGCTTGGGACAAGATTTGACAAGTACAATTTGTGGGACATCCTAAAGTAAGTTTAGGGTATATGTTCTATAATCCTACTTAGCAAAAGGTGTTTATTGCAAAACACACGCTTCTAAGATAAAGGTGTTTATTATTGAAGGGCTAGTGGGAGGATAATAGATTTTTGAAGAGTTCAAGAACCACAAAACACTATAAGTCAAATAAGAGGAACCTATAGATGTAACCTATTTGTACCACAACCAATCGTAAATCGAATAGTAATCAAGATACCTAGGAGGTATGGATTCATCATAGATGATGATGATGAGGTACACATCATAGAAGATGATGATCTAGTTACATACGATGAGGTAAGAGTTCTAATGTGTACAAAAGGGACAGTGGGAGAGCGCCGTGACATTCCTAATATTATATGTTGATATACTATAGATAAGGAATGACATACTAATGCTACAATCAGTAATGATAAAGTTGTCTAAACATTCCTCCATGAATGGTTTGGGAAGAGTATCTTAATTGGGGATAAAATCTATATAGATAGATACAAGAGGATGCTCGACTTAACCCAAGGAACGATATTCATTTGATGCTAAAGTCGTTTAGCATGGCAAACTCCAAGAGATGTCTCATGTCGATGAGCTATGGAATGTATCTCTCTTAATAGTCCCCACGCACTCTCGAAAAGAGAGGTCGCATGAGTGACAATCATGTATGCAATGAAATGTACGAGACCGATGTTGATCATCATATTATGGAGAAGTTCACTATGAGTCGGTGAAAACTTCTTAAAGTACTTTTACCCAAGACTAAGGATGTGATGATATTTATGGTGGGTCCGAATTAAAACTAGAGGGCTTAACATGACTCAAGTTTTTCGATGCATCAAGATGATGAAAAATCCACTTTAAGGTAAAGCGTTATCTCTAACAGTGGTGCAATAAATTGGAAAGGTTCCAAACAGCAAAGAGTTGTTGGTTTAGTGATAAAGACAAAGAAAATAGCTATAAATGAAGCTGCAAGTTGATTGTTTGGATTAAAAGTTCATTACAGAACTAGGAATAGTTCTTAAGTCTCATCTTGGATCTAAACATGTGTTGTGGTACTTTCATTTGATTATAAGAATCAATGAAAGATGGGAAATCACTATAGAGATGGTGGACTCTCAACAACAACATTACATATCCATTAACTAAAGCTTATCCAACAGCAGGATAATCGTCACTTAGAGAAGAAGAGTATAAGATACAATGGCGATTGGCTTTAGTGCAAGTGGGAGATTGAAAGTAATATGCACACAAGCCAATCATGTTTGATGATAAAGCATATACTTTGTAACAATCTTATTCATTTATTAATAAAAAGTATTAATTTATTAAAGGCTTTTAATTATCTACATGATGCTGTTTTATAATATGTGATAAACCCATAGTTTTAAGCAATGCTTTTAGAATAATGATGATGATCATTCTAATGAGATCTAAATTCTTAGAAAGTTTAAAACTAAAATAGTTCCCAATCATTGGATTACTAAATTGGGGATTAGTGAATCCGGATAGATTGGTACATACGTTGCTTGCTCATTGGATGAGGATGATTGATCTCATGATCATTTGTGTGGAGACACTAAAGCAAGTATGTAGGTGCTTATTAGAGAATAAGTTCACTGAACGTGGCTCGCTAAGGAATACCTAATGGAGTTTTACTTGCTCGTCAATAGGAATTCTGTAGTGATAGTAAGACAAGTGATCCTTGGACTTGAGATCATCATAGTATCTCGTGTATGATGAGTTATACTTTGACTTATTCGTTAAGACCCTTAGGTATATCAAAGGGTATGCTTGGGTATAATAAGTTATACATGGAGATAATGTATGATCAATAAAGAATCTACCACTTCTATTAAAAGAAGAGAAATGTCCTATGTGATTTGATAAATGACAACCCAAAGAGTCCTTGGCCAAGGCAAAATGAAATTAGAAAGGAGTTTCTAATTTGCATTATTTGGAGTCAGGCATTTAAGAGTCGAAATACATATAATTAAATAAAATAAGACTTGATGGTAATTCCATGCCTTATATTTAATTGGGACATCAGATGGTGGAAGGATTGAATCAGCATTATAAGTAACTATTTACTCAAAGGTTCTTTTATGATTAATGTTGAAATCTATATTATCTCGTTAAGTCGTTGATCGCTAGGGAGGCTTATCCCTATTCAGAGAAAAATATTATTTATTTAAATAAATTAATTATTTAATTTATTTATTTAAATAAGATTAGAATTGTTCTAATTGATTTATTCACAACCTAGGTTTAATATGGAGAACCTAAAGGGTCACACCATAAAAGGAAGAATAATTATTTAAGAAGTTAATGGCATAATCGTAATAATATAGTTAAGTATATTTAATTTAATCTATGGTGATAGAATAAATTAAATAGCTTAATATTTATTATTTAATATTTTAGAAATATTAAATATAAATTAATAAGAGGAGTCTTATTAATATTATTACAATTATTATTATTTTAATTTCTAAAAGAGTTTAGGAATTAATTTAATATAAATACTCTCATTTATTCCTAATTGGATTAGGAAGGAAAATTAGTTAAAGGAGTTTAATTAATTATCCCTAATAAGATTAAGGAGCTTAATTAATTAAAAGAATTTAATTAATTAAATAAATCCCAATTCCTTAATTATTAAGGTGGGTTGCCCACATCTATAAATAAGAGGAGTCTTATTATGGGTGATGGGGTTGTTGACTTTTACAATATACGTAATAATTCCAATTAGTTGGAGAGTATGCCTTTTCTATAAAGATAGAAAACTAGGGTTTAGCCAATACCCCTTCTTCTTGAAAATTCTTCTTCCTTGGTGGATCACCTCTAGAGGCCAAACACTTGGGTGGCTAACGTTGATCAAAGGAAGGAACCAAACCTGGTGGATTCAAGTTGAACGCGAAAAGGATTGGAGGTGAACTTGTACCTGAGGAAGCTCGGATCTTCAAGGGTATGATTCTTGTCCTTCATCTTTTCGTTTAATTAATAATTGTGCATAAAGGGTGATCCGGGTATATGGTTTGTAAAAATTTTTAAACTCTGATTTTACACGTTTCTGCACTTTTTATGCAATTTGATTGCGTTCATGAATATTACAAACCCAAACACACCCACCTCATCCCAGCATACTGGAGAACGACACTTTCTTCCATACAACACCTCGAATGGAGCCATGCCAATATTTGCTTGATAACTGTTGTTGTAGGAAAACTCCACTAATGGTAAGAACTTGTCCCAACTTCCCTTGAAGTCAAGGACACAGAGTCTTAATAGATCTTCAAGAGTTTGAATCGCCCTCTCCCATCGCCCGTCAAAATCGAGGATGATATACCGAAGCTAAATCGTAAATCCGTGCCCATAACTTTTTGCACACTAACCCAAAATCTTGAAGTGAATCTTGGGTCTCGATCAGAAACTATGGATATTGTCATACCATGCAATCTTACAACCTCGTTTATGTACATATGAGCAAGGCGTTCAAGTGTATAAGTTTCTCAGATCGGAAGAAATGAGCGGACTTGGTCAATCTATCAATAATGACCCAAATCGCATCTATGCCTTGAGAAACTTTGGGAAGGCCAGAACAAAATCCATGGTAATGTGCTCCCACTTCCATTCTCGGAATTTCAAGTGGTTGCAATGGACCTTTTGGTACTTGATGCTCCGCTTGACTCGTTGACAAGTTAAACACCTTGAGATAAACTCTGCTATCTCTCTCTTCATATTGTACCACCAAAATGTATGTCGAAGATCACGATACATTTTGGTACTCCCAGGATGGATTGCAAACGGCGTGTTGTGCGCCTCCATCATGATTTTATACTTTAAATCAAGGTCGTTAGGAACACAAAGTCTGGATTTGACTCAAAGTATTCCTTCCTCATCGATTCTTGCTTCCGGCATAGCACCTTCTTCCACTTTCTTCTTCATACGCATTAGTTCCAGGTCTGTAGCTTGAGAAACTTTAACTTTATCGATTAAAGTCGGTTCTACTCGTATATTCGCCATCATTATATGGGTCCCTGGAGTCTTTAACTCTATATCCATCCTTTGCAAGTCACACAAAATGGGCTTTTCTGTTGTGAATATTGCACTCGTACCCGCATATGATCTTCTACTCAATGCGTCAGCTACCACGTTCGATTTTCCAAGATGGTATTAGATGGTATAATCATAATCTTTCAACAGTTAAAGCTAACGTCGTTGTCGCATGTTGAGTTCCTTTTGAGTGAAGAAATATTTGAGGCTTTTATGATCCGTAAAGATCTCAACTTTCTCTCCATACAAGTAATGCCTCCACATTTTAAGTGCGAAGACAACAGCTGCCAACTCTAGATCATGAGTAGGATAATTCCTCTCATATTCTTTGAGTTGTCTTGGGGCATAGGCTATGACTTTCCCATGTTGCATGAGAACACATCCTAACCCTTGCTCAAGCATCATGAGATGACAAATCCCTCCGAACCAGATGGTATTGTCAAAGCACAAAATGAAATGAGTCTCCTTTTGAGTTCTTGAAAACTCTTCTCACATTCCTCGCTCCAACCAAACTTTGTATCTTTCCGAGTCAGCTGAGTTAATGGAGTAGCGATTCGAGAAAATCCTTCCACGAATCTCCGATAATAACCCACTAAACCGAGAAAGCTACGATTTTTGCCATTAATTTGGTTTGCTCCCAGCTTTGAATAGCTTCAATTTTTGACGGGTCAACGGATATTCCATGACTTGATACTACGTTCCCAAGGAATGCTACTTCCTCAAACCAGAACTCGCATTTCTTTAACTTAGCATAAAGCTTATATTCACGAAGCTTTTGGAGTATCAGCCTCAAGTGTTGCTCATGATCTTCACGGCTTTTGGAATAAATAAGGATGTCATCAATAAAGATGACCACAAAGTGATCCAAATATTCCTTGAATACTTGGTTCATCATATCCATGAAGGCAGCAGGAGCATTAGTTAATCCAAAAGACATGACTAAGAATTCATAATGCCCGTACCGAGTTTTGAAGGCAATCTTTGGAATATCCTCAGTTTTAACCTTGGTGATGATATCCGTAAGCTAAGATCGATCTTTGAAAAAATTGTGCTCCTTTGTAATCGATCAAACAGTCATCAATACATGGCAATGGGTACCTATTTTTGATGGTGACATGATTCAACTCCCAATAATCAATACAAAGTCGATACTCCCATCTTTCTTCTTCACGAATAGAACCGGAGCAACCCAAGGAGACGTACTAGGATGAATGAAACCAATGTCTAATAATTCCTGCAATTGGGTCTTTAACTCCTGAAGTTCAATAGGAGTCATTCGATATGGGGCTTTGGAAATGGGTTTTGTACCGGGTTCAAGGTCGATACAAAATTCAACTTCACACTCTGGGGGTAGGCTAGGAAGTTTTTCATGGAATACGTCAGGAAATTTATTAACAATAGAAATATCCTTCAAATTTGACGTATTTTTGTTTAAATACGTGACATGAGCTAAGAAAGCTTGACATCCGTTTTTCAATAAACGAATAGCTTTATGGCTTGAGATGACCGTGATTGATTTTAATGGTTTGGTCGCTTGAATTCGCATAATAGGTTTATTAGGAATATGAAAGCTAACAACCTTACAAAAACAATCAATTTTAGCATGATGAGTAGTTAACCAATCAATCCCTAGAATCACGTCAAATGCAAGTATTTTTGAGGAGATAAGATCGACAGGTAACGCTCGGTTACCGATTTGAATCAAACAAGACTTATAAACAGTGGATGTAATGAAGGTTTATCCTAATGGAGTTTCAACATATAAGTCAAAGTCTAATTTCTCCGGAGTTAAATTTAATCGTTGAGCGCAAGTAGGAGAAATAAAAGAATGGGTAGGATTGGTATCAAATAAGGTATAGAGTTCGCTAGAGTTTATGATAAGCTTACCCATGATGACCTCATTTGGGTTCCTTTCTTTCTGCGAGGTCACAACAAACGCTCTCCCTTACACTACCAGCTTTGACTTTTTCTGGGACGGCCTTTAGTTCCTCCATCCTAGCTGAACTTGTCTTCGGTGAACGACAAAGTCGGGTTAGGTGACCTTCTCTTCCATAATTATAACACGCTTTGGATGGCATCGCGTAGTTTGGACTGATATGTCCCTCCCCTATGCATTTGAAGCTTATGATAAGTGGTCGTTCTCCTTCCTTAACCACGGTTGTTGGTGCTGACGTCTTTCCATCATTGTTGAATCTCCTTTTCTTGAATTTTCCATTTTTACTGTCTTGGCCTTGATTACCACGGAAGTGGTTACCATTTCTGGCATGTTGATTCCCTCCACGCTTGTTGTCACCGTTTCGATGACTGTTACCATTGGTATTTCCATGTCTTTGTCCGCTTTCCTTGGTTGCGTTGACTCATTACCGCTCCAATAATCGAGCCCTATTTACAACATCCGAGTACAAACACGGTTTATGAGAAATAAGATATCGACGATATCTCGGTTTCAAACCTCTTAAAAACATTCGTGTCATTCGCTCCTCATTATCGACCAAATGGGATGCAAACCGGGATAACTCTGCAAATTTAGCCTCGTATTGCGACACGGTCATATTGTTTTGTTCCAACTTGATAAACTCCACCTCTTTCATTAGACGAATACTTTCGGGAAAGTACTTGTCGTTGAATAGCTCTTGGAAGTTCTCCCAAGACATCTTGAGTGCGTCAGGCTGGGTACCTTTTGCAGATTCCCAACAGTAATCTGCCTCTTCACGCAACATGAAGGTGGCGAAGGGAACCTTTTGCTACTCGGAGCATCCCAAGACATCAAATATCTAGGTGATATGCTTTATCCATGCTTCCGCCTTAAGTGGTTTTGGCTCTCCAATAAACTCGGGTGGTCCCAGCTCTTTGAACTGTTTAGCGGTGATCGTCAGAGAGTTTCCTGTGTTTACACGTGTATTTTGAGCAGGAGCCACTCTCGCATGATGTTGCATGAATTGCATGAAGCCTCGGAACATTCCATCGTTCATCATTTGGTTAATGTTGTTGTTTGCATGAGGATTGTCGCCTTCCTGATGAACGTTGTCTTGGTTATTGATCTGTGGAGACTCAATGGTCTCCTGTGCTCCATTGATGTTCTCAACATTCTCGGATGCCATTTTCAAACACTGCCACAAAACAAGCGTTAATTAACATGCAACATATTATCACTATACTCTGACCGACCAATCAAATATCAAATAAACTTAGGTAGGTCATACTAGCGAAGGAATTCCCCGTCTCTCCCCTCCCTGTTCTAGTCTCACATCTTAGCCAGGGATCATATCCCTAAGCTTTGATACCAACTGTGACGCCCCCAAAATTAGGTATACGTCACCCATCTTGGGTCGCCACTTTAATGGTACAAAATTCAAATACAACTTAATAATACAACTGTCGTGTACAATTCGACAAAACATAAACTGTGAGTTTGAATACAAATATTGTATACTAGAGATTATACAAACTCAAAAGGAGTCCTTATTACAATTATTATTACACTATTTCACATAATAGTGTGGACTACTAATGCTATCATCTGGTCCGTCACTCCGTTCCCCGACTAGTCCCTGTTACGTTCTCATTTTCTGAAGAGAACAATAAAAGTAAAAGGGTGAGCTCAACTAGCCCAGTAGGAAATATTATGACTAAGATAATGCAGAATATATTATCATTAGCCTTCAACAGTGTTAAACTGATACAATATAACAACCATCAAGTTTAACTATAGCGGAACAAGCAATCCATTAAAAGAGTCAAGTAGAGAATAAAATCTACTATCTTTTATGATTTAGAAGGTTTTTCATCACTTTTATCGCTGGGACTCAGCTTAATAAATAATCCACATCATCGAATCACCCCTGCACTACGGCCAAGGATATTCTTTAGTATCACGACCACAATTATCCATGCACTACGGGCCAAGAATATTTGTGTATTCATTAATGGTCATGATCATGCCAACAACTGTCCATCAATGCACTACGGGCCAATGAGGACTTTTTCCACATCATTTGTAACATTACGGTCATGATTACACCGAATAATCCCTGGTCATAATCATACCAAGTCCATCTATGCACTATAGGCCACAGATGACTTTCAACAAAATATAAACATGAGGATGATGACAATGATATAAGAATTCAATAAAACAAGTTCAAGAATTATTTTATCCAGGAACCAATAACGTCCAAATTGTCAACATGATATCGCTTTGTAGAGAGTAAAATTCAAGAATGCTCGTAAGAATATTTCCATTTAAAAGATCTTTGGATTAAGCGCAAATATCAAGGATATTCCACTAATTTCATGGAGTATAGAAGTCAAAACTTTAACCAACCGAGTATAATAAGGAATGGAATAACAAAAGAAATTACCAAGCACGCGATAGACCGCATGACAGCAAAAGTTATTCCAATAGAATAATAAATAACGGAATCAGTCCGTGAAAAGCGCATGCACGGGATATTCCAATGTAATAATAAAGACGGAATCAGTCCCACAGTAAAATGCATGCATGTGATATTCCAATGTAATAATAAAGAGCGGAACCAAGTCCCAGCGTAGAACGCATGCATGTGATGTTTCTAATGAGAATAATAAAGACGGAATCAGTCCGGCGTAGAATGCATGCATGTGATATTCCAAATGTAATAATAAAAAGACAGAATGGTCCGGCCAGAGAACGCATGCATGTGATATTCCAAATGTAATAATAAAGAAGAGCGAAACCGTGTCCGGCAAGAGAACGCATGCATGCATGATGATGTTCTAATGTAATGATAAAGAATGGAACAATGTAAGAATTTCACCAAGTATAGGGTAGCAGCGATATCTGAGTTATTCCAATAGAATAATAAGAATGGAATAATGTAAGTTCTCTTCAGATAGATAAGAAAGAAATAATACTCCCTACCTTGGAAAAACTAGATATCTTTGGAATAGTGAGTAGAGATTTCTCTTCTTCTTTTCTCTCTATAATTTTTATCTATAATAATCGCCTAAAGCTTTTGTGAATTGGTGAGAAATGAAGGAAGAATGAGCTTCTATTTATAGAAAATATAGTTTCGATAATTACACGTTTTGGGGCTCAAAAAAATTACAAAGACAATACCTCCAACTTTTCTTTCATTTTTAATTTAGTCCGTAAGTATTATCAAATCTTGCACCAACTCCCTAATAGTAAATAATGGGAATCAATAGTTCAATCATCTCAATCAATAGTATAATCATGTAAAAAATACGTAATTACAAGATAAGACCTCCATCTATACCTCAATTTTAAATTAGTCATGCAAGTATTATCAATCTTGCACCAACTCCCCTAATAGTAAATAATGTGATTCAATAATACACATATGTGAACAAATAGTTATATAAGCATGTGAATTAGTAGCAATTAATTGCTCATTTATCCGATAAATTACCCGATTTATCAATATAACCCCTGTACATCAATTATCATCGTAATAAATGTCGATTTTCACCAACACAAACAATTCCAACATAATGAAACTATTTTTATCAAAATATAAATTTTGAAATTTCAAAGTTTGATTTTTCCCAAAAAGTCAATCTGTTGACTTTTGACCAAATAGTGAATCCAAGAAAAAATTGGTGTTTATAGACTATTTTTACTAATTTCATCGTTTTGACTCAAATATCACGTCCGATCTCCAAATTCAACTCCTAACAACATTCATCATTAATATTATAACTCACAATATTTATCAACCGTGTCGCTCCTGTGAAAGAGGGGCTTTCCAATAAGGATTTCTCCCTATCATGCGCGTAATTAGGTGACCAAACCTCTCCTCGATGTAACTTCTAGACATTGTAAATATTGCAATTTATAATATGAATAACTTTTGTAAATCTCAAGTATTAATTTAATAAAAACATTTTATGCAGATGATAATCGACCATAATTGAATCCATAATATGATAGATATGATGCAAAGAATTATCGTGTAGCAATAATTGAGTATAACCGAGTGACTTCTCACGTAAGCATCAATAATCAATATGCAGTGTGCTACTATGCAACTACGCCAGACATCTTGTATTTTTTTTAACACCGGGTGTTTCAACAGCTTAACAGTAAAACTTCCGCCATTATTTTCATAAAGTATTTTTGTCGCTTTTCTCAATCCGATAATAATTCCGCTAGGGGTCCACCAATGATTGTGTCGTTGCATTTAATATTCTCGTTAAAACGAATATTCCCCACCAATACAATATTATATAACAAGTCACAGATTTTGCAAAATTTGTAAATATTACCCATAACTATAACATTATATCAAATCCACACCATAATATTCAAAAATATATTTCGAGAAAATTTAATCTTTATTCAAAAGTTGGGGTCTTACAACTTCCCTTCTTATGAAATTTCATCCTCGAAATTAGGGGTGAATTACTGTATATGTCAAGAGGTGAGGATACCTTGATTTCATTTTAGATTCTAATTCCCAAGTCATTTCCTCAACATCGTGGTTTCTCCACAAAACTTTGACTTGAGGTATAACCTCGAGCGTAAAATATGTTCCTTCTTATCCAAGATTTTAACAGAACCTCTTCATACGTTAAATCTTCCTCTATTTCGTCCGGTTCTAACTCAATAATGTGGTTCGGGTCTTTCACATATTTACGTAATATGGATATGTAAAAACGTTATGAACACGAGACATATTTGGCGGTAACGCAAGTCTATAGGCCACAGTTCCTACTCGGTCAAGGATTAAAAATGGGCCAATGAATCGAGGATTGAGCTTTCCTCTTTTTCCAAATCTTGTAAATCCTTTCAATGGAGCAACACGTAACAACACATGATCTCCAATATCGAATTCTACGTCCTTTCGATGAAGATCAACATAACTCTTTTGTCGATCTTGTGAGGTTTTTATACATTGTCGGATCATTTGAACCTTTTCCGTAGTCATACATAGCAACTCTGGTCCCAACAACGTTGCTTCACCCACCTCATCCCAGCATACTGGAGAACGACACTTTCTTCCATACAACGCCTCGAATAGAGCCATGCCAATACTTGCTTGATAATTGTTGTTGTAGGAAAACTCCACCAATGGTAAGAACTTGTCCCAACTTCCCATGAAGTCAAGGACACAGAGTCTTAATAGATCTTCAAGAGTTTGAATCGCCCCTCCGACTCCCCTCGTCCATCCGAGGATGATATGCTAAATCTAAACTGTGCCCATAGCTTTTTGTAAACTAACCCAAAATCTTGAAGTGAATCTTGGGTCTCGATCGTAAACTATGGATACCGCATACCATGCAATCTTACAACCTCGCGTTTATGTACATACGAGCAAGACATTTAAGTGTATAAGTTTCTCGATCGGCAGAAGAAATGAGCGACTTGGTCAATCTATCAATAATGACCCAAATCGCATCTATGCCTTGAGAAACTTTGGGAAGACCGGTAACGAAATCCATGGTAATGTGCTCCCACTTCCATTCTAGAATTTCAAGTGGTTGTAATGGACCTTTTGGTACTTGATCCTCCACCTTGACTCGTTGACAAGTTAAACACCTTGAGATAAACTCGCTATCTCTCTCTTCATATTGTGTTGTACCACCAAAATATATGTCAAGATCACGATACATTTTGGTACTCCTGTGATGGATTGCAAAAAAAGATTGTGTTGTGCGCCTCTATCATTATTTTATACTTTAAATCAGGGTCGTTAGGAACACAAAGTCTGGAGTTGACTCGAAGTATTCCTTCCTCATCGATTCTTACTTCCGGCATAGCACCTTCTTGCACTTTCTTCTTCATACGCATTAGCTCCAGGTCTGTAGCTTGAGCAACTTTAACTTTATCGATTAAATTCGGTTCTACTCATATATTCGCCATCATTATATGGGTCCCTGGAGTCTTTAACTCTATCTCCATCCTTTGCAAGTCACACAAAATGGGTTTTTGTTTTGTGAATATTGCACTCATACCCGCATATGATCTTCTACTCAATGCGTCTGCTACCACGTTCGCTTTTCCAAGATGGTATAATCATAATCTTTCAACAGTTCAAGCCAACGTCGTTATCGCATGTTGAGTTCCTTTTGAGTGAAGAAATATTTGAGGCTTTTATGATCCGTAAAGATCTCAACTTTCTCTCTATACAAGTAATGTGTGAGACCCCAGATTTTATCAATAAAGATTTAAATTTTGTCAAAATAATTTTTAATATTATGGTGTGAATTTGAGATAATATTATAGTTGTGGGTAGTATTTATAAATTTTGCAAAGTATGCAAGTGGTTATATTATATTCGATTGGTCTGGGAATATTCGGTTTAGCAGGAATATTCGCACAACTAGCTCAATCATTGGTGGACCCCTAATAATGTAATTATTTTCGGATTGAGAAAACGACAAAAAATATTTTATTGAAATAACGGCGGAAGTTTTACCTGGTTGATAATTGTTGAACTACTCGGTAGTAAAAAGTACAAAGAATGTCGTGTGGTTGAATAAGTACACTGTATTGATTATCGATGCTTATGTGAGAAGTCACTCGGTTTGATTCTATTATCACGATTAATAATATGAATTATTATAGCGATAATGACGTTTTTTTTATTCAGTATTATTAACGTAATAAAATGTAAACATCTTTTTATATAAAATAGAATACTTTATTAAAGTTATTCTATAAATAGAATATATTATATTTTATTATGCATAGTGTTCATATAGTGTTTTGCATAGTGTTGAATATAGTGTTTGCATAGTAAAATGTTTTTATATAAATAGAATATATTATATTTTATTTAAAAGATTTTTCTTTAAATATGGACCGTCGATTAAAGTAAATCAATCTGGACCGTTTCATGGATTAGTTACTATGCATTCCATTTTCCTATAAATAGAAGCTCATTCCTTCATTATTTTCTTACTTAATTCATCAAAACTCTAGAGAGAGAAATTATAGAGAGAAGCTATAGAGAGAAAAATAGAAAGAAGAAGAGTATTCTGCTACTTCACTACTTCTATATTCAGTTCTTTTACGGTAAGGGGTGTTATTCTTTCTTCTTGAAGAGAACTTCTGTTATTCCATTCATTATTATTCTGTTGGAATAACCTGTAAAAGTGGCATACCCTATACATAACCTGTATACGCGGCATACCCTATACTTGGTGAAATCCTTATGTTATTCCATTGCTTATTATTCTGTTGGAATAACCTGTATACGCGGTTTACCCTATACTTGGTGACATTCTTCTATTATTCGTTGAACATCCTCGTCTGCAGGTGTTTTTACAGGACTGGTTCCGCTTTTTATTATTATTCGTTGGAACATCCCGTCTGTGTGTTTTACAATGGACCTGGTTCCGTCTTTATCATTACATTGGAATATCCTATTCGTGTGTTTTACAAGGATCTGGTTCCATCTTTATTATTCTATTGGAACATCCCGCTTGCGGTGAATTTCACCGACCGGTTCCGTTATTATTATTCTCGTTGAATAACTCGCCTCATGCTAAGCAACCGCATGCATGGTGATTTCTTTGTTATTCCATTCTTTATTATACCCAGTTGGTTAAATCTTTTACTTCTATACTCCATGAAATTAGTAGAATATACTTGATATTTGCGTTTCATCCAAAGATCTTTTCATGGAAATATTCTTCCGATCATTCTTGAATTTTACTCTACTAAAAAAAGATCATGTTGACAATTTGGACGTTAATAATTCATGGATTAAATAATTCTTGAACTTGTTTTATTGAATTACTATGTCATTGTCATCATCCTCATGTTATATTATGTTATCTTTGGCTTACGTGCATAGATGAACTTAGTATGATTATGACCAGGGATCATTCGGTATAATCACGACTTGATATAAATGATGTGACAAAAGTCCTCAGTGGCCTGTAATGCAGTGATGGATAGTTTTTGGTATGATTATGACCAGGGGTGATTCGGTATAGTCATGACCATTGATAATTTGATGAAAATCCTTGACCGTGGTACATGGATGATTAGATGTGGTGGTTTATTATTGTCGAGTCTCAAACGATAAAAATTGATGAAAACCTTTTAAAACCTAAAAGATAGTAGACTTTATTCTCTACTTGACTCTTTTAATGGATTGCTTATTCCACCGCAGCTTAAACCGGGTTGTTTATCATTGTATTTTATCGCTTAACATCGTTGAAGGCTAATGATAATTTATTCTCGCATTATCTTAGTCATAATATTTCTTCTTTGGGCTAGTTGAGCTCACCCTTTCTTTCACCGTTCTCTTCAGAAATGAGAACATAGCTGGGATTAGCCTGGGAACGAAGTAATGGTCCGAGAGGATAGCATTAGTAGTCCTCACTATTCGTGAAATAGTGTGATAATAGTTGCAATGAGGACTCCTTTTGAGTTTGTATAATATCTAGTAGACAATATTTGTATTCAAACTCACGATTTATGTCGTATTGCATATACTACGCTTATATTAGTAAGTTGTATTTGAATTTATGTACCATGTAAGTGGCGACCCAAGATGGGTGACGTATACTTAATTTTGGGGGTGTCACAGTTGGTATCAGAGCTTAGGGATATGATCCCTGGCTAAGATGTGAGAATAGTACTAGGAGGGAGAGACGGGAATTCCTTCGCTAGTATGACCTACCTAAGTTTATTTGGTATTTGATTGGTGTCATCACGAGTATAGTGATAATATGTTGCATGTTAATTAACCCTTGTTTTGTGACAGTGTTTGTATTTAGATGTTGTGAATAGGGCTCGGTTATTGGAGCGTGATAATGAGTTAGCTCAACCAAAAGGTAACGACCAACAACACGATAATAATCATACCTACAGTGATAACGACCATCGAACAATGATGACCATCGGGGAAATTATCATGCTAAGAATGGTAACGACTTGGTGGTAATCATGGCAAAGATAATAGAAGTGGAAATTTCAAGAAGAGAAGGTCATTTAGCTCGATTTTGTCGTATAGTGAAGTCAAGTCAATTTGGGATAGTGGCACCAAAGGCGGATACTGACAAAAAACAAAGCTCGGTGGTTTCGGGAAGAGCGCTTTTTTGTGACTTCTCAAAAGTGGGTAACCCGAACGGTTAGCACGGGTTAGTTAATTATAAATTCTTGCAAAGTCTATACCTTATTAGATATCTGGGTTCTACCCATTCTTTATCTCTCTTGCTTGCGCTCAACGCTTAAATTTGACTCAGGAGAAATTAGACTTTGATTTATCTATTGAAACTTCGTTGGGAGAAACCTTCGTTACCTCCATCTGTTTATTAATCTTGTTGTTTCAAATAAACACTTTCACGTTAATTCGTCGATCTTATCTCTTTGAAAATACTTGCCTTTGAGGTAATTTTTGAAAACGATTGATTAACTACTCATTATTCTTTTTTGTAAGGTTGTTAGCTTTCATATTCCTAACCAACCCGTTATCTAATTCAAAGTAACCAAATCCTAAAGTTAATCAACGTTATATCAAGCCATAAGTAAAGAGCCCGATCCTTTCGTTGTTGACTTCCTTGTGTGGAATGCACGAAGCGGACTTTACTTCAGTAGGCGTACGTCGTGATGAAGATGGCAAGTTGATAGGTATCATTGTGAGGTGCTATCCAAAGTTAAGGGATAGAAGTCACGATTGGTATCAATGTAACGTATTATCCAAGTCTTGGATAAGAGTCACATTTTGAATGATATTTCTATTATTAATAAATTTCTGGTGTATTCTTGAAGACTTCTTAGCCTACTTAGAGCATGAAATCGAATTTTGTATTGACCCAAAGACAAAAACCCATTTCTTAAACCCTCAAATATTTCTTCAACTAAATGAAGCAGCTTTACGTGGTTTATGATGAAAGTCATAATAAAAGCATTGGACTAATGAAAATCATGGGTATTCGTGGTATTAGTAAGTTTTATGATGAGTTATGTTGGTTAGTATGTAAAAACATGAAAGTTTCTTAAAAATCACAAAGAGTTGAAAATCGATTTTGGTGAAAACGTAACATGAAATTCAATAGACCATATCTCCTATTATATTTTGAATTTTTGAATGTGGTCAAGACCTAGAGTTAGATCTATGAGTTACCTAACTAATTCAAGTGGAATTACTGGAAAAGGTGTTGTAGATTTTTGTGTGGACTGATTTTAGCAAAGGAGTGCAAAGCTGTAAAACCGAAAAAGTCTGCTGCCATGATTTTAGAGGGCTGTTTCGGCCACTTAAATTATGAGAAAAATTCTGGGTTTTTGGGACATGAAATTATATGGTATAAAGTACCTCCTGTCCAAAAATGAGCTCATTTCGACTTAAAATGAGCAAGTTATGACTATTTCAATATTTAGGTTTTTCCGGATTGAAAAACGCTTATAACCTAGGAGTTCTATAACTCGATGACCATGAAATTTAAACTAGAAGCTCACGTTAACATGTGTAAGGTCCTGCCAAGATTTGGGAATTTTGGAGTTAAACTTGAGGTAGCTAATTTCTTAAGGAATTAATTAGAAATTGATTTTTGAAAAATAGTAAATGAATTTTAAAAATTTCGAGAAAATATATGTTCATTATGAGACTATATTATGCTAAATCCCAGAAAAGAAATATTTTTGGGACTGATTTGGTATTTTCATGAAAATAGTTTAGTTACTTAACATATGAGTTAAATATGTTATGTGAAGTAACAAAGTTGAAAATAGGATTTTATGGCTAAAGAATCCTATATAGAGTATATGCATATTTTTGAGAGATTTGATAATTGGTGATGATATCTTATGAGTATGGCATTTTTGAATGATTAAATGCATTATATGGTAAAGCGTAAACAATTAAGATAAATTGTTTATAAATTTAAGAAGTGATTAAAATATTGTTATAATATTAATGATATTAGATTATGAGATTATTAAGTGATTGATAACATGGGGATATTCTTGAATCTCGGATAAATTATATTATAAATGTTTAATATTTATCCTTTATCTCATTTGATTGATTCTTTATATCATTATCCTCATGCTTATATTATGTTGAAAGTCATCTGTGGCCTGTAGTGCATAGATGGACTTGGTATGATTATGAACAGGGATTGTTCGGTATAATCATAACCGTAATTGAAAACACAATTATCTTTGGTCGAAAGTGCATGGATAATTTGTGGTCGTGATACTAATGAATACACAATTATCTTTGGTTAGTGCATGGATAATTTGTGGTCGTGATACTTAATGAATACACAATTATCTTTGGTAGTAGTGCATGGATAATTTGGTCGTGATACTAATGAATACACAATTATCTTTGGTAGTAGTGCATGGATAATTTGTGGTGATGATATAATGAATACACGATTATCTTTCAGTGGTAGTGATGGATAATGAATATCGTGATAACTAATGAATATCCGAAAAGTGTGGATAATTCGATGATGTGGATTAATTATTGAAATGAGTCTCAAAGAATGAAATATTAATTCATGGATGTGGTAAAAGTCATCTTTGGTCAGTAGTGCATTGATAGACTTGGTATGATTATGACCACGGATTATTCTAAGTATAATCATAATCAGATTGAAAACACGAATATCCTTGGCCAAGAAGTGCATGGATAATTCGTGGTCGTGATACTATTGTCGAAGTTTTTAAGATTATTGGTTTTATAGTTGTATATCTTTGGCTCAGTAGTGCAAAGATGAATTGTTAATGAATATCTTTGGCCGGATTGCAAAAATGAATTTAATGTTTTCAACGATAAAGGTATTCAAGGTATCCTCACCTCTTTATTATATCAGTACGCACCCTAATTTCGAGGGCTAAATTCCATAAGGAGGGAGATTGTGAGACCCCTGATTTTATCAATAAAGATTTAAATTTTGTCGAAATAATTTTTAATATTATGGTGTGAATTTGAGATAATATTATAGTTGTGGGTAGTATTTATAAATTTTGCAAAGTATGCAAGTGGTTATATTATATTCGATTGGTGGGGAATATTCGGTTTAGCGGGGAATATTCGCATAACTACTCAATCATTGGTGGACCCCATAATGTAATTATTGTCGGATTCGAGAAAACGACAAAAATATTTTATTGAAATAACGGCGGAAGTTTTACCATTGATAATCTTTGTTGAACTACTCTAATTAGTAAAAGTACGAAGAATACGTGTGGTTGCATAGTAGTTATCACGGTGATTGATTATTGATGCTTATGTGAGAAGTCACTCGGTTTGATTCTATTATTGTCGATTAATAATATGAATTATTATAGCGATAATGACGCTTTTTTTTTATTCAGTATTATTAACGTAATAAAAGCTGAAACATCTTTTATATAAAATAGAATACTTTATTAAAGTTATTCTATAAATAGAATATATTATATTTTATTATGCATAGTGTTGCATAGTGTTTTGCATAGTGTTTTGCATAGTGTTATATAGTGTTTGCATAGTAAAATGTTTTTATATAAATAGAATATATTATATTTTATTTAAAAGATTTTTCTTTAAATATGGACCATCGATTAAAGTAAATCAACTGGACCGTTCATGGATTAGTTACTATACATTCCATTTTCCTATAAATAAGCTCATTCCTTCATTATTTTCTTACTTAATTCATTGAAACTCTAGAGAGGGAAATTATAGAGAGAAGCTATAGAGAGAAATAGAAAGAAGAAGAGTATTCGCTACTTCACTACTTCTATATTCGGTTCTTTTTACAGTAAGGGTGTTATTCTTTCTTCTTGAAGAGAACTTCGTTATTCCATTCATTATTATTCATTTGAATAACTCGTAAAAGTGGCATACCCTATACATAACTCGTGATATGCCAGACATACCCTATACTTGGTGAAATCCTTATGTTATTCCATTGCTTATTATTACATTGGAATAACTCAGATATCGCCAGTTTACCCTATACTTGGTGACATTCTTCTATTATTCGCATTGAACATCACATGCATGTGTTTTACAGGACCGGGTTCCGCTTTTTATTATTCTCATTGGAACATCCCGCTCATGTGTTTTTACATTTGGACCGGTTCCGTCTTTATCATTCGTTGGAATATCCTATCTCGTGTGTTTTACACCGGATCCGGGTTCCATCTTTATTATTCTGTTGGAACATCTTTCGGTGTGAATTTCACCGACTGGTTCCGTTATTATTATTCGTTGAATAACTTTGTCTCATGCGGTACCGCATGCATGGTGATTTCTTTTGTTATTCCATTCTTTATTATACCCAGTTTGGTTAAATCTTTGACTTTATACTCCATGAAATTAGTAGAATATACTTGATATTTGCGTTTCATCCAAAGATCTTTTCATGGAAATATTCTTCCGATCATTCTTGAATTTTACTCTCACGTAAACAAAGATCATGTTGACAATTTGACGTTAATAATTCATGGATTAAATAATTCTTGAACTTGTTTTATTGAATTACTATGTCATTGTCATCATCCTCATGTTATATTATGTTATCTTTGGCTTACGTGCATAGATGAACTTAGTATGATTATGACACTGTGGATCATTCGGTATAATCATGACTTGATATAAATGATGTGACAAAAGTCCTCTCGATGTATTCGTGTAATGCGTTGATGGATAGTTTTGGTATGATTATGACCGGGGTGATTCGGTATAGTCATGACCATTGATAATTTGATGAAAATCCTGAATCGTGGTACATGGATGATTAGATGTGGTGGTTTATTATTGTCGAGTCTCAACGATAAAAATTGATGAAAACCTTTAAAACCTAAAAGATAGTAGACTTTATTCTCTACTTGACTCTTTTAATGGATTGCTTATTCATCATAGCTTAAACCGGTTGTCTATTGTATTTTATCGGTTTAACATTGTTGAAGGCTAATGATAATTTATTCTCGCATTATCTTAGTCATAATATTTCTTCTTTGGGCTAGTTGAGCTCACCCTTTCTTTTCACCGTTCTCTTGTGAAATGAGAACATAGCTGGGACGAGTCGGGGAACGAAGTAATGGTCCAGAGGATAGCATTAGTAGTCCTCACTATTCTGTGAAATAGTGTGATAATAGTTGCAATGAGGACTCCTTTTGAGTTTGTATAATATCTAGTAGACAATATTTGTATTCAAACTCACAGTTTATGTCGTATTGTACACGACAGTTATATTAGTAAGTTGTATTTGAATTTATGTACCATGTAAGTGGCGACCCAAGATGGGTGACGTATACTTAATTTTGGGGGTGTCACATAATGCCTCCAAATTTAAAGTGCGAAGACAACAACTTCCAACTCTAGATCATGAGTAGGATAATTCCTCTCATATTCTTTGAGTTGTCTTGAGGCATAGGCTATGACTTTCCCATGTTGTATGAGAACACATCCTAACCCTTTGCCCAAAGCATCACTGTAGATGACAAATCCCTCCGAACCAGATGGTATTGTCAGAACAGGTGCTGAAATGAGTCTCCTTTTGAGTTCTTGAAAACTCTTCTCATATTCCTCGCTTCAACCGAACTTTGTATCTTTCTGAGTCAGCTGAGTTAATGGAGTAGCGATTCGAGAAAATCCTTCCACGAATCTCCGATAATAACCAGCTAAACCGAGAAAGCTACGTACTTCGGTTACTAATTTGGGTTTCTCCCAGCTTTGAATAGCTTCAATCTTTGCCAGGTCAACGGATATTCCATGACTTGATACTACGTTCCCAAGGAATGCTATTCCTCAAGCCAGAACTCGCATTTCTTTAACTTAGCATAAAGCTTATATTCACGAAGATTTTGGACTATCAGCCTCAAGTGTTGCTCATGATCTTCACGGCTTTTGGAATAAATAAGGATGTCATCAATAAAGACAACCACAAAGTGATCAAAATATTCCTTGAATACTCGGTTCATCATATCCATGAAGGCAGCAGGAGCATTAGTCAATCCAAAAGATATGACTAAGAATTCATAATGCCCATACCGAGTTCTGAAGGCAGTGTTTGGAATATCCTCAGTTTTAACCTTCAGCTGATGATATCCAGAACGAAGATCGATCTTTGAAAAAAATTGTGCTCCTTGTAACTAATCAAACAGGTCATCAATACATGGAAATGGGTACCTATTTTTGATGGTGACATGATTCAACTCCCGATAATCAATACAAAGTCGCATACTCCCATCTTTCTTCTTCACGAATAGAACAAGAGCACCCCAAGGAGACGTACTAGGACGAATGAAACCAATGTCTAACAATTCTTGCAATTGGGTCTTTAACTCCTGAAGTTCAACATGAGGCATTCGATATGGGGCTTTGGAAATGGGTTTTGTACCGGGTTCAAGGTCGATACAAAATTCAACTTCAAGCTCTGGGGGTAGGCTAGGAAGTTTTTCAGGGAATACGTCAGGAAATTTATTAACAATAGAAATATCCTTCAAATTTGACGTATTTTTGTTTAAATCCGTGACATGAGCTAAGAAAGCTTGACATTCGTTTTTCAATAAACTAATAGCTTTATGGCTTGAGATGACCGTGATTGATTTTAATGGTTTGGTCGCTTGAATTCGCATAATAGGTTTATTAGGAATATTAAAGCTAACAACCTTACGAAAACAATTAATTTTATCATGATGAGTAGTTAACCAATCAATACCTAGAATCACGTCAAATTTAAGTATTTTAAAGGAGATAAGATCGACAGGTAACGTTCGGTTACCTATTTGAATCAAACAAGACTTATAAAAAATGGATGTAATGAAGGTTTCTCCTGATGGAGTTTCAACAGATAAGTCAAATTCTAATTTCTCCGAAGTCAAATTTAATCGTTGAGCGCAAGTAGGAGAAATAAAAGAATGGGTAGAACCGGTATCAAATAAGGTATAGACTTCGCTAGAGTTTATGATAAGCTTACCCGTGATGACCTCGTTCTGGTTCCTTGCTTTCTGGGAGGTCACAACAAACGCTCTACCTTGTACTACCGACTTTGACTTTTCTGGGACGGCCTTTGGTGCCTTTATCCTAGCTGAACTTGTCTTCGGTGAACAACAAAATCGGGCTAGGTGACCTTCTCTTCCACAATTATAACACGCTTTGGATGGCATCGCGCAGTTTGTATTGATATGTCCCTCCCCTACGCATTTGAAGCATATGATAGGTGGTCGTTCTCCTTCCTTAACCACGGTTGCTGGTGTTGACGTCTTTCCATCATCGTTGAATCTCCTTTTCTTGAAATGTCCATTTTTACTGTCTTGGCCATGATTACCACCGATGTGGTTACCATTTCTGGCATGTTGATTCCCTCCACGCTTGTTGTCACCGTTTGATGGATTAGTTACCATCGGTATTTTCATCTTTGTTAATTTGCTTTCCCTTGGTTGCGTTGACTCGTTACCGCGCTCCAATAATTGAGCCCTATTTACAACATCTGAGTACAAACACAGTTTATGAGAAATAAGATATTGACGTATCTCCGGTTTCAAACCTCTTAAAAACATTCGTGTCATTCGCTCTTCATTATTGACCAAATGGGATGCAAACCGGGATAACTTTGTAAATTTAGCCTCGTATTACGACACGGTCATATTGTTTTGTTCCAACTTGATAAACTCCACCTCTTTCATGTGACGAATACTTTCGGGAAAGTACTTGTCGTTGAATAGCTCTTGGAACTTCTCCCAAGACATCTTGAGTGCGTCAGGCTGGGTACCTTTTGCAGATTCCCACCAGTAATCTGCCTCTTCACGTAACATGAAGGTGGCGAAGGGAACCTTTTGCTCCTCGGAGCATTCCAAGACATCAAATATCTTGGTGATATGCTTTATCCATGCTTCCGCCTTAAGTGGTTTTGGCTCTCCAATAAACTCGAATGGTCCCAGCTCCTTGAACTGTTTAGCTATGATCGTCCGAGAGTTTCCTGTGTTTACACCTGTATTTTGAACAGGAGCCACTCTCGCATGATGTTGCATGAATTGCATGAAGCCTCGGAACATTCCATCGTTCATCATTTGGTTAGTGTTGTTGTTTGCATGAGGATTGTCGCCTTCCTGATTCACGTTGTCTTGGTTATTGATCTGTGGAGACTCAACGGTCTCCTGTGCTCCATTGATGTTCTCAACATTCTCGGATGCCATTTTCAATCACTGCCACAAAACAAGGGTTAATTGACATGTAACATATTATCACTATACTCTGACCTGAAAGTAGTATGCACACAAGCCAATCATGTTTGATGATAATGCATATACTTTGTAACAATCTTATTCATTTATTAATAAAAAGTATTAATTTATTAAAGGCTTTTAATTATCTACATGATGCTGTTTTATAATATGTGATAAACCCATAGTTTTAAGCAATGCTTTTAGAATAATGATGATGATCATTCTAATGAGATCTAAATTCTTAGAAAGCCTAAAACTAAAATAGTTCCCAATCATTGGATTACTAAATTGGGGATTAGTGAATCCAGATAGATTGGTACATACGTTGCTTGCTCATTGGATGAGGATGATTGATCTCATGATCATTTGTGTGGAGACACTAAAGCAAGTATGTAGGTGCTTATTAGAGAATTAGTTCACTGAACGTTGCTCGCTAAGGAATACCTAATGGATTTTTACTTGCCTGTCAATAGGAATTCCTGTAGTGATAGTAGTACAAGTGATCCTTGGACTTGAGATCATCATAGTATCTTGTGTATGATGAGTTATATTTTGACTTATTCCTTAAGACCCTTAGGGTATATCAAAGGGTATGCTTGGGTATAATAAGTTGTACATGGAGATAATGTATGATCAATAAAGAATCTACCACTTCTATTAAAGAAGAGAAATGTCCTATGTGATTCGATAAATGACAACCCAGTGAGTCCTTGGTTAAGGCAAAATGAAATTAGAAAAGAGTTTCTAATTTGCATTATTTGGAGTCATGCATTTAAGGATCGAAATACATATAATTAAATAAAATAAGACTTGTGAAGAATTCCATGTCTTATATTTAATAGGGACATTGTATGGTGGAAGGATTGAATTATACAGTAACTATTTACTCAAAGGTTCTTTTATGATTAATGTTGAAATCTATATTATCCGGAAAGTCGTTGATCGCTAGGAGACTTATCCCTATTGTAGAATAAATATTATTTATTTAAATAAATTAATTGTTTAATTTATTTATTTAAATAAGATTAGAATTGTTCTAATTGATTTATTCACAACCGGTTTAATATGGAGAACCTAAAGGGTCACACCATAAAAGGAAGAATAATTATTTAAGAAGTTAATGGCATAATCATAATAATATGTTATGTATATTTAATTTAATCTATGGTGATAGAATAAATTAAATAGCTTAATATTTATTATTTAACATTTTGAAATATTAAATATAAATTAATAAGAGGAGTCTTATTAATATTATTACAATTATTATTATTATTTTAATTTAAAAGAGTTTAGGAATTAATTTAATATAAGTACTCTCATTTATTCCTAATTGGATTAGGAAGGAAAATTAGTTAAAGGATTTTAATTAATTATCCCTAATAAGATTAGGGAGCTTAATTAATTAAAAGAATTTAATTAATTAAATAAAACCCAATTCCTTAATTGTTAAGGTGGGTTGCCCACATCTATAAATAAGAGGAGTCTTATTATGGGTGAGGGGTTGTTGACTTTTACAACGACATAATAATTCCAATAGTTGGGAGAGTACGCCTTTTTCTATAGAGATAAAAAAACTAGGGTTTAGCCAACCACCCATCTTCTTGAATCTTTTTCTTCCTTGGTGGATCACCTCTAGAGGCCAAACACTTGGGTGGCTAACGTTGATCAAAGGAAGGAACCAAACCCGGTGGATTCAAGTTGAACACGAAAAGAATTGGAGGTGAACTTGTACCTGAGGAAGCTCGATCTTCAAGGGTATGATTTTATTCTTTATCTTTTCGTTTAATTAATGATTGTGCATAAAGGGTGATCCGGGTATATGGTTTGTAAATTTTTTAAACTCTGATTTTACACGCTTTCGCACTTTTTATGCAATTTGATTGCGTTCTTGAATATTACAAACCTAACAGTGGCATCGAGCCAAACCTTTATGCGAATTATTAATTGTTTTAATTTGATATGTATGTTGATATGTGTTTAGAACAATTTAATTGGGCATAATTTTATTGTATAAAATTTAAAAAAAAAAAACATAAATCGCGAATTCGCTGCGCCTGATATGCTAATCCGTGGCTGAATCATCCTATTTTTTTTAAGCTGGTGTCGTGACTCACGTGGGTCATTATAATCAATCATATAATATATATATATACATTTATTATATATATATATATATATATATATATATATATATATATATATATATATATTATTAATATGAATCATGTTGGTTTTATGTCTTAAACTCACGGATTTCAAGGGTAAAAGCCGGCAGGATTATCATTAAAAAGGAGTTATTTTTTTTTTTGAGATATATGTTATTTACGGAAAATGCAGATCATGGAATATTATATTCCATTGCACTTATATATATATATATATATATATATATATATATATATATATATATATATATATATATATTATCGTAATATATATTATATATATAATATATATATTTTAATAATTTTATTATTAAAATAAAAGTTATTTTAATTTTAAAATAAAAGTTTATTTTAATATTAAAATATAAAGTTTATTTTAATTTTAAAATTAGATTTCATGCTAACTAATTAGAGTTGGAATTGGATTCCATGATAACTAATTGGAGTTGAAATTGGATTTTGTGTTTCCTTAAATAAAGGAGTTTATTTTGATATGAAATTAGATTTCATATTATTCAAAAATAAAAGGTTTATTTGTGAATAGGAAAAGAATCAGTCTTTCCTTAAATAAAGGAGTTTATTTAAATATGAAATAAGATTTCATATTATTCAAAATAAAGGAGTTTATTTGTGAATAGGAAAGATAATCCGTGTTTCCTTTAATAAATTTTTTTTTTTATATGGAATTGGATTCCATAATTAATTAAAATAAAGGAGTTTATTTTGATTAAAATTTTGATTAAACTAAAATAGTTTATTTTATTCAAAATTGGATAAATTAAAATAAAATAGTTTTATTTTGATTTAAATTTGGATTAAAATAAAGGAGTTTATTTTAATTCAAAATTAGATTTTATACTAACTAAAGTTGCCCATTAAATGATATCAATATATATATATTAAATGTTTATTATTCATAAGATGAATGTTATTTATTGATGCATATGATGATGTGTATAATAATAAATGGGATTGATTATGGACTATTGACCAATGCGATTGGATTTTATTTTAGTTGGATGCATTAATGTAATGGGTTTTATTAAATGGGGTCTGTGTACCTCGTCTTCTCTAATTTTTCTTAATGTAAATTATATTCCCCTCCTATGTACTTCCCCTTGACTGCTGATCAAGGTTTCTAGTTATTTTAAATAGTTTTGTAATAGGAATAGTTAGAATTAATTTAGAGATCAAGGAGCAAGGAGCGCTTGAAGACCCGTTTGTAATGGAGCCCGGGTTTAAATGTAATAGTTATATTTAAATATTATTTCTTGTACCCCTAGGGTTTGACCTTTTGGTTCACTTGGTGGCTCTAGTGAACCAAACTAGAATAAAAGTCCATAATCAATCCGGGTAGAATATTGTATTCTATATGTGCATGCTTATACTATATATATTATATATTATGCAAACATGCTTAGCATGTTTATTAATATGACGTATTTTTATATATATGTGTACGTAATGCGCTAAACAAGATGAGACAAATTAATAACAAACCCCTCAATTTTTATATTAAGTCCTAAGCGTTCAAAGATATTTGGAATATCGAACGTCGCCTTCTAGCATGATAAAATTAATAGAGTATTAAATATTTAATATGAGTTTGTTGTGTCACCACAAGGCAAGTATTAAGTATTTAAGATGTTAATTTATCACATTTGATGCTTATAAAGAAAATTGAACAATATTGTTTTGTTGTGTCACCACAAGGATTATATTTTTCTTTTTTGAATATATGGAGTGCTAGGTCGGACTTAACTTGGATAATTTTGATTCGGATGTGCCACCACTTGATCAAAATAATCTAAGAGGCAAAAGAAAAGGAGTTGCATAGTTGATGTAATTGACAAAAGTTGTCTACCTATTTATTTATATATAGTTTGTTGTGTCACAACAAGGCAATATACATTTGAAATGGGATCCTTATTCTCACTAGCAAATCTTTCATTAGATTTTGCTGAACTATATATATTGAGGGTAATATAGTTTGAAGAAAATAGTGGGAGATACCAATTTAAAACAAGACCTAATTTATTTTGGTAATTAATAAAAGAATGTATGTTAAAATGTTGTTAATTACAAATTTCATTTACAGAATTTTACAATGTCTAAAATTACTATCACTGCGAAGCATATTAGATGCCAAATTAACCAGACCGGATTAAATGGATTGGTTAAGGAATTTGAGAATAGTTCTCATGGCTTAAAAGCTATCTTATGTCCTTAATACGCCTATCCCTGCAATGGTTGCAGACAATGCCTCTGAGGAAGAGATTGCTACTTTTAGAAAGTGGCAAGATGATGCACAGTTGACTCAATGCATCATGCTCACATCTATGAGTAACGAGCTTTAGCGTCAACATGAAACTATGGATGCTTCTACTATATTCCTGCACATCAAGTAGTTGATGGTGAGAAAAGTAGGACTGATAGATATCAGATATCTAAGGAGCTCTTCCGATCTAGAATGATCGATGACACTACAGTACAGATAAAAGTCCTTAACATTATCAATTTGATTGATCAATTAGGACAACGAGTTTTGTCATGGATGGAGAGTTGAGCCAAGATTTGATCTTGCACTTACTCCCGGACTCCTTTCACAATTGTTGTGAATTTTTCATATGAACAAGCTAGATATCAGCCTCGCTGATTTGCTTAACATGTTGAAAAATGTTGAGAGTCACTTTCCAACCAAGAAAGACCATATCTTACTGGTAAGGGCCAAAGGATCTTCTGAAAAGAAGAACGATTCAAAGAAGGTAAACAGAAAGACGTAAACAAAGGATAATATGAACAAAACTGATACGGATAGCAAATGAGTTTGCTTCCACTGCTATAAGCCTGGACACTGGAAAGAAACTGCAAGAAGCATCTTGCAGAGGCTAACCAAAGAAGCTTAGTGAAGTTTTGGTTACAAATACAAATTTGTTCATGATTTAAAATAAATTTTTCTTTAAGTCAAGGTTCTACTTAGGTATTGGATACCGACTTTGGTTATCATAAATATAGATTTATGGAGGGACCAAGCAGAAGTAGAAAGCTAAACAAATATAAGTAATCCTATATGCGGAAAATGTAACAAAGGTTGCCATATTAGCCATAAAAACTTATAGTTTAGCAATGCCTACGGGCAAATCTATTAAGTCAATAAGTTGTTATTGTATTCCAGTTCTTGTTAAAAATATTATTTCCATTTTATTGTTGGACAATGAAATCTTTGGTATTATAATTAAGAACAATTGTTGTTCTATTTATAATAATAATGTTTTGTGTAGAACTGGAATATTACTTAATAAATTTTGTATACTTGACTTACGTGGAAAATTATTTTATAAATTGAACAAAATAATATAAGAAAAAGAGATGATCATTCAAAGAGTTGAATATATGTATTTGTTGAAATACAAGTGTGAATTATTTGAAAGGTTCAAAGAATTCAGAAGTGAAACAAATTGGCAAAGTATTAAGATTCTTTGATTAGATCAAGGAATAAATAATTGTGCAATAAGTTTCTAGATCATCTCAAATGGTTTTCTCATAATGGACACATCCTGATACGCAATAATTGATTGATGTATCTGAATGGAAAATTCGTACATTGTTGGACATGGTGCGGTCCATAATGATTTTACCGACATTTCAGTATCCTTCTGGGATAATGTCCTAGAAATGGTCGCTTTATCTACTTAAAAGGTAATCTCTAAATCCCACCCCAAGACTCCATAAAAGTTATGGATGTGGAGGATTCCTAATCTTAAGTATGTTAAGATAAGGGTTGTCCAACTTATGTGAAAAGGTTTCAAGGATAAGCTTGGGACAAGATTTGTCATGCATGATTTGTGGGACATCCTAAAGTAAGTTTAGGGTATATGTTCTATAATTCTACTTAGCAAAAGGTGTTTGTTATGAAACACGCCGCTTTCTAAGATAAAGGTGTTTATCATTAAAAGGGGCTAGTGGGAGGATAATAGATCTTGAAAAGTTCAAGAACCACAAAACACTATAAGTCAAATAAGAGGAACCTATAGATAGACCTATTGTACCACAAATCAATCAGAATCGAATAGTATCTAGAAGATACCTAGGAGGTATGGATTCATCATGGATGATGATGATGAGGTACACATCATAGAAGATGATGATCCGATTACATACGATGAGGTAAGTAAGTGTTGTAGACACTCAGAGAAATGGATTGAAGCAAGTTTCTCAAATATGGAACATTCATTTTGATGAGGCAATCAAAAGAGTTTGATTTTATCAAAAATAAGAATGAACATAATGTGTACAAAAGGGTCAGTGGGAGCATCGTGAAATTTCTAGTATTATATGTTGATATACTACGGATGAGGAATAACACACCAATGCTATAATCAGTAAAGATAAAGTTGTCTAAACATTCCTCCATGAATGATTTGGAAGAGTATCTTAATTGGGGATATAAATCTATATAGATAGATTTAAGAGGATGCTCGACTTAACCCAAGGAACGTATATTCATTTGATGCTAAAGTCGTTTAGCATGGCAAACTCCAAGAGATGTCTCATGTCGATGAGCTATGGAGTGTATCTCTTAATAGTCCCCCATGACTCTCGAAAAGAGAGGTCGCATGAGTGACAATCATGTATGCAATGAAATGTACGGGACCTGATGTTGATCAGTCATATTATGGAGAAGTTCACTATTTGTCAGTGAAAAACATCTTAAAGTGCTTAACTTAAGCACTAAGGATGTGAACATATTCATGGTGGGTCTTAATTAAAACTAGAGGGCTTAATGCAGACTCAAGTTTTTCGAGACGCATCAAGACGATAAAAAATCCACTTTAAGGTAAAAGGTTACCTTGAACAAGTGGTGCATTGAATTGGAAAGGTTCCAAACAAAGAAAGAGTTCTTTGGTTTAGTGATAAAGACAAAGTATATAGCTATAAATGAAGTCGCAAGTTGATTGTTTGGATTAAAAGTTCATTACTGTAATTAGGAATAGTTCCTAAGTCTCATCTTGGATCTAAACATGTGTTGTGGCACTTTCATTTGATTATTAGAATCATTGAAAGATGGGAAATCACTATAGAGATAGTGGACTCTCATGAACAACATTACATATCCATTAACTAAAGCTTATCCAACAAAGCAGGATAATCGCCACTTAGAGAAGAAGAGTATGAGATACCATGACGATTGGCTTTAGTGCAAGTGGGAGATTAAAAGTAGTATGCACACAAGCCAATCATGTTTGATGATAAAGCATATACTTTGTAACAATCTTATTCATTTATTAATAAAAGTATTAATTTATTAAAGGCTTTTAATTATCTACATGATGTTGTTTTATAATATGTGATAAACCCATAGTTTTAAGCAATGCTTTTAGAATAATGATGATGATCATTCTAATGAGATCTAAATTTTAGAAAGCTTAAAACTAAAATAGTTCCCAATCCTTGGATTACTAAATTGGGGATTAGTGAATCCGGATAGATTGGTACATACGTTGCTTGCTTCATTGGATGAGGATGATTGATCTCATGATCATTTGTGTGGAGACACTAAAGCAAGTATGTAGGTGCTTATTAGAGAATAAGTTCATCGAACGCGTGGCTCGCTAAGGAAAACCTAATGGAGTTTTACTTCACTCGTCAATAGAATTTCAGTAGTGATAGTAGTACAAGTGATCCTTGGACTTGAGATCATCATAGTATCTTGTGTATGATGAGTTATACTTTGACTTATTCATTAAGACCCTTAGGTATATCAAAGGGTATGCTTGGGTATAATAAGTTGTACATGGAGATAATGTATGATCAATAAAGAATCTACCACTTCTATTAAAAAGAAGAGAAATGTCCTATGTGATTCGATAAATGACAACCCAAGAGTCCTTGGCCATAATGAATGAAATTAGAAAGGAGTTTCTAATTTGTATTATTGGAGTTGTGCATTTAAGGATCGAAATACATATAATTAAATAAAATAAGACTTGATAAAGAATTCCATGTCTTATATTTAATTGGGACATTGTATGGTGGAAGGATTGAATTGTATGGTAACTATTTACTCAAAGGTTCTTTTATGATTAATGTTGAAATCTATATTATCCGGAAAGTCGTTGATCGCTAGGAGGCTTATCCCTATCAGAGAATAAATATTATTTATTTAAATAAATTAATTGTTTAATTTATTTATTTAAATAAGATTAGAATTGTTCTAATTGATTTATTCACAACCGGTTTAATATGGAGAACCTAAAAGGTCACACCATAAAAAGAAGAATAATTATTTAAGAAGTTAATGGCATAATCGTAATAATATGTTATGTCTATTTAATTTAATCTATGGTGATAGAATAAATTTAATAGCTTAATATTTATTATTTAATATTTTGAAATATTAAATATAAATTAATAAGAGGAGTCTTATTAATATTATTACAATTATTATTATTATTTTAATTTCTAAAAGAGTTTAGGAATTAATTTAATATAAGTACTCTCATTTATTCCTAATTGGATTAGGAAGGAAAATTAGTTAAAGGAGTTTAATTAATTATCCCTAATAAGATTAGGGAGCTTAATTAATTAAAAGAATTTAATTAATTAAATAAATCCCAATTCCTTAATTGTTAAGGTGGGTTGCCCACATCTATAAATAAGAGGAGTCTTATTATGGGTGAGGGGGTTGTTGACTTTTACAACGACGTAATAATTCCAATAGTTGGGAGAGTACGCCTTTTTCTATAGAGATAGAAAAACTAGGGTTTAGCCAACCACCCATCTTCTTGAATCTTTTTCTTCCTTGGTGGATCACCTCTAGAGGCCAAACACTTGGGTGGCTAACGTTGATCAAAGGAAGGAACCAAACCCGGTGGATTCAAGTTGAACGCGAAAAGGATTGGAGGTGAACTTGTACTTGAGGAAGCTCGATCTTCAAGGGTATGATTTTATTCTTTATTTTTTCGTTTAATTAATGATTGTGCATAAAGGGTGATCCGGGTATATGGTTTCAAAATTTTTTAAACTCTGATTTTACACGTTTCCGCACTTTTTATGCAATTTTATTGCGTTCTTGAATATTACACACCTAACATGACCGACCTATCAAATACCAAATAAACTTAGGTAGGTCATACTAGCAAAGGAATTCCCTGTCTCTCCCCTCCTAGTTCTAGTCTCACATCTTAGCCAAGGATCATATCCCTAAGCTTTGATACCAACTGTGACACCCCCAAAATTAGGTATACGTCACCCATCTTGGGTCGCCACTTACATGGTACAAAATTCAAATACAACTTAATAATACAACTATCGTGTACAATTCAACAAAACATAAACTGTGAATTTGAATACAAATATTGTATACTAGAGATTATACAAACTCAAAAGGAGTTCTTATTATAATTATTATTACACTATTTCACAGAATAGTGAGGACTACTAATGCTATCATCTGGTCCGTCACTCCGTTCCACAACTAGTCCCTGCTACGTTCCCATTTTCTAAAGAGAACAATAAAAGTAAAAGGGTGAGCTCAACTAGCCCAGTAGGAAATATTATGACTAAGATAATGCATAATATATTATCATTAGCCTTCAACAGTGTTAAACTGATACAATATAACAACCATCAAGTTTAACTGCAGCGGAACAAGTAATCTATTAAAAGAGTCAAGTAGAGAATAAAATCTATTATCTTTTATGATTTAGAAGGTTTTTCATCACTTTTATCACTGGACTCAAATTTTAATAAATAATCCACATCATCGAATCACCCCTTCACTACTACCAAGGATATTCTTTAGTAGTAACGACCACAATTATCCATGCACTACGGGCCAAGAATATTTGTGTATTCATTAATGGTCATGATCATGCCAACAATCGTCCATCAATGCACTACAGCCAATGAGGACTTTTACCACATCATTTGTAACATTACGATTACCACGACACACCGAATAATCACAGTCATAATCATACCAAGTCCATATATGCACTATAGGCCACAGATGACTTTCAACAAAATATAAACATAAGGATGATGACAATGATATAAGAATTCAATAAAACAAGTTCAAGAATTATTTTATCCAGGAACTAATAACGTCCAAATTGTCAACATGATACTACTTTGTAGAGTAAAATTCAAGAATGCTCATGCAAGTATTATCAATCTTGCACCAACTCCCCTAATAGTAAATAATGTGATTCAATAATACACATATGTGAACAAATAGTTATATAAGCATGTGAATTAGTAGCAATTAATTGCTCATTTATCCGATAAATTACCCGATTTATCAATATAACCCCTAGACATCAATTATCATCAGAATAAATGTCGATTTTCACCAACACAAACAATTCCAACATAATGAATCTATTTTTATCAAAAATATAAATTTTGAAATTTCAAAGTTTGACTTTTCCTGAAAAAGTCAACTGTTGACTTTTTGACCAAATAGTGAATCCCGGAAAATTTTGTGTTTATAGACTATTTTGACTAATTTCGCCGTCTTAGGACTCAAATATCACATCGCGTCTCCAAATTCAACTCCGAACAACATTCATCATTAATATTATAACTCACAATATTTATCAACCGTGTCGTTCCTCAGAAAGAGGGGCTTACCAATAAGGATTTCTCCTATCATGGCGCAATTAGGTGACCAAACTTCTCCTCGATGTAACTTCTAGATATTGTAAATATTTAGTTTATAATATGAATAACTTTGTCGTCTCAAGTATTAATTTAGTAAAAACATTTTTACGCAGATGATAATGAATTATAATTGAATCCATAATATGATAGATATGATGCAACAATTATTGTGAGCAATAATTGAGTATAACTCGAGTGACTTCTCACGTAAGCATCAATAATCAATACCGCCGTGCTACTATGCAACCGACGCCGTACATCGTATTTTTTAACACCGGGTGTTTCAACAGCTTAACAGTAAAACTTTCCGCCGTTATTTTCATAAAGTATTTTTGTCTTTTCTCAATCAAACAATAATTCCGTTGTGGGGTCCACCAATGATTGTCTTAGTTATACGAATATTCCTTGTTAAAACGAATATTCCCCCACCAATCGAATATTATATAACAACTCATGTACTTTGCAAAATTTGTAAATATTACTCATAACTATAACATTATATCAAATCCACACCATAATATTCAAAAATATATTTCGAGAAAATTTAATCTTTATTCAAAAAGTTGGGGTCTTACAACATATATACATACACATTACTTGACACATATTCTCATCTTTAAAATAAATAAAAAATTAATATGCACAATTTCTTATTTATTTATATAGAAAATGTTCAGGTTATTACACCCAATATCTGACGTTCTCCTACCTCATCCCAGCACAACGGAGTTCTGCATTTTCTGCAATATAAAGCAACATAAGGCGGTATGCCAATACTCGCGTGATAACTATTATTATATGAAAATTCAACCAATGGTAAATGATCATCCCAATTTCCCTTAAAATCTATATTACATGCTCTGAGCATATCCTCTAGTGTTTGGATAGTTCTCTCGCTTTGTCCGTCGGTTTGAGGATGGTACGTTGTGCGCTCATTCTCTGCTGTGTTCCCAAATATTCTTCCAGTCGTTTCCAGAAATTTGATGTGAAATGTGGATCTCTGTCTGATACAATGGACACAGGTACACCGTGTCTTGAAATGATTTCCTTCACGTACAGTTTTGCTAACCGATCTAGGGTAAATCTAATCTTGATTGGTAAAAAGTGAGCCAACTTTGTCAATCGATCGACAATCACCCAAATAGCATCGTAACCTTGTTGGGTCATTAGAAGACTTACCAAAAATCCATTGTAATATGCTCCCACTTCCATTCGGGTATCTCTAACGGTTGCAGTAATCTGCTTGGTCTTTGATGTTCAACTTTAACTTTCTGACACGTTGAGCATTTCACCACACACTCAGCCACATCCTTTTTCATATTCGGCCACCAAAAATGATGTCTAAGATCCTGGTACATTTTCGTACTTCCAGGGTGAATCTAATATCTTGAGTTGTGAGCTTCACTCAGAACTCCCACTTTAACTTTTGGTACTGGCGGAACCCAAATTCTCCCTTCGAATCGAAGTAACCCTTCCGAATCGACTTTGAATTTGCTTTCCTCCCCTTCAAATATCTTATGTTTTATCTTTTTGCATTCTTCATCCTGAAGTTGTGCATTCTTCACTTTATCTTCCAATGTTGAATTATTTCCTATCTGAAACAACTTTTCATCGGATTCTGTCGGATATTTAATTTCTAACTATATCTTAGCCATTTCCGACACTAGCTTCTCTTGAGTAGTTATCATCATTAACTTCTCCCGTCCCTTCCTACTTAAGGCATCAGCAACAACATTCGCTTTTCCAGGATGATAGAAAATTTTGCAGTCATAGTCTTTAATCAGTTCCGACCATCTTCTTTGTCACATGTTCAAATCTTTTTGTGTAAAGATATACTTCAGACTTTTATGGTCAGTATATATCTCACATCTCTCTCCGTAAAGATAATGTCTCCAAATCGTCAAGGAAAACACTACCGCAGCCAACTCTAAGTCATGAGTCAGATACCCCTTTTCGTAATCTTTTAATTGACGTGATGCATACACAATAACTCTACCGTTCTGCATAAGCACACAACCTAGTCCTTTATGCGATGCGTCACTATACACCACAAAATTCCCTGTATCATCAGGCAATGACAACACATGTGTTGTACTTCACCTCTTCTTCAATTCGTGAAAACTTTCCTCACACTTCTCCGTCCAAACAAACTTAACCGCCTTCTTGGTTAAATTCATCAACGAGGTCGCGATCTTGGAAAAGTCCTGAATAAACCGCCTATAGTAACCTGCCAACCCTAAGAAACTCTTTATCTCTGACGGTGTCTTCGGCTGAACCCAGTTAACTACAGCTTCAACTTTTGATGGATCTACCGAAATTCCGTCTTTATCAATAACATGTCCGAGAAACTGTACACGTTCCTTCCAAAAATCAAATTTTAAAAATTTTGCGTAAAACTTCTCTTTTCTTAATGTCTCCAACGTCACTTTTAAGTGTTCAATATGTTCTTCCTTGGTCTTAGAATACACCAGGATATCGTCAATAAACACCACCATAAATTTGTCTAGAAATGGTTTAAACACTCTGTTCATCAAATCAATGAACGCTGTAGGTGCATGGGTTAAACCAAATGACATAACCAAAAACTCATAATGACCATACCGAGTTCTGAATGCTGTCTTCGGTACGTCTTCTAGCCTCACCTTCAATTGATGATAACCACTCCTCAAGTCTATCTTTGAAAAATACCTCGCACCCTTCAGTTGATCAAACAGGTCGTCGATTCTTGGTAACAGATACTTATTTTTAATTCCGACCTTATTTAATTCTCTGTAATCAATGCAAAGCCGCATCGATCCATCTTTCATCTTAACAAATAACACTGGCGCTCCCCATGGCGATACGCTCGGCTAGATATACTTTTTATCGAGCAATTCTTGCAGTTGCACCATCAATTCTTTCATCTCTACCATGGCCATTTTGTATGGTGCCTTGGATATCGGACCTGTTCCTGGTACTAAATCAATCATGAACTCAATTTGTCGATCTGGCGGAAGACCTGGCAAATCATCTGGAAATATGTCTGCAAAAACTCTTATGATCGGTATCTCTTCTAACTTCGCACTTTTCTTCTGTGTATCAACTATGTAGGATAAGTATCCTACACATCATTGTCTTAACAACTTCTTGGCTTGCATCACCATCAGACAACTTGCTTGTCGAGGTGATTTGCTACCATAGAACATAATCTTTGATGGAGTCATAAGGTTAACACACTTTCTTTGGCAATCAATCATTGCTCCATGATTGAATAACCAATCCATTCCCAGTATAACATCAAAGTCCCCCAGTTTATTTGGTATCAAGTCTACCCTCATCTCTTGACCCTTTATAACCACTTTACAATTCTTATATATGAACCTAACAGGAATCACTTCCCTATTCGCAATCACTATGCTCAAGGGATAATCTAATTCTTCTTGAGGTAACCCTAAGTTTTGAGTAAATTCATCGGATATAAATGAACAAGTAGCACCCGAATCAAACAGTACATAAGTATTAATACCATTAATCGGAATGATACCTGACACCACATCCTTAGACTAAACAGCATCCTGCATGGTCATATTGAAAGTTCTCGCAGTAGGTCGGCTTGACTGAGATGGTCCAGTGATAGTCAATGCACCACCACCATTGTTGTTTCCTTTTCCTCCACTTACACTCCCCGCTGGCTTTTTAGGACAATCACGAGCCACGTGATCCTTCGAACCGCAGGTAAAACAAGCTCCTTTCTTCGGACTGAAATAGTTCGAGCAATGAGTCCCTCCTGACCACAGTTAAAACACACCCGCTTTCCCTTCAAACATACCCCTAGTATGGTTCTTTCCACAAGTAGAACAAGCTTCAAACTTTTTCTTCTGCTGACTTCCCTGCTGTCCCCCCGTAGTCGAATTCTCGTTCCACTTCCTCTTCTAATTGTTACTTCCAAAATTACTCCCACCAGCCTTATTCTCATTATCATTCTTCCTCTTCTTCTGCTCTTGGTTATACTTGGTCAAGGCATTGCTTCCACCTTTCGCGATAATTGCCTTTTCTAGTACAGCCGCAAATGTATTTAACTTGAACATTGAAACCGTGTTGTAGACACTCAAAATTTTCTATACACTTGTCACTAACCTTACAATAGGGCAGATTCGTCTTTCAAGAGGGAACCCTGAAAGACAGTTCATATCCGTTCCGGATACTACCGAAAATTCAGCATCAACCCCAAAACACACACTAGGAGTAATAATTCCAACCTCAGATATAACCCTGAGGCATGCAAATCCAATACTGGAACACACACCGGAGTAGACCGATTAATCTTGGAGATAACCCCGAGATATCCAGTCTCAGTCCCAATCATGGGAATAGCCACCAACCTTGGTGATCACCCCAAGGAATGCAATTTCGGCGATAACCCCAGAAATGCTTGTTTCAAATGCAACCAGCTTCAATCTTGGCACTCACAATGAGATACTCGGTACCAATCTGGAGATAACACCGGGAGGACAGGAACACCTCAGAGATGACACTAAGGACCTTCAACAATTGCAGCAGTCCAATCTCAGCGAAGCCCTAAGCAACGTCTGCTTTATCAGCCCAAACCGGCGATAACATCGGTGAAGGGAAACATCGTCATCTCACCAACATGATGCTACGTCACGTCGTCTCAACATTTCATGAACATCTCTACACAACGATGTCCCACAAGAATCAAGGAAAACTAATCTCGAGTGACTATTGTGCGGGGTAACGGATGGAATTTGAAGCTTGAAGACCGGAGGGCATCGTCCCATCTTCAATGACTTTGTACAAACTCTAATCCCATGCCATTGTACAACTCTCGACAAAGGCGGTCTGAAATAGGTCCTGTATACCTCAATCGGATGCCCGGATTTCACTTCTAAAAGTTCGAGCGGACATTATAGTGCCCTAGTGCACGTACTACGAGACAACCCGACCCGAAAAACCCGGGGCAAACCGGGTAGCCTCAGGTACACCTATAAATAGAGGGCTTGGGATGGCCATTTTGAAAAAAAAGGGCGAGGAAGCCCTGCACAATTTGCTCTGTACTCACCCCATACTGAGTGCTTTCTCATTTTAAACACTTGTGAGCTCATATATAGCTACTTTTGTACCTACAAAAGCCAGTGTTTACCCACTTTAAAGATATAGAAGTCTTCTTTGGCAGTCAACTGTATGCCTTCTCACACACTTTAAAGCCTTTCTCTTCATCCTTGCACACACCCTTCTTCATGTTGATAGTCGTGTTGCGTGTGTTTGCCAGGACTTGGTTTGTGGTTTCATTTCAGGTTATATATATATATATATATATATATATATATATATATATATATATATATGGACTAACATTATCAAGTTATGCCTCGATTGAGCCTGAACTTGGCCCCAAGCGTTTATTTGCTTATATATATATATATATATATATATATATATATATATATATATGAACTGTGTGTCAAACTTTGTTCGATGAACCTAGACTTCGGTCTGGAGCGTTTACTGCTTATATATATATATATATATATATATATATATATATGTATTTATTTATTTATTTATATATATGAACTGTTGTTGAACTCTGTTCGATGAGCCTGGATTTTACATCTAGTGCGTTTATCACTTTTATATATATCTATATATATATTTCGTCCCACCTGGAGTTACTTCGTGGTGGTTGATCGCTTTTACAGCTTTCTTTACTTTTCGTCCTGCCTCGAGTTCACTTCGTGGTAGTTGATTGCTTTGTACAGCTTTATTTACATTATGTCCCGCCTGGAGTTTCCTCCGAGGTGGTTGATAGCTTTACAAATTTATTTACGTTTTGTCTCGCCTGAAGTTTCCTCCGTGGCGGTTGATAGCTTTTACAGCTTTATTTACATTTTTTGATCCCCCATGGAGGTGCTTCGTGGTTGGTGATCATGTCTGTGTGTATATATATATATATATATATATATATATATATATATATATATATTTTCTACTTTATATATATATACCGCTATCGCTTTCATATAAATTATGCGGTATCATATGCGCTTTAGGAATCATGTGATCACAGATTCAGCCCAATTTTATTGGATCTAGATTCGGTTCCCATGATGGACATTTTCAATTGTAAGCAGCTTGTAAATTATTCTACGGTGTCTGAATTTCCTCAGATGGTTTCCATACCAACGAGGAAGTCGGCATTATTTTATATATTATTTTCGTACGGATGCCTCACATCCGTAAAATAAAATCAATCAAGTCGAACACTTAATAAAATGGATGTGTAAAAGGTCTCAATTACTATTGAGCATCAAGGTTTGAAAAACCTTTTTATAAAACATCATTGCTATATCTTGCTAAAAACTGAATTTTTACATAAATTCAAACCCTGTGTATATAGGTACGAACGAGGCCTCGCACTACTTCCAAATAATAGCACATTGAGTCACACACACACACATATTCAGATAATAGTTTCCTGAAAAGAGGCGGTCACCGTGGTAACACGGATGTCGGGTGGTGCCTAACACCTTCCCTCCGCATAACCAAGTCCCCGGATCCTAATGAATCTCGGTTTCATCGAATTCGCTTAGCGTGTGTCACAACAAGAGGTCAATGTGCAAACATTTTCTCGGTTGTGTTGGTACAACCATTTAAAAAACCAATTGGCGACTCTTAGCAGTCCATAAATCGACATTATACATATCGAGACCTTTTTCACTTATTTTTTCAAACAAATCTCACCAAAAAGCGAGAACACCAAAGAACAAGTAAACTGAAAGGGACAAATTTAAAAATCCCGACGTCGACAAGTGGCGACTCATTTGGGACTCTCAGAAGAGGACTTAAGTCGCTATTACAATCTTTTCAAAATCATTATCCGCTTGTGTGTGGATGTTTCATTTACATTTGATGAATGTGTATGAATGCATTTCTGATTGCAACTTAGTGCTTCGTGATTATAGCCGCCAGTGATATTAGTGCTTCGCACCATATTCGCTGTGATATTAGTGCTTCACACATGTCATCATTATCATACGGTGAGATGCGATGTATGTGAATGTATGTTGTGTGGTCCCTCCATCAGGAGGCTATCCCGTCGGTGTTTGATTACTGGACTCGTGGGAAGACTGATTCCCCGAGGCTCAGGAAAGGCACCACCAAATTCACTCCAGTTGAAAGACCGGATTAATTTCCCGTTGAGTAAATTGCGATGATTTGGGAACCTTCATGCCAAAACGCCACGAGAGTAACTGAAGATAGGTCAGCCTCTGATAAACCCAAAAGGGAGGAAAGTCTCTTCATGATTTCTCATTTCAATTACTTGTAATTACATTCCATATATATCTCCATGTAATGAGAAATATAAAGAAAGGTGTACACATACATAACATGTTATCCTGTATTACAAAACAGCTAACATCAGTTTTGGAAGATAAAATTCCTAAAATGGACACATTACATAGCATGTTATTATACACACATTCCCTAAAGACTAAACTATGCAAGTCTTTTGCAGGGAACCAATCGGACCTACTACCCGGTCGAAATCCAGAAAGGCTACTGGCCTACAGTCAATCATGTCTTCATCTGACCAGTGGAGATCCAGACACCGGTTACATCAAAAAGAAAGTCCTCCAAATGGAAGAGACCCTTCGTGCTATCAAAGGAATTGGAACACACGGGAGTGTTTCATATGTTGATCTTCGCATTTTCCCTGGTGTTCATTATCCAGAAAAGTTTAAAACTCCTGACTTTGAAAACTATGACGGGTTAGGAGATCCTTACACACATTTAAAGGTGTTTATTGGAGAACTTGGATCTTATGCAGAGGACGAAAAACTCATAATGCAACTGTTCCAAAAGAGTCTAACTGGAAAAGCCCGTTCGTGGTACACAAGATTAGATAGCTCAAAGATCCATAGCTGGGAAGAGCTAGAACATGCTTTCCTCACTCAATACAACTTTCAATCTCATATGGCTCCTGATTGGTATTAAATTACCAAGATCAAGAAACAGTTTAACGAGTCATTCAGAGAGTATGCTCAAAGGTGGAGACGCCTGGCTGCCCAAGTTAGTCCTTCCATGACAGAATCAGAGATGGTCATCACTTTCATAGACATACAAGAAGCTCCGTTCTATGAAAAAATTTTAGCCGGCATCGGCAAACCATTTTCTGAAATGGTCAAACATGGGGAGATGACTGAGATGGGATTGAAGTACAGAAAAATTCAAGACCTAGCTGCCCTTAAAGTTGTTGCTGGTCACATCCAATCCAAAATTATGGAAACAACCCCCGGAGGGTCAATAAATAGAAAGAGGAAGATGTTTCCCTGATACTACAGGGTCAAAAAGGCAATCAGAACATGCTTATTCAAAGGAGAAACAACACTCCCTTTCAAGCACAGTCTGCGAACCCTCCAATTCCAAAAGGTGCAGAAGTCAAACACCCTCGAGTGTTCACACCCTTAGGGGAAAGCCTCGAGAACATTCTCAATCTTCTGACAACACAAAAGAAAATTACACATCTTCTTCCACCAACCAAGCCCTAATGGACTGGGTTTAAATGCTGCTCGAAATGTGTTTATCATGCCGGGGCACCTGGACATGATACTCAAGATTGTTGGGCCTTGAAACAAAAGATCCAAGACCTGATAGATAACGGTGAGATAGTGGTCACCAAATCAGATCAGCCTCACGTTCAAGACAACCCTCTTCTTCAACACAAAGAAGAAGAGGTCAACATGATCAATTGGAGCAATGGACAGAACTCCAATTTCAACTATGAATCCTCCTATACCCTCAAAACGGTGTTGACAAATGGGATTATGCCAAGTTTCAGTTCACAATGGAACAAAAGATGAAAGCTCTATGCAAGCAAATTGAACAATTGGCATAATTGGTGACTTATCAGCATCAAGTGACACGTCAATTAATTAGCCAGGAGCATGCCAGTCTCCTACCTCTTGTCATGAATATTCCCTCGTCACTTTCAGAAAATGAAATGTTGGAAGACAATGTGACAAAGAGAGCATATGCCAGAGCCCGTCGGGATTTTGCCAACAAAAGGGAATTCACATATCTGGGCCAACCTATGGAGGAAATCCTTCAGATGTTAATCAATGAAGGAAGAATCAGTTCCCTTCTACCTCCAATCAACCCCCATTCAAGACGGTACAACTCTGATGGAGTATGTCAATATCACTCCCATTCTCGAGGTCACAACATAGAAGAATGCTAGGCACTCCGCCACCTCATCCAAAATCTAATTGACAGTGGTGTCCTGCACCTAGCGGACGATGATACTATGTTAAATGCAAGTGAGAATACAGATCCTACTTAGTGGAAGAGTGTGGTTGCAGTCATATCCACTGAAACTGATGGGATTAATCAATCACTCACAATGCCAACAATTCAACTTAGAGGAATCAACAACCCTTTGAAAGTGGCCGCTCCGAGCCAATCAACTTGCCGTACAGAGCACAATACCCTATTGTTAGCTTGCGCAAGGTTCCATGGAGTTATGGAGAAGGTGAAGGACCCACCTCACATACAACTGCTGTAGTGTCGAAGGAAAATCCACTGTATCTTCCCCAACGGGTGATGTAGTCTACCACAAAATCAAAGGGGAAAATACCCATGGAGAAGATTGAAAATTCCTCAACACTATAGGTTATAACGAAGCTAAGGTGGTTTTAAGCTTAAGAGAAGCTCCACATCAAATGTCAATTTTGGACTTGGTCCTAACTTCCGACGATCACCGGAAGATCTTGTTGAAGGTTTTAGAAGAAGCCTATCTACCAACATCAGTTGATACGGAAAAATTTCAACATCTGGTTGATAACATTTTCAACAACAACGTGATATCCTTCACTGATGATGACATACCGCTTGAAAGGGACCAGTCATTGCAAGCCGTTGCACATTGCGGTCTTGTCCTCCGGATACATGCTAGCTGGAGTCTTGATAGATGGAGGTTCATCTCTAAATATCTCCCTATACTCTACCTTGGTGAAGATGAATATCAATCTCAACCGACTCTGGAGTAGCCATACCGTCATCAAAGCTTTTGATGGAACCCACCGGAATTCGGTTGGAGTAATTGAACTGCCAATTGAAATTGGTCCCCACACATTCTGTATATCATTTAACGTGCTCAAGATAGATTCGGGATACAACCTGTTCTTGGGACGACCTTGGATTCATATAGCAGGGGCAGTCCCCTCCACCCTTCATCAACAGTTGAAATACATTATCAACAATAGCCTAGTCACGGTCAACGCAACCAGAATGTCCTCAACACGGGGATATGCCATTCATCAACGCTAATACAGATGTTGAGCCAGTCAGTTTTCATGACTTGGAAGTAAGCAATACCCAATACCATGCTATTGGAACGCCACTTTTCACACCCAAGATTTTTGATGAAGTGATGGCAGCTACTCAAGAAATGATATCCTTGGGTCATCAGCTAGGACAAGGGCTGGGTAAAAATCATCAGGGTATCAAATACCCCATCCAAATTATCCATCAAACTGGTACAGCTGGGCTAGGCTACTCTGTCAGTTCTAGTAACAGGAATCCCCATAAACATCCTCAGATTCCTTCAGCTTCAGTTACACGACGTTCATCTATAATTGCAACTGCATAGTCCGCACAACCTCCTATAAAGGTTCCAGCAAACGTGATAGCTATGTTATTTCCCAAGCCGGTACCGGTGAAGGAGAAAGAAGTCTTTGTTCCAGATCCCGAAGTGGAAGAGGAGAAATAAAGAATTAAACAAGACGTCATCCGAATGATGTCGGGCATACGCATCATCGTTCATGACGAACATACAAACAGATACACCCCAGACAATGATTGCTTAGATGTAATGGCCATCATTCGGGATAAGGAGGATGATGGCAATCCCTCCATCACTGTGGTCCACCCGGACTTTACCCTTGCCAATTGGAGCAGCACTCCTTGCATTGGTCGACAAGGGTAAAATGGGTAGAAACTCTTTCTGCCCTGTAGATACAATAACTGCTTACTTTTCTGTACAGTATTAGCAGTTTATTTTGTCAATACATGCTAACACTGTGTATGATCAAAACGTTTCATATATATTAAGTGAAAGCATATTTTGTTTCAGGACCCTGAATTTAGATGTGCCTGTACTTGCTGATATGGTGCCTCTTCTCCACAAGGATTGTACGTTCGATGTAGAGATGAATTCAGCCTTGATGGATATACAGGATGTCATTGAGGTGCCTCCAGAAATTCAAGAATGGGTCAAAGACAAACCTAAACCCAACCTTGATCAAACCACTTCGTTCAATCTCGGAACCTTAGAAAGCCATAAGTTAATCTAGATTGGTTCAGACCTTACCCCAAACCAAAGGAATGACATGGTTACGCTACTAACCCAATTCCAGGATGTGTTTGCATGGTCTCATGAAGACATGGTGGGTTTTTCCACTGACATTGTCCTTCATCGCCTTCCCATTAAAGAGGGATTTAAGCTAGTCAAGCAAAAGCTCAGGCGATTGAAACCTGAGTGGAGTTTAAAGGTGAAAGAAGAAATTGTGAAACAATTTCAAGCTGGCATCATCATGGTGTCTACATATCCTGAGTGGATATCCAACATTGTGCCCGTGCCTAAACCCGGAGGGAAGGTACGAGTTTGCGTGGATTACCTGGACTTGAACAAAGCTTGATTAAAAGATAGTTTTCCCATTGACAATACTGCTCAATACGACATGTACTCCTTTGCTAATTTCTTTGTGGGGTATCATCAGATCATGGTTGCAGAGGAAGATCATGAGAAAACTGCTTTCATCACGCCTTGGGGAACCTTTTGCTATAGACGGTTATCATTCGGCCTCATCAATGCCGGAGCCACCTATCAGCGAGCTATGATGGCTCTTTTCCACGACTTAATGCACAAAGAGATAAAGATTTATGTGGATGACATCATTGTCAAGTCCCAGAAGGAGGATGACCATCTAGACCATCTCAGAAAGTTGTTCAACAGGTTGCATAAGTACAACTTGAAGTTAAATCCAGCCAAATGCGCCTTTGGCGTTAAATCAGGCAAGTTGCTAGGATTTCTAGTAAGCCACAAAGGGATTGAGCTGGATCCTGCCAAAATCTATGCCATCATGGAAATTCCCATTCCTCAGATAGAAAAGGAAATACAGGGATTTTTGGGAAGAATCAACTTCATTAGCAGGTTTATCTCTCAACTCACAGCAACCTAAGAGCTAATCTTCAAGCTATTAAGGAAGAACTCCTCCATGAAATGGAATGATGAGTGACAAAAGGCCTTCCTTACAATTAAAGAACAGCTAGTCAAAGCTCCCGTTTTGGTTCCACCCAGGGATAATGTTCCCCTATTCATGTACCTGTCCATAAGTGACAATGCCATGGGCTGCATGTTGGGACAGAAAGACGATAGTGGCCAAGAACGAGCTATCTATTACCTCATCAAAAGATTCAGTAGAAGTGAACACAAGTACACTCTGATCGAAAAGACGTGTTGTGCTTTAGCATGGACTTCCATGAGGTTACAACATTATCTCCATGGTCACAGAACCCATCTCATATCCCGCGTGGATCCTCTCAAATACGTGTTCAACAAATCCATGCTAAATTGTCTGCTGTCCAGATGGCAGTTGATCCTACAACAATTTGACATCGTATATGTGACTCAAAAGTCCATCAAAGGTAAAGGAATTGCGTATCAACTGGACGTCGCACCTTCAGAGGATTTCAAACCCTTAGAGACATACTTCCCCGATGAAGGAGTAATGATAGTTCAGCAACACCATCAGTACGATGCACGCCAAACATGGAAGATGTATTTTGATGGGGCTATTAATATGGAAGGTTCGGGAGCTGGAGCAGTTCTAGTATCTGGTACGGGGGAGCAGTATCCCGTCGCCGTCAAATTGCAGTTTGTCAGCACCAACAACACAACTGAGTATGAAGGCTATCTCAAAGGGCTAAAACTTGCCCGTTCAATGGGCATCAGGCGATTAACTATCTTTGGAGATTCAGAGTTGGTAATCAGATAATCCACCGGAATCTATCAAACCAAGGAACTACATTTTCTGCCCTACCATCGATAACTTTTACAGATGGTTTTGGAGTTCGAAGAAATCTCCTTTCTACACGTTCCTCGTAATAGGAATGACTTTGCACACGCATTAGCAACTTTGGCCTCCTTGATTCGCATATCAGACAAGGAACACTTGCCAATCGTCATAATTTCCCTGCACAAGGCCCCAGCCTATTGGAATTACGTTGGAGAAGTATCAGATAAACTACCTCCAATCCAACATCTTTGGTATCAGCATATCAAGGAATATCTACGAGATAGATCTACACCCGCGGAAGCGAGCCCGACTGAGAAAAGGCGGATCCATCGACATGCTATGAAATTCTACCTGAGTGGAGATGCACTCTACAAAAGAGATGCAGGACTAGGTCTCCTTAGTTGTTTAGACAAAGATCAAGCTCAAAGGCTTATGGATGAAATCCATGGTGGAGTCTGTGGCTCCCACATAAGTGGCCCCCTCCTTGTCAAGAAGGTCCTCAGGACAGGACATTAATGGTTATCTCTCAAAGCTGATTGCAATGACCACGTCAGGAGATGCTATCAGTGCCAAATTCATGGGAATGCTATACACGCCCCTCCAAGGGAACTCCACAACATGAAGACCAATTGGTACAAGATAGGTATCACCAATTGTCTCTAATAGACGAAAGGCGAACCGCGACTATTTTCCATGGTCAGTTATATCAACAAAGGATCGCCAAATCCTACAACAAAAAAGTCCGGCTACGGTAGTTCAAATAACACGACTTGGTTTTGAAGAAGATCCTTGACAACCAAGATCAATCTAAGGGAAAATTTGCTCCTAACTAAGAATGCTCGTTTGTTGTCAAAGAAGTATTGACAGGAGGTGCTCTCAGATTACAAGAAATGGACGGCGATGAATTTCCACAACTCATCAACTCAGACACCATGAAACGGTACTATGTCTGAAGTTGCCATCAAGTAAACATCCTGGTGTTGGATCATCAGATCACCAGTCATTCTGATTTTTTAACCCTTTACCACATACAACTCTTCCACACTTTTCCCCTCAGGGAAACATACTTATCAAGCCAGCAGCCTGGCTTCTCAGCGTTCCTACAACTTAGGTCATCCCACTACGGATTGAACCTCTCGCGTTTGCAGTTTGGCTACCCATACATGGGATCAAACTTTTTATACCTGCAGTTTATCCTTAACCTAGGATTAAACTTTCTCCTCCCCGCACTCTGACCTGCACATGGGATTATGCTTTTCCACTCGCCCTGAGGGGTGAACTACGTCGACCTGATCTCCTCTTCAATAGGAGTATGTAGGCAACCATTTCATATGGCACGGTCGCAATAAAACAAAAACAACAAAAACATTTCTACCCTCTTCTCCTTAAAAAAACAAAAACAAATTTCCACACCATTTCTGCCACATACATCATTGAACCTCTTACACCAGGTTCGAACTACGCAGACCTGATCTCCTCTTCAATAGGAGTACGTATGTAGCCATTCATGGTTCGGTCTCACCCCCTACCAAAACACAAACCTTTCTCAATTGGTACTGGGATCATCCTTCAATCCACTACATTTCATTCGGCTTCAGACCAAAGGGATGGAATTACCTGAACTCCTCTAAAAATAGGAGATTCTACGACCATCTAAGTCTGCGGTCACACCTTGAAGAGAAACACCAATCCATAAGATATGGAATTAACTAGGCTTCTCCTAAATAGAAGTACTGGCGACCATCTGTGGTGCAGTCAATCTCAAAGAGGAAAGCCACACTACTCTCCACATTTTCATTCAGAAACCAGTCCCAAGACACCAAAGATGGTAGGGATACATACAGATCGATGATCCATTCTAAAATATCCAGAGACAACTCAATGTCCATCCAGCCAGGAGGAATTCAGAATACATCAGGATCATAAGCCCTGAAGCAGCAGGCAAAATATCAAGCAAGTAGCAAAGCATATCTAAAAGTGAAGTGATCAAAAATATAATTCCCTGCTATATATATAATGTTGTTTGATATATACAATATAAAATGTACATGACAAAATGGCTAAGCTAGTTTGTGTAGGAAAATACAAGCTCATCTACAAGTCAGGGTATATGCGAGCTAACAAGCCCAACATGGCGTCCCTCTTAGAAGAATGAGGTGAAGCTGTGGTCTCCTGTACGAGAGTATCCACATGACCCAATAGATCTGCAGCCATCTGCATGATGACCATATGCTCATCAATGTAAGCGCTCATCTCTGCGATCATGCCAGTGGTAAGGGACCTCACCGCGAAGATTATCTCAGAATGGCTACATCCCGGAAGATATGGCACTATCCCGCTAACTATCATCAGATTTTGGGTGATCTAGCCTCATCCCGCTCAACAATAGCAACATCTCTGTGAGCTAATGCCTCGTCTCTCTCTAATAGAGATGCGTCTCTCCCATCAAGGGCAGTTAGCATCATAGATCAAGCCTGATCTCTCTCAAAGGTCATCAGATGAAGACTCTGCTCAAAGTACTATGCTGAATGCTGAATCACAACAGTACTGGTACTGGGAGAATCTAAAAGAGATGCTGGCAACCCAGCACCTGGCTCCTCCTCGATATGGGAATCAATGTCCTCCATGGGCTCTCCCTCGTCTGTCTCACTATCTCTTATGGTCGATACTGCCGCAACTGATGCAATCTCTGTCTCCATCCATGCGGAATACTCTGCTAAACAACCTGGATGGCTAACAGAAAAATCAACTACCTCACGCTGATCCCACTATGCATACAACCGGGATCGGTCCTTTGCTGAAAGATAGCGAGAAGCTGAACGCTGACCTATCGCCCCCTCGAAAGGATTAAAGTCCTGAAACTGGTCAAACTGTGACATCACCGCCAGCGGGTGATAAGTAGTCACGCCCCTCAAACTAGCCAGAGGGAGGTAGTCCATGCCCGGAGCATGAGTAATAAAGTTGTATGGTGAGCTAAGCCCCGAACACGGCAATATGAGGAATAGATCTCTGATATCCGCCAAAAATATGGACCAGGACATAGCATCTGTACACTCTGATGGCTGAAAGGAGTATGACATGGCTATATCGTGGGTGAACCAATACCCATGTCATCTAAGAGTGCCAATCGGTCTCAAATGTGACATAAACCACACATATAGCATGACCGAACTACCTATGAACACTCATGTCGGATAAGTACAGCAGTAAGATGCTAACCGCAGGGTCTCTGCTATAATTACCAATGTCTATCTCATCCATGTATCATGGCATATAGACATACGATAGTACGCATAACAGCAGTACATCAACCCTGGCTAAACGTCAATGATCCTCCGGTGTGGTGAAATCCCCAGAATGTCGTGAATAACTATCCTCAGAGCCAAATCTGTCGAACAGAAAATGCTGGGATATAACGTGGCTCGATGTAATCTCATCCTGTACCACTCTACGCCGCAATCCAGTGAGAGTCATGAATCGTCGACTCATGTCTCCTAAAGGCATATGCATGCAAGGTATGTCCAGCGGCAGCATCGTCAACCGTGCATACTCCTCTAGAGTAAGAGTCAACTAATGGGTCTCGAATCGGAAAACCTGCCTATCCGATACCCAATGCTCTAGCATGCCATCCACAAACCCTGCGGGAATCTGAAACATCAATAAGGTCATGGTATGCTGCAGCAAATGATCTACGATCACCCTATCTGATGGTGACATGCTATCATACCACGATCACATACCCGATGCCACCAATGATAGTGGGGTATGATCAATACGGCCAACTGTCGAAGAAGACATCTGTATGGGCCGTGTCATAAGACCATCCAGGGGTCAATGCTGAAGATCTCTAGACATACATACATATGCATAACATGATACATGCATAGCAGATAATGGATGGCAATATGATATAGGGAATGAAAAACTATGCATACATTCCTAAGTATATCATCATCTAATACATCATCTCTGTACAGCTACAAATACAGGGAAATGGGGCACAGAAGCCCTACTACTAACAGAGGCCTATCAAAATATATAGCGAGAATGGGGCATAGCCACCCAATAACTAACAGAGGCTTATCAAAAGAGATAACGAGAATACACATCAGAAGAAGATAATGGTGTCGATGTCCACATCATCCATCATGTCCACTTGATGTAACTCCTCCTGAGTCACTGGATCTCTATCAATAGGGATGTCAGGCCTATATAGAGGAGGATCTGCATCGGCAAAATTGAATGGGTCATCTGAGGGGCCAGCGCCTGAGCTGGAAGAATCAAATGAAGCTGCCTCTGTCGGATCTCTGCCCAAATACCGGATGAATATGTGTGCCTGGTCCAACTGCTGGGTCAAACTATCAATTTGTGTCATATGAGTCGGATCTCGGACACAAGCTATCCAATCCATCATCATCACGGATCCTGGAACCATATCCCCCATGAACTTTGTGGCGCGGGACTTGGATCCAATAGTACGAGGGAACCACCAACGCTGGAACGTCTCCTGAGTACACGGACCCTCTGATAATGCAAAACCGTCAACGCCCAACAATGGGATGTCAATGGCAGGTGACTGCGATACAGGCCAATGACGCCTGGCAGGAGGCAAGACTGGCATACGAATCTCCCCTGTGGTGCTCCTAATAGCACGCTCTCCTAAATAGAGCTCCCAGCCTCCATCTGTGAAGAGAGGAACTTTCCTGGTGGAAATCACATACTCGACTCTAGTCGGGTATCCATCCTCTAAACCGATGGTCAAGTGTTCCCCTGAATAGGGAATCCATGTGATGGTGTCAGTTGTCAACAACTCCCATTTGACACTGGCGGTGAGTGAAACCCTCACCATGTGGACCTCAGGCGAAATGGAATGATGCCATTGTCATCCTCATGGATAGGTATCTAAACCTAACACACTCACGGGACGCAAGCATAGGGGCCTCTCATAGGCCCAAAACTTCCAACACAATGGCAAAACACCTGCAATCAGTAAATACTCTTAACCTATAAATGGGAAATGACAAGAGAAATACTCACCAGAAGAAATGGGTAAAAGCCTAGCCAAGCCTTGATCAAAACCTATGAGTGTATACTCACCAGCAAAGGTGTTGTTGACTTATGTCACACTCCATGTTTTGATGATGACTCAATTATTTCTCTAATCAATGCCATATTATTTCAGGGAAAGATATGGAACTTCAGAAAACGTCAAGGAAGAAATTACAAAACCAAGACATCCTTGGAGAAAGAAAAGCATATTTGCAAATTTGAGTCCTAGGAATATATGTAAGATCTTAGCATTTATTGCTTTCTAAAATAAGGCTCTAGGGCATGTGCATTACATAATTGCATTCTCATACTTGATGCCACTTGTGACGCCCCCAAAATTAGGTATACGTCACCCATCTTGGGTCGCCACTTACATGGTACATAAATTCAAATACAACTTACTAATATAACTGTCGTGTACAATACGACAAAAATTGTGAGTTTGAATACAAATATTGTCTACTAGATATTATACAAACTCAAAAGGAGTCCTCATTACAACTATTATCACACTATTTCACAGAATAGTGAGGACTACTAATGCTATCCTCTGGACCATTACTTCGTTCCCCGACTCGTCCCGCCTATGTTCTCATTTTTTCAAGAGAACAAAGTTGAAAGAAAGGGTGAGCTCAACTAGCCCAAGAAGAAATATTATGACTAAGATAATGCGAATAAATTATCATTAGCCTTCAATGTTGTTAAACCGATAAAATACAATAGACAACCGGGTTTAATCTGCAATGAATAAGCAATCCATTAAAAGAGTCAAGTAGAGAATAAAGTCTACTATCTTTTAGGTTTAAAAGGTTTTCATCAATTTTTATCACGAGACTCAAATTTTAATAATAAACCACCACATCTAATCATCCTCGCACTACGGCCAAGGATTTTCATCAAATTATCAATGGTCATGACTATACCGAATCACCCCGGTCATAATCATACCAAAACTATCCATCATCGCATTACTGTGCCATCGAGGACTTTTGTCACATCATTTATATCAAGTCATGATTATATAAGAATGATCTCTCGGTCATAATCATACTAAGTTCATCTATGCACGTAAGCCAAAGATAACATAATATAACATGAGGATGATGACAATGACATAGTAATTCAATAAAACAAGTTCAAGAATTATTTAATCCATGAATTATTAACGCCCAAATTGTCAACATGATCTTGTTTCAGAGTAAAATTCAATAATGATCAAGAATATTTCCATGAAAAGATACTTTGGATGAAACGCAAATATCAAGGATATTCTACTAATTTCATGGAGTATAGAAGTCAAAGTTTTAACCAACTGGGTATAATAAAGAATGGAATAACAAAAGAAATCACCATGCATACGGCAGATTCAGCATGATAAAAGTTATTCCAATGTAATAATAATAACGGAACCGAAGTCGTGAAATTCACACCGGCATGGTGATGTTCCAACAGTAATAATAAAGATGGAACTGCATCCGGTGTAAAAACACATGATAGGATATTCCAACAGAATGATAAAGACGGAACCGTGTCCGGTGTAAAACACACGCATGTGGATGTTCCAACAGAATAATAAAAGCGGAACTGTGTCCTGTAAAACACACATGCATGTGATGTTCCAATGTAATAATAGAAGAATGTCACCAAGTATAGGTAAATCACAGATACAAAAGTTATTCCAAATGTAATAATAAGCAATGGAATAACATAAGGATTTCACCAAGTATAGGGTACGCTGGCGTGATACAAAGTTATGTATAGGTATGCCACTTTTACAAAGTTATTCCAATGTAATGATAATGAATGGAATAATGTAAGTTCTCTTCAAGAAGAAAGAATAACACCCCTTACCGTAAAAAGAACCTAATATAGAAGTAGTGAAGTAGCGAATACTCTTCTTCTTTCTATAATTTTTCTCTATAGCTTCTCTCTATAATTTCTCTCTCTGTAGTTTCAATGAATTAAGTAAGAAAATAATGAAGGAATGAGCTTCTATTTATAGGAAAATGGAATGCATAAGTAATTAATCCATGAACGGTCAGATTGATTTACTTTAATCTGACGGTCCATATTTAAAGAAAAATCTTTTAAATAAAATATAATATATTCTATTTATATAAAAACATTTTACTATGCAAACACTATGCAATACTATGCAAAACACTATGCAAAAAACACTACGCAACACTATGCATAATAAAATATAATATATTCTATTTATAGAATAACTTTAATAAAGTATTCTATTTTATATAAAGATGTTTCGCATTTTATTACGTTAATAATACGAATAAAACAAAACGTCATTATCGCTTATAATAATTCATATTATTAATCGTAATAATAATGGAATCAAACCGAGTGACTTCTCACATAAGCATCAATAATCAATACTGCAGTGCTTACTATGCAACCACACGACATCGCATTTTTTTACTAATGAGTAGTTCAACAAGAACTACGGTAGAAACTTCCGCCGTTATTTCAATAAAATATTTTTGTCGTTTTTTCAATCCGACAATAATTTCATTGGGTCCACCAATGATTGAGTATTGCATTTAATATTCCCCGCTAAACCGAATATTCCCCACCAATCGAATATAATATAACCACTTGCATACTTTTGCAAAATTTATAAATACTACCCATAACTATAATATTATCTTAAATTCACACCATAATATTAAAAATTATTTCAACAAAATTTAAATCTTTATTGATAAAATCTGGGGTCTCACAATCTCCCTCCTTATGGAATTTCCCTCGAAATTAGGGTACGACTCTGATATGATAAAGAGGTGAGGATACCTTGAATACCTTTTTTCGTTGAAAACATTAAATTCATTTTTGCAATCCCGGCCAAAGATATTCATTAACAATTCATCTTTGAAACCAATAATAATCGAGACTACTGTGCCAAAGATAACTTTTACCACATCCATGAATTAATATTTCATTCTTTGAGACTCATTTCAATAATTAATCCATATCATCGAATCATCCCCGCACTACTAAAGGCCAAGGATATTCATTAGTATCACGACCATTTAATTATCCATGCACTACTACCAAAGATAATCGTGTATTCATTAGTATCACGACCACAAATTATCCATGCACTACTACCAAAGATAATTGTGTATTCATTAGTATCACATTACCACAAATTATCCATGCACTACTACCAAAGATAATTGTGTATTCATTAAGATATCCGACCACAAATTATCCATGCACTACTACCAAAGATAATTGTGTATTCATTAAGATCACGACCACAAATTATCCATGCACTACTACCAAAGATAATTGTGTATTCATTAGTATCACGACCACAAATTATCCATGCACTACTACCAAAGATAATTGTGTATTCATTAGTATCACGACCATAAATTATCCATACTACTACTACCAAAGATAATTGTGTATTCAATTAAGGTTATGATTATCTTAGAAACAATCCTCGGTCATAATCATACCAAGTCCATCTATGCACTATGTGCCACGAGATGACTTTCAACATAATATAAGAATGAGGATAATGGTATAAAGAATCAATCAAATGAGATAAAGGATAAATATTAAACATTTATAATATAATTTATCCAGGATTCAAGAATATCCCCATGTTTTCAATCACTTAATAATCTCATAATCTAATAACATTAATATTATAATAATATTTTAATCACTTCTTAAATTTATAAACAATTCATCTCAATTGTTTACGCTTTACCATATAATGCATTTAATCATTCAAAATGCCATACTCATAAAATATCATCACCAATTATCAAATCCTCATCAAAAAATATGCATATACTCTATATAGGATTCTCTAGCCATAAAATCCTATTTTCAACTTTGTTACTTCACATAACATATTTAACTCATATGTTCAGAATTAAACTATTTTCATGAAAAATACCAAATTAGTCCCAAAAATATTTCTTTTCTAGGATTTAGCATAATATAGTCCCATAATGAAAATATATTTTCTCGGAATTTTAAAATTCATTTACTATTTTCAAAAATCAATTTCTAATTAATTCCTTAAGAAATTAGCTACCTCAAGTTTAACTCCAAAATTCCCAAATCTTGGCAGGATCTTACACATGTTAACGTGAGCTTCTAGTTTAAATTTCATGGTCATCTGAGTTATAGAACTCCGGTTATAGCATTTTTCATTCGGAAAAACCTAAATATTGAAATAGTCACAACTTGCTCATTTTAAGTCGAGAATGAGCTCATTTTTGGATAGGAGGTACTTTATACCATATACCTTCATGTCCCAAAAGGCCAGAATTTTTCTCATAATTTAAGTGGCCGAAATAGTCCCTTAAAGTTTCAAGCAAGTAGCATTTTGAAATTTACAGCTTTGGCCTCATTTGCAAAATCAGTCCACACAAAAATCTACAACACCTTTTCCAGTAATTCCACTTGGATTAGTTAGGTAACTCATAGATCTAACTCTATAACTTGACCATTCTCAAAAATTCAAAATATAATAGGAGATATGGTCAATTGAATTTCATGTTACGTTTTTCACCAAAATCTGATTTTCAACTCTTTGTGATTTCTAAGAAACTTTCATGTTTTCACATACCAACCAACATAACTCATCATAAAACTTACTAATACTTCATATACCCATGATTTTTATTATTCCAATGCTTTTATTATGACTTTCATCATAAACCACGTAAAACTGCTCATTTAGTTGAAGAAATATTTCGAGGGTTTAAGAAATGGGTTTTTCAGATTGGGGTCAATACAAAATTTGATTTTACGCTCTAGGGTAGGCTAGGAAGTCTTCAAGGATACGCCAAGAAATTTATTAATGATAGAAATATCATTCAAAAATCACATTACTCGTTCAAGACTTGGATAGTACGTCACATTGATACCAATCGTGACTTCTATCCCTTAACCTAGATAAGATCTCACAATGATACCTATAAACTTGCCATCTTCATTCACGACGTCGCCTACGTAAAGTCCGGCTTTTGGTGCATTCTACACAAGGAAGTCAACAACTAAAGGATCGGGCTCTTTACTTATGGCTTGATATAACAAGTTGATTAACTTTAGGATTTGGTTACTTTGAATTCAGATATAACAGTTGGTTAGGAATATGAAAGCTAACAACCTTACAAAAAGAATAATGAGTAGTTAATCAATCGCTTTCAAAAATTACCTCAAAGGCAAGTATTTTCAAAGTGATAAGATAGCGGAGTAACGTGAAAGTGTTTATTTGAAACAACAAGATTAATAAACAAAGTGGAGGTAACGAAGGTTTCTCCCAACGAAGTTTCAATAGATAAATCAAAGTCTAATTTCTCCGAGTCAAATTTAAACGTTGAACGCAAGTAGAGAGATAAAAGAATGGGTAGAACCCAGATCTAATAAGGTATAGACTTCGCAAGAATTTATAATTAACTAACCCGCTATAACTTCGCTCGGGTTACCCACTTTTTGAGAAGTCACGAAAAACGCTCTTCCCTGAAACCACCGATTTTGTTTTGTCCAGATCCTTTGATGCCACTATCCCAATTTGGACTTGACTTCACTATATGACGATAAAATCGAGCTAAATGACCTCTCTTCTTAAAATTTCCACTTCTATTATCTTTGCCATGATTACCACCAAGTGGTTACCATTCTTAGCATGATAATTTCCCCCACGATGGTTATCATTGTTCGATAGCCAATTGCCACCCAAGATGATTATTATCGTGTTGTTGGTCGTTACCATTTTTGTTTGAACCTGAATCAACACTCTCATGTGCTTCATTGCTTATCTCAAAGCATTTTAGGATGCCATTCTCAAACACTCGTCACAAAACAAGGGTTAATTGACATTTAACAAATTATCCCTATATTCTCGACCGACCAATCAAATACCAAATAAACTTAGGTAGGTCATACTAGCGAAGGAATTTCTGCCTCCCTCCTAGTTCTTATCTCGCATCTTAGCCAGGATCATATCCCTAAGCTCGATACTAATCAGAACTCTGGACACCAACTTGTGTCAAGACCTCACATTGGTACTCTATCACCACCGAAAAGAGGCGGCCCCCACGGAGAGTCCGGCTTTTGCATTCCCCATCAACAGAAGTCACCAAATGAGAGGCTCGGGCTCTTCACACTTATGGCTCGATACCAACCGTGACGCCCCAAAATTAGGTATACGCCACCCATCTTGGGTCGCCACTTACATGGTACATAAATTCAAATACAACTTACTAATATAACTGCCGTATGCAATACGACAAAAATCGTGAGTTTGAATACAAATATTGTCTACTAGATATTAAACAAACTCAAAAGGAGTCCTCATTACAACTATTATCACACTATTTCACTGTAATAGTGAGGACTACTAATGCTATCCTCTCGACCATTACTTGCTCCTCGACTCGTCTCAAATATATGTTCTCATTTTTCAAGAGAACAAAGGAAAGAAAGGGTGAGCTCAACTAGCCCAAGAAGAAATATTATGACTAAGATAATGCAGAATAAATTATCATTAGCCTTCAACAGTGTTAAACTGATAAAATACAATTGACAACCAGCTTAACTGCAGCGGAATAAGCAATCCATTAAAAGAGTCAAGTAGAAAATAAAGTCTACTATCTTTTAGGTTTTAAAAGGTTTTCATCAATTTTTATCGCCGAGACTCGTTTTTTAATAATAAACCACCACATCTAATCATCCCTATACCACTGGCCAAGGATTTTCATCAAATTATCAATGGTCACGACTATACCGAATCACCCCCGGTCATAATCATACCAAAAACTATCCATCACCGCATTATGTGCCACTCGAGGACTTTTGTCACATCATTTATATCAAGTCATGATTATACCGAATGATCCTCGGTCATAATCATACTAAGTTCATCTATGCACGTAAGCCAAAGATAACATAATATAACATGAGGATGATGACAATGACATAGTAATTCAATAAAACAAGTTCAAGAATTATTTAATCCATGAATTATTAACGCCCAAATTGTCAACATGATATCGTTTCAGAGTAAAATTCAATAATGATCGTAAGAATATTTCCATGAAAGATATCGATGAAACGCAAATATCAAGGATATTCTACTAATTTCATGGAGTATAGAAGTCAAAGTTTTAACCAACTGGGTATAATAAAGAATGGAATAACAAAAGAAATCACCATGCATACGCAGATTTCAGACAGACAAAGTTATTCCAATGTAATAATAATAACGGAACCAGTCGTGAAATTCACACCAAGCGACAGGATGTTCCAATGTAATAATAAAGATGGAACTGCATCCGGTAAAACACACAGATAGGATATTCCAAATGAATGATAAAGACGGAACCAGTCCTGTAAAACACATACATGTGATGTTCCAACAGAATAATAAAAAACGGAACCTGTGTCCTAGGTGTAAAACACATGCATGTGATGTTCCAAATGTAATAATAGAAGAATGTCACCAAGTATAGGTAAACCAGCAGATACAAAGTTATTCCAATGTAATAATAAGCAATGGAATAACATAAGGATTTCACCAAGTATAGGGTATGTCCGCGTATACAAAGTTATGTATAGGGTATGCCACTTTTACAAAAGTTATTCCAATGTAATGATAATGAATGGAATAATGAGTTCTCTTCAAGAAGAAAGAATAACACCCTTACCGTAAAAAAGAACCTGAATATAGAAGTAGTGAAGTAGCGAGTAATACTTTCTTCTTCTTTCTATAATTTTCTCTATAGCTTTCTCTATAATTTTCTCTCTAGAGTTTCAATGAATTAAGTAAGAAAATAATGAAGGAATGAGCTTCTATTTATAGGAAAATGGAATGCATAGTAACTAATCCATGAACGGTCCAGATTGATTTACTTTTAATCGACGGTCCATATTTAAAGAAAAATCTTTTAAATAAAATATAATATATTCTATTTATATAAAAACATTTTACTATGCAAACACTATGCAATACTATGCAAAACACTATGCAAAAAACACTATGCAACACTATGCATAATAAAATATAATATATTCTATTTATAGAATAACTTTAATAAAGTATTCTATTTTATATAAAAGATGTTTCATTTTATTACGCTAATAATAATAATAAAACAAAACGCGTCATTATCGCTATAATAATTCATATTATTAATCAACAATAATGGAATCAAACCGAGTGACTTCTCACATAAGCATCAATAATCAATACCGGTGCTATTATGCAACCACACGACATCGTACTTTTACTAATGAGTAGTTCAACAAAGAACTACGGTAAAACTTCCGCCGTTATTTCAATAAAATATTTTGTCGTTTTTTCAATCCGATAATAATTTCATTATGGGGTCCACCAATGATTGAGTAGTTATGCGAATATCCCTCGCTAAACCTAATATTCTCCACCAATCGAATATAATATAACCACTTGCATACTTTTGCAAAATTTATAAATACTACCCATAACTATAATATTATCTTAAATTCACACCATAATATTAAAAATTATTTCAACAAAATTTAAATCTTTATTGATAAAATGGGGTCTCACAATCTCCTCCTTATGGAATTTCGCCCTCGAAAATTAGGTACGCACTGATATGATAAAGAGGTGAGGATACCTTGAATACCTTTTTTCGTTGAAAACATTAAATTCATTTTTGCAATCCTACCAAAGATATTCATTAACAATTCATCTTTGCACACCACAGCCAAAGATAACTTTACCACATCCATGAATTAATATTTCATTGAGACTCATTTCGATAATTAATCCATATCATCGAATCATCCTCGCACTACTGTGCCAAGGATATTCATTAGTATCACGACCACGAATTATCCATGCACTACTACCAAAGATAATCGTGTATTCATTAGTATCACGACCACAAATTATCCATGCACTACTACCAAAGATAATTGTGTATTCATTAAGTATCACGCACCACAAATTATCCATGCACTCACTACCAAAGATAATTGTGTATTCATTATATCACGACCACAAATTATCCATGCACTACTACCAAAGATAATTGTGTATTCATTAAGTATCACGACCACAAATTATCCATGCACTACTACCAAAGATAATTGTGTATTCATTAGTATCACGACCATAAATTATCCATACGACTACTACCAAAGATAATTGTGTATTCATTAGTATCACGACCACAAATTATCCATGCACTACTACCAAAGATAATTGTGTATTCAATTAAGGTTATGATTATACCAAACAACAACTCGGTCATAATCATACCAAGTCCATCTATGCACTACAGCCACGTAGATGACTTTCAACATAATATAAGAATGAGGATAATGGTATAAAGAATCAATCAAATGAGATAAAGGATAAATATTAAACATTTATAATATAATTTATCCAGATTCAAGAATATCCCCATGTTTTCAATCACTTAATAATCTCATAATCTAATAACATTAATATTATAATAATATTTTAATCACTTCTTAAATTTATAAACAATTCATCTCAATTGTTTACGCTTTACCATATAATGCATTTAATCATTCAAAATGCCATACTCATAAAATATCATCACCAATTATCAAATCCCTCATCAAAAAAAATATGCATATACTCTATATAGGATTCTCTAGCCATAAAATCCTATTTTCAACTTTGTTACTTCACATAACATATTTAACTCATATGTTCAGTAATTAAACTATTTTCATGAAAAATACCAAATTAGTCCCAAAATATTTCTTTTCTAGGATTTAGCATAATATAGTCCCATAATGAAAATATATTTTTCTGGAATTTTTAAAATTCATTTACTATTTTTCAAAAATCAATTTCTAATTAATTCCTTAAGAAATTAGCTACCTCAAGTTTAACTCCAAAATTCCCAAATCTTGGCAGGATCATACACATGTTAACGTGAGCTTCTAGTTTAAATTTCATGGTCATCTGAGTTATAGAACTCCGGTTATAGCATTTTTCATTTAAAAAACCTAAATATTGAAATAGTCATAACTTGCTCATTTTAAGTCAGAATGAGCTCATTTTTGGATAGGAGGTACTTTATACCATATACCTTCATGTCCCAAAAGGCCAGAATTTTTCTCATAATTTAAGTGGCCGAAACAGTCCCTTAAAGTTTCTGGGCAGTAAATTTTTTAGAAATTTACAGCTTTGGCCTCATTTGCTAAAAATCAGTCCACACAAAAATCTACAACACCTTTTCCAGTAATTCCACTTGGATTAGTTAGGTAACTCATAGATCTAACTCTATAACTTGACCATTCTCAAAAATTCAAAATATAATAGGAGATATGGTCAATTGAATTTCATGTTACGCTTTTTCACCAAAATCGATTTTCAACTCTTTGTGATTTCTAAGAAACTTTCATGTTTCATACACATACCAACCAACATAACTCATCATAAAACTTACTAATACTTCATATACCCATGATTTTATTATTCCAATGCTTTTATTATGACTTTCATCATAAACCACGTAAAGCTATTCATTTAGTTGAAGAAATATTTGAGGGTTTAAGAAATGGGTTTTTATCTTCGGGGTCAATACAAAATTTGATTTTACGTTCTAGGTAGGCTAGGAAGTCTTCAAGGATACGCCAAGAAATTTATTAATGATAGAAATATCATTCAAAATCACATTACTTCGTCCAAGACTTGGATAAGACGTCACATTGATACCAACTGTGACTTCTATCCCTTAACCTAGATAAGATCTCACAATGATACCTATAAACTTGCCATCTTCATTCACGACGTCGCCTACGTAAAGTCCGCGGCTTGGTGCATTTACACAAGGAAGTCAACAACGAAAGGATCGGGCTCTTTACTTATGGCTTGATATAACGGTGATTAACTTTAGGATTTGGTTACTTTGAATTCAGATAACAAAGTTGGTTAGGAATATGAAAGCTAACAACCTTACAAAAAGAATAATGAGTAGTTAATCAATCGCTTTCAAAAATTACCTCAAAGGCAAGTATTTTCAAAGTGATAAGATAGCGAGTAACGTGAAAGTGTTTATTTGAAACAACAAGATTAATAAACAATTGGAGGTAACGAAGGTTTCTCCCAACGAAGTTTCAATAGATAAATCAAAGTCTAATTTCTCCTGAGTCAAATTTAAACGTTGAACGCAAGTAAGAGAGATAAAAGAATGGGTAGAACAAGGTATCTAATAAGGTATAGACTTCGCAAGAATTTATAATTAACTAACCCGTGCTAACTTCGTCGGGTTACCCACTTTTTTGAGAAGTCACTTAAAACGCTCTTCCCGAAAACCACCGATTTTGTTTTGTCCAGTATCCGCCTTTGATGCCACTATCCCAAATTGGACTTGACTTCACTATACGATAAAATCGAGCTAAATGACCTTTCTCTTCTTAAAATTTCCACTTTATTATCTTTGCCATGATTACCAACCGGGAAGTGGTTACCATTCTTAGCATGATAATTTCCCCACGATGGTTATCATTGTTCGATAGCCGAATTGCCACCAAAGATGATTATTATCGTGTTGTTGGTCGTTACCTTTTGTTTTGAACCGAATCAACACTCTCATGTGCTTCATTGCTTATCTCAAGATTTTTAGGATGCCATTCTCAAACACCGTCACAAAACAAGGGTTAATTGACATTTAACAAATTATCCCTATATTCTACCCCAGACCAATCAAATACCAAATAAACTTAGGTAGTCATACTAGCATGAAGGAATTCCCGTCTCTCCCTCCTAGTTCTTATCTCAAGATCTTAGCCAGGATCATATCCTAAGCTCGATACCAATCATAACTCTGGACACCAACTTGTGTCAAGACTTCACATTGGTACTATCACCTGGAACCGAAAAGACGGCGTCCCCTACGGAGAGTCGGCTTATTGCATTCCCCATCAACAGGAAGTCACCAAATGAGAGGCTCGGGGCTCTTCACACTTATGGCTCGATACCAACCGTGGCGCCCCAAAATTAGGTATACGCCACCCATCTTGGGTCGCCACTTACATGGTACATAAATTCAAATACAACTTACTAATATAACTGCTGCGTGTATAATACGACAAAAACCATGAGTTTGAATACAAATATTGTCTACTAGATATTATACAAACTCAAAAGGAGTCCTCATTACAACTATTATCACACTATTTCATGTAGAATAGTGAGGACTACTAATGCTATCCTTCGGACCATTACTTGCGTTCCCCGGCTTCGTCCCGACTATGTTCTCATTTCCTGAAGAGAACAGTGAAAGAAAGGGTGAGCTCAACTAGCCCAGTAAGAAATATTATGACTAAGATAATGCAGAATAAATTATCATTAGCCTTCAATAGTGTTAAACTGATAAAATACAATAGACAACCAGTTTAACTGCAGCGAAATAAGCAATCCATTAAAAGAGTCAAGTAGAAAATAAAGTCTACTATCTTTTAGGTTTTAAAAGGTTTTCATCAATTTTTATCACGAGACTCGATTTTAATAATAAACCACCACATCTAATCATCCCTATACCACGGTCAAGGATTTTCATCAAATTATCAATGGTCATGACTATACCGAATCACCCCTGGTCATAATCATACCAAAAACTATCCATCACTGCATTACAGGCCACTGAGGACTTTTGTCACATCATTTATATCAAGTCATGATTATACCGAATGATCCTTGGTCATAATCATACTAAGTTCATCTATGCACGTAAGCCAAAGATAACATAATATAACATGAGGATGATGACAATGACATAGTAATTCAATAAAACAAGTTCAAGAATTATTTAATCCATGAATTATTAACGCCCAAATTGTCAACATGATCATTGTTTCAGTAGAGTAAAATTCAATAATGATCGGAAGAATATTTCCATAAAAATCTATGGATGAAACGCAAATATCAAGGATATTCTACTAATTTCATGGAGTATAGAAGTCAAAGTTTTAACCAACCTGGGTATAATAAAGAATGGAATAACAAAAGAAATCACCATACATACCAAGATTGCGATAGCATGACAAAGTTATTCAAGAATAATAATAACGGAACAAAGTCGTGTGAAATTCACACCGGCAGGATGTTCCAATGAATAATAAAGATGGAACCGGATCCGGTGTAAAACACATGATAGGATATTCCAATGAGAATGATAAAGCGGAACCAGTCGATTGTAAAACACACGAGCATGGATGTTCCAACAGAATAATAAAAAGCGGAAACCAGTGTCCTGTAAAAACACACGTATAGGATGTTCCAATGAGAATAATAGAAGAATGTCACCAAGTATAGGGTAAAGCATGATACAAAAGTTATTCCAATGAATAATAAGCAATGGAATAACATAAGGATTTCACCAAGTATAGGGTATGCAGCAGTACACGAGGTTATGTATAGGGTATGCCACTTTTACAAAGTTATTCCAATGTAATGATAATGAATGGAATAATGTAAGTTCTCTTCAAGAAGAAAGAATAACACCCTTACCGTAAAAGAACCTGAATATAGAAGTAGTAGAAGTAGCGTAATACTCTTCTTCTTTCTATAATTTTCTCTATAGCTTCTCTCTATAATTTCTCTCTCTAGAGTTTCAATGAATTCGTAAGAAAATAATGAAGGAATGAGCTTCATTTATAGGAAAATGGAATGCATAGTAACTAATCCATGAAGCGGTCCAGATTGATTTACTTTAATCTGACGGTCCATATTTAAAGAAAAATCTTTAAATAAAATATAATATATTCTATTTATATAAAAACATTTTACTATGCAAACACTATGCAATACTATGCAAAACACTATGCAAAACACTATGCAACACTATGCATAATAAAATATAATATATTCTATTTATAGAATAACTTTAATAAAGTATTCTATTTTATATAAAAGATGTTTCGCATTTTATTACGTTAATAATACGAATAAAACAAAAACGTCATTATCATTATAATAATTCATATTATTAATCGACAATAATGGAATCAAACCGAGTGACTTCTCACATAAGCATCAATAATCAATACTGGTGTGCTACTATGCAACCACACGACATCAGACTTTTACTACCGAGTAGTTCAACAAGAATAACCACGGTAAAACTTCCGCCGATTATTTCAATAAAATATTTTTGTCGTTTTCTCAATCCAATAATTAATTGCTAGGGTCCACCAATGATTGAGTAGTTGTATGCGAATATTCCCCTGCTAAACCGAATATTCCCCACCAATCGAATATAATATAACCACTTGCATACTTTGCAAAATTTATAAATACTACCCACAACTATAATATTATCTTAAATTCACACCATAATATTAAAAAATTATTTCAACAAAATTTAAATCTTTATTGATAAAATCTGGGGTCTCACACCACTTGATAAATTACCTAGCACTAAACTTACACGATCATTATATGCTCCCGCTCGCTAAGGATTCAAACAATGGTCGGTAGAGCAAGAAGGGTGATTAATTACCTTAATTCATGCAAACACATACATCATTCACGCCCCATAATTCTAGTGATTCACTTGGGCAAAATTAATATATGGTTAGATGTGGACACCGGCCAGCAGGTATAAAAGGTAAGCATAAATCAATGACATTATAGATACTACTCTTAATTCACGCTGCACAGATCATGCTCATAAATTAAGTATCTTAATTCTAGGAAATTAAATAAGGTAACTAGTCAAGGGCGCGAATCACCAGACCCTGCAGAGATCATGGGTCATGATCTAGGTAATCTAATTGGTTGATCTTAACGGTCCAATACATATTGAGAAATATGGTACTTGCTATTTATACATGACAACTTAAAGTGATTGACTTCCGGATTGGTTGGGCGAGCCTTGACAGCATGATATCACAGTTTATGGAAAACATAAATTACGCAATGTATATCACAATCAACTCAGACTACAAGATTGTTGCTAAGTAATTGTCTAACATATATATCGCAGTATCAAAACTGTGCAACGGATATATTCTCAGGATGCCTATATAACCAAAAACTGTTAAGTGTTAAGACACGAAAAAATTACACATAAAATTAGAGCATACAAGCCACAAAATTGTTTTTCATCGATTGCATTGAGTATAAGGGTGCTGCTTCAAAAACACTCGGGTAATATTCATCGTGCATATCATTTCATACTAGAGCCTTAAGTTGGTGAGTAATATATTTCTTGATCATTAGACCTCTAGTGTGTATTTTTCATTTTCCGTCTCAGTCAAAATTACATAGAAATCTTTGTCTCGAATTGCTAACTTCTTACAGTCAAGTTTAAGGAAAGCATAGGTGCTTGGGAGTGCATAGGTGCACAGGGAACACAGGTGTTGAATTATTGAAACTTGTATGATAATTGGAAGGATTTAATAAAAGTGAGTCTCCAATACTAGTTGGTATTGGACGTGGACTAGGCTTCTATTCTAGAGGGTAGTAGTTGAACCACGTAAAAATCCCGGTGTTGGTGTGATTGTCTTCTGTGACTCTATATCATATTTTCCATCCAACTGCCTGCATAAGTAAAATCAGTTAACTCAATAATATCCTGACTTGGTAATCCAGCTTGTTGCATTAAAAATAAGAATTGGACATAGTTTGTGCCTACACTTATTCAACCCCCCCCTTCTAAGTCTATCTATTTAAATTTCATTTGGTATCAGAGCTTGGCTCTACTTATCTTGGTCTTAAAGGTGACTTGTAGGGAAAGATTCTGACATGGCTCAACTTGGAAGCACTCACCACGAAGGACAATCAACAAACCGACCTCCACTACTCTTTGGAACTGAGAACTATAACTTCTGGAAATTTCGGATGAGGATATATCTAAAGCGAGACCCATGGGAATGGTGGGTGGTAGAGAATGGACCGGTAATCCCAAGGAAAGATGATGGTACTCCAAAAACTCTACTCGAGATGGACTCAACCAAAACTTACATGGTGTCATACGATTTAAAGGCAATGAACACTCTCCTCAGCGGCATGGTGCAATCTGAAATAGATAAAGTTTCGTCATATAACACATCAAAGGAGATTTGGGACACCTTAGTTGTAAGTCATGAAGGAACGTCGAAAGTAAGAGAAGTTAAGCTAAGTATGCTCATGCATGACTACGAATTGTTCAAACTAGAAAAAGAGGAAACGATCAAAATGGCTCAAGCTCGATTTCTGGTACTGATAAATTCCTTAAAGCTACTCGACAAGACAATCCCACAAAGTGAAATCAATCGTTAGCTACTTCGGGCTATGCCCAAAACGTTTGCATCTAAAATTACCACTCTTCAAGACTCCATCAATATCTCTTCTATGGATACATTAACTCTCTTTGGTGAACTAGAAGAATATGAACATCAATTGTTAATATATGATGACGAGGAAGAAGTTCCTCGAAAGAAAGTATTAGCTCTAAATGCAGGAACTGAAGAAGAACTCGAAAACAACTCGGATGATGAGATAGCCATGATATCAAGGAGACTTAAGGGGCTACTTCAAAGGAAGAATAAAAGGAAAAATGCTTTCAACACAAACAAATATAAAACCAAGCCAACCGAGGAAACATGTTTCGAGTGTGGACGACCAGGTTATTTTAAAAAGGATTGTTTCCAACTCAAAAACAAAGGAAAACAAGGTAACAAGGAGATCAAAAAGCACAAAGCGTTTCTAACATGGAGTGATGATGAAGAATCCGAAGTGGAAATAGATGCAAACGATGAACTAGCGCAAATATGCTTCATGGGAATTGAAGGTGAATCTAGTGAGGTAACTTTTTCTGATAGTATTATTTTGAAACAAGAAAAAGAAAAATTAAAAGAAAAAAAAACATGTACTTAAAAGATCTAGTAAACACTCTAATGAGCGAAGTGGAGGCACTCATAGATGAAAAGAAAGATTTTGAAAAATCTACACACACGAATGAGGAAAAGATTTTATCAGCAAAGAATGATTATTTAGAAAATTTCAATAAAGTTTTGTTCAACAAGGTTAAACAACTAAATAACGAAGTTGAAAAATTAAAAAAGGAGATAGAAATGAGAGATGTGTGCATTGATGCTTTTGGCGATGAATCTAGTAATAAAACTTCTCCAACTAATGACCTACAAAAGGAAATAGAGTCTTTAAAAACATCTCTAGCTAAATTTGTTCACGGGAAGAGAAATTAAATGTTATGCTAGGAAAACAAAGACCCAGTTACGATAAACAAGGCATAGGTTATAATCCAACTCATAGGAAAGAAGTTGAAATACTAAAATCTAAATCATCATTCAAATTGAATTATTGCACGCCTTTTACATCTTGCAAAAACTGTGGCATTAAAGGACACCTAGAAATAAACTGTTTAAGAAAGAAAAATTTAAGGAAAACCAGATGGATTAAGAAAAGTGATTTGATGCCAACTAACACAAGTGGACCAAAAAAGATATGGGTACCAAAAATATAAATTGTAATTCTCTCATACAGGTTTGCCTCAAAGCCAAAGTATCTCCTCAAAATTGGATCCTTGATAGAGGATGTTCACGTCACATGACGGGAGACAAATCTAAGTTCGTGGAACTAAATGTCAAAAAGAAACATGGAACTGTTACATTCGGTGATAATCGGTCATGCGAAATAATCGGGAAAGGAAAAATCGGTAATGGTAAGGTTAACATTAATAATGTCCATCTTGTTAATGGTTTAAAATTCAATCTTATCAGTGTGAGTCAACTAATGGATAATGGACATCAAGTAAAATTTGAAAAAGATAAATGTACAATTTCACATGGTACTAACAATGTTGCTCTAGTTGCCCAAAGGGAAAGGAATATATATACTCTTGATTTTGAGAAACATGAAGAAGAATTATGTCTTGCAACCATTCAAGATGAAGCAAATCTATGCCATAGAAGGATGGGACATGTTCATATGGATCTAATCAAGAAGTTGTCAACAAAGAACCTAGTAAGAGGATTACCCAAAATGAATTTTGAAAAGAAAGGTATCTGCGAACCATGTCAACTTGGAAAACAAGTAAGAACGTCATTCATAGCTAAAAACATGGTATCAACTTCTTCTCCCTTACAATTGCTTCACCTCGATTTATTTGGACCTGAAAGGCAAGCTAGTCTAAACGGGAAATTCTATGCTTTTGTAATAGTCGGCGATTTCTCTAGATATACATGGGTATTATTCCTTAGAACAAAAGATGAGGCATTTAAGGAGTTTGAAAAACTGATTAAAAATTTAGAGACCAAATATAGTCTTAATCTTATTAGAATCAGAAGTGACCATGGTACCGAATTTCAAAAAGAGTTTATTACATTTTGTAATCAAAAAGGAATATCCCATGAATTTTCAGCACCTAGAACTCCACAACAAAATGGAGTGGTAGAAAGGAAGAATCGAACACTGCAAGAAATAGCTAGAACTCTAATTCAAGAAAGCAAACTTCCTAAGAAATTTTGGGCCGAAGCTGTAAACACAGCATGTTATGTGCTAAATAGAGTATTAATTCGTCCAATTATTCTAAAAACACCATATGAATTGTTAAATAATTGGCTTCCTAACATAAGTTATTTCAAAGTGTTTGGATCTAAATGCTTTATTCTTAACACTAATGGAAATTTAGGCAAGTTTGATGCTAGATCATATGCAGGAATATTCATTGGCTACTCACAAAATAGTAGAGCATGTCGGATTTATAATGTGCAAAAGATGTGTATCGAAGAATCTATACATATTAAATTTAACGAATCTAACCATGATATTCCAAAAGAAAGAGAAGAAGATGCAGGAGAATTAGAAATTGCTGCCAATCCAGCCTACCAGATAAAGCAAAACAGCAAGATCATGGAATCAATCCAGGAAGAGGAAATAGAAGAGCAGCAGGACCTAGACTCTATCCAGCAAGCTGAATATGAGAATCAGGAGCATATCCAGCCAGCTAAAATGGATGAACAACAAGACCACAATTCTGAATCTACTAAAGAAGTCATACATGATATTCCACTTCCAAAGTCAGCAAGATATATCAAAAACAATCCACCTGAGAACATTATTGGAAACATAAACGACAGAGTTATGACAAGAAGAAAAGCACAAAACATGTGTGCTTTCATAGCATTCCTATCCCAAATCGAACCAAAGAACGCCAAAGAAGCCATACTAGATGAGAGCTGGCTTTTAGCTATGCAAGAAAAACTTCAACAATTTGAAAGATGTCAAGTATGGGAATTGATACCCTGCTCCAAAAGATGTGTCCATTATCGGAACTAAATGGGTCTTCAAAGACAAACTTGACGAATACAGAACAATTACGAGAAACAAAGCGAGATTAGTTGCTCAAAGGATACAATCAACAAGAAGGAATAGACTATGAAGAAACATTTGCTCTAGTAGCTCGCTTGGAGTCTATCCGTGTCCTACTAGCATTCGCATGTTTCAAAAAGTTCAAGCTACACCAAATGGATGTCAAAAGTGCCTTTCTCAACGGATACATAAATGAAGAAGTATATGTAAAACAGCCACCTGGATTTGAGCATGACAAGTTCCCACATTACGTATACAAACTTAAGAAGGCACTTTATGGACTCAAACAAGCCCCAAGAGCTTGGTACAAAAGATTAAGTAAGTATCTCCTATCAAATGGGTTCATACGAGGTAAAATTGACTCCACTCTGTTTATTAAACGTCAAAATAAGGATATTATCTTTGTACAAATATATGTAGACGATATAATATTTGGTGCTACTAATAATTTCCTTTGTGAGTGGTTTTCCAAATGCATGCACAAGGAGTTTGACATGAGTTTGACAATTCATTCATCAAACCAAGTATACAAAAGAGTTACTAAAGAGATTCGGATTTGACAATTCAAACTCAAAGACCACACCAATGAGTACATCAATAAAACTCACAGCAGATGAAAAAGGTACAGAAGTATAGGTAACAAAATACAGAGGTATGATTGGATCCCTACTTTATTTAACTGCTTCTAGACCTTATATAATGTACAGTCTGTGTCTATGTGATTGGTTTCAGGACAAACCCAAAGAATCCCACTTACAGGCCGTTAAACGAATTTTTAAATATTTGAGTGGTACGACAAATTTAGGATTGTTCTACCTAAAATGCGATAATTTTGATCTAATGGGATATTCAGATGCTGACTATGCAGGTTGTCAAATAGACAGAAAAAGCACAAGTGGTGCATGTACATTTTTGGGACAAAGTCTTGTCTCATGGCACAGCAAGAAACAGACGTCAGTTGCTCTATCCACTACAGAGGGTGAATATTTAGCAGTAGGAAGTTGCTATTCCCAAATCTTATGGATGCGTCAAACATTATGCGACTTTGATATTACTTGTGAAAGTGTGCCCATATACTGTGATAATACCAGCACCATAGATATTTCAAAAAATCCAGTACTACATTCTTGCACAAAACACATAGAAGTACGTCACCATTTTCTTAGAGATAATGTGTCCAAAGGTTTAATAAGATTGATATTCATTCCCACTGAACACCAATTAGCAGATATCTTTACAAAACCTTTAGGAGAAGACCGATTTTATACATTAAGAAGAGAACTAGGGATGTGTCTGATATAAACACAATCTGCATGAGTTAAGGAAAGTAGACAGTCACGGAATATCTATAGGCCATAATGACACTCATTGAATCTGCCCAAAATCTTCATTCCCAAAACACAGCATCACGTCTTCCCAAATCTCGGTAACACATGTCTTTAAAAGGTAAACTCCACTTTACTAATTCAAGCCATCCCTCTCTTCATCGTCTGCACTTATCAAACCTCATCACATTCTTTCCCGTCTCCCTAACCCCAACCGCAAAGATGAAAACATGAAGAACCAGACAAATACATGACGACTCAGAGGACGAGATATCTCTATCGTCGTAACCTCTTCATCCCACTACTTCTCGACGCCTGAAAAGGAAGCAGCCATCGGTCCAAACCATCTCCAGCGACTCCTCTCCAGCTGAATCTGAGGCTAGTCTACCCTCTCCTCCACCGATTGGGACCTCCACGGCCACTAAACGAAGAATAATCAAGGACCCGTTGAGAGTAATATGCACACAAGCCAATCATGTTTGATGATAAAGCATATACTTTGTAACAATCTTATTCATTTATTAATAAAAGTATTAATTTATTAAAGACTTTTAAGTATCTACATGATGCTGTTTTATAATATGTGATAAACCCATAGTTTTAAGCAATGCTTTTAGAATAATGATGATGATCATTCTAATGAGATCTAAATTCTTAGAAAGCTTAAAACTAAAATAGTTCCCAATCATTGGATTACTAAATTGGGAATTAGTGAATCCGGATAGATTGGTACATACGTTGCTTGCTCATTGGATGAGGATGATTGATCTCATGATCATTTGTGTGGAGACACTAAAGCAAGTATGTAGGTGCTTATTAGAGAATAAGTTCATTGAACGTGGCTCGCTAAGATTACCTAATGGAGTTTTACTTGCCTGTCAATAGGAATTCCTGTAGTGATAGTAGTACAAGTGATCCTTGGACTTGAGATCATCATAGTATCTTGTGTATGATGAGTTATACTTTGACTTATTCCTTAAGACCCTTAGGGTATATCAAAGGGTATGATTGGGTATAATAAGTTGTACATGGAGATAATGTATGATCAATAGAGAATCTACAACTTCTAATAAAAGAAGAGAAATGTCCTATGTGATTCGATAAATGACAACCCAAAGAGTCCTCGGGTTAAGGCAAAATGAAATTAGAAAGGAGTTTCTAATTTGCATTATTTGGAGTTGTGCATTTAAGGATCGAAATACATAAAATTAAATAAAATAAGACTTTTGTATGGTGGAAGGATTGAATTGTACGGTAACTATTTACTCAAAGGTTCTTTAATGATTAATGTTGAAATCTATATTATCTGGAAAGTCGTTGATCGATAGGGAGGCTTATCCCTATTCTAGAATAAATATTATTTATTTAAATAAATTAATTACTTAATTTATTTATTTAAATAAGATTAGAATTGTTTCTAATTGATTTATTCACAACTAGGTTTAATATGGAGAACCTAAAGGGTCACACCATAAAAGGAAGAATAATTATTTAAGAGGTTAATGGCATAATCGTAATAATATGTTAAGTATATTTAATTTAATCTATGGTGATAGAATAAATTAAATAGCTTAATATTTATTATTTAATATTTTAGAAATATTAAATATAAATTAATAAGAGGAGTCTTATTAATATTATTACAATTATTATTATTTTAATTTCTAAAAGAGTTTAGGAATTAATTTAATATAAGTATTCTCATTTATTCCTAATAGGATTAGGAGGGAAAATTAGTTAAAGGAGTTTAATTAATTATCCCTAATAAAATTAGGGAGCTTAATTAATTAAAAGAATTTAATTAATTAAATAAATCCCAATTCATTAATTGTTAAGGTGGGTTGCCCACATCTATAAATAAGAGGAGTCTTATTATGGGTGAGGGGGTTGTTGACTTTTACATATACGTAATAATTCCAATTTGTTGGAGAGTACACTCTTTTTCTATAGAGATAGAAAAACTAGGGTTTAGCCAACCACCCATCTTTTTGAATCTTTATTTTTTTCTTGGTGGATCACCTCTAGAAGGCCAAACATATGGGTGGCTAACGTTGATCAAAGGAAGGAACCAAACCCGGTGGATTCAAGTTGAACGCGAAAGGATTTGGAGGTGAACTTGTACCTGAGGAAGCTCGATCTTCAAGGGTATAATTTTATTCTTTATCTTTTCGTTTAATTAATAATTGTGCATAAAGGGTGATCCGGGTATATGGTTTGTAAAATTTTAAACTCTGATTTTTACACGTTTTCGCACTTTTATGCAATTTGATTGCGTTCTTGAATATTACAAACCTAACAGTGGCATCAGAGCCAAACTTTTATGCCAATTATTAATTATTTTAATTTAATATCTATATTGATATATGTTTAGAACAATTTAATTGGGCATAATTTTATTGTATAAAATTTAATAAAAAAAAAAGAAAAAAGAATGGTGCCAAAAAAATTTTATTCCGAAAACCGTGAATTACTTCTAACCGCACGGATATAAAGGTCACGCTTTTTTTTTTCCATACTGCAAAGCTCCTTATAAAAATTTATATATGATATAAACCTTAATGATTATAATAATCATTAGCTTGTAATGATTATAGTAATCATTAGCATGTAATGATTAAAGTAATCATGACCATGTTATATAAAAAAAAAACCTTAATGATTACAATAATCATTAGCTTGTAATGATTATAGTAATCATTAGCATGTAATGATTAAAGTAATCATGACCATGTTATATAAAAAAAAACCTTAATGATTACAATAATCATTAGCTTGTAATGATTATAGTAATCATTAGCATGTAATGATTAAAGTAATCATGACCATGTTAAAAAAAAAAAAGGTTACACGTTTTTTTTTTTTAGGGATCAGGAGTTGGGTTTGACGCATGCATAATATATGTAATAAGAATCCAACTTCTACATTATATATATATATATATATATATATATATATATATATATATATATATATATATATATATATTTTAATCATTTTATAATTAAATAAAAGTTTATTTAATTTTAAAATAAAGATATTTTTTAATTTTAAAATAAAAGTTTATTTTAATTTTAAAATTAGATTTCATGCTAACTAATTAGAGTTGGAATTGGATTTCATGATAATTAATTGGAGTTGAAATTGGATTCCATGTTTCCTAAAATAAAGGAGTTTATTTGTGAATAGGAAAGTGAATCCATGTTTCCTTAAATAAAGGAGTTTATTTATATATGAAATAAGATTTCATATTATTCAAAATAAAGTAGTTTATTTGTGAATAGAAAAAAAAATCGTGTTTCCTTAAATAAAGGAGTTTATTTAGATATGAAATAAGATTTCATATTATTCAAAATAAAGGAGTTTATTTGTGAATAGGAAAGAGAATCAGTGTAGTTTTATTTTTACATGGAATTGGATTCCATAATTAATTAAAATAAAAGAGTTTATTTTGATTAAAATTTTGATTAAAATAAAATAGTTTATTTCATTCAAAATTGGATAAATTAAAATAAAATAGTTTTATTTTGATTTAAATTTGGATTAAAATAAAGGAGTTTATTTTGATTCAAAATTAGATTTTATACTAACTAAATTTGCCCATTAAATGATATCAATATATATATATTAAATGTTTATTATTCATAACGATGAATGTTATTTATTGATGCATATGATGATGTGTATGATAATAAATGGGATTGATTATGGACTATTGACCAATGTGATTGGATTTTATTTTAGTTGGATGCATGAATGTATGAGTTTTATTAAATGGGGTCTGCGTGCACCTCGTCTTCTCTAATTTTTTCTTAATGTAAACTCTATCTCCTCCTATGTACTTCCCTCGATCACGATCAAGGTTTCTATTTATTTTAAATAGTTTTGTAATAGGAATAGTTAGAATTAATTTTGAAAAATTGGAGATCAAGGAGCAAGGAGCGCCTTGAAGACCCAGTTTGTAATGGAGCCCGGATTAAATGTAATAGTTATATTTAAATATTATTTTTGCACCCTAGGGTTTTGAACCTTTTGGTTCACTTGGTGGCTCTAGTGAACCAAACTAGAATAAAAGTTCATAATCAATCCGGGTAGAATATAGTATTCTATATATGCATGCTTATACTATATATATTATATATTATGCAAACATGCTTCGCATGTTAATTAATACGACGCGTATTTTATATATATATATGCAAACATGCTTCGCATGTTAATTAATATGCATGCTTAGCATGTATAAGCATGCATATATATAGTATTCTATATATGCATGCTTATACTATATATATATTATATATTATGCAAACATGCTTTGCATGTTAATTAATATACGACGTATTTTTATATATATATATATGCACGCCGCTAAACAAGATGAGATAAATTAATAACAAACCCCTCAATTTTTATATTAAGTCCTAAGCGTTCAAAGATATTTGGAATATCGAGCGTCAGCCTTCTAGCATGATAAAATTAATAGAGTATTAAATATTTAATATGAGTTTGTTGTGTCACCACAAGGAAAGTATTAAGTATTTAAGATGTTAATTTATCACATTTGATGCTTATAAAGAAAATTGAATAATATTGTTTTGTTGTGTCACCACAAGGATGATATTTTTCTTTTTGAATATATGGAGTGCTAGGTCGGACTTAACTTGGATAATTTTGATTCGAATGTGCCACCACTTGATCAAAATAATCTAAGAGGCAAAAGAAAAGGAGTTGCATAGTTGATGTAATTGACAAAAGTTGTCTACCTATTTATTTATATATAGTTTGTTGTGTCACCACAAGGCTATATACATTTGAAATGGGATCCTTATTCTCACTAGCAAATCTTTAATTAGATTTTGCGAACTATATAAGTGAGGGTAATATAGTTTGAAGAAAATAGTGGGAGATACCAATTTAAAACAAGACCTAAATTATTTTGGTAATTAATAAAAGAATGTATGTTAAAATGTTGTTAAATACAAATTCATTTACAAAATTTTACAATGTCTAAATTACTATCACTGCGAAGCATATTAGATGCTAAATTAACTGAATCAAGAATTAAGCGGATTGGTTAAGGAATTTGAAAATAGTTCTCATAGTTTGAAAAGCTATCTTATGTCCTTAATACGCCTATCCCTGCAATGGTTGCAAACAATGCCTCTGAGGAAGACATTGCTACTTTTAGAAAATGGCAAGATGATGCACAGTTGGCTCAATGCATCATGCTCGCATCTATGAGTAACGAGCTTCAGCGTCAGCATGAAACTATGGATGCTCCTACTATATTCCTTCACATCAAGTAGTTGATGGTGAGGAAAGTGGGGACCGATAGATATCGAGATATCTAAGGAGCTCTTCCGATCTAGAATGGGCAATGACACTATAAATACGGATAAAAAGTTCTTAACATAATCAATTTGATTGATCAATTAGGATAACTCGGTTTTGTCATGGATGGAGAGTTGAGCCAAGATTTGATCTTGCACTCACTCCGGACTCCTTTCACAATTGTTGTGAATTTTTCATATGAACAAGCTAGATATCACCTGCTGATTTGCTTAACATATTAAAAAAATGTTGAGAGTCACTTTCCAACCAAGAAAGATCAAGTCTTACTAGTAGGGGCCAAAGGATCTTCCGAAAAGAAGAACGATTCAAAGAAGGTAAATAGAAAGGCATAAACAAAGGATAATAAGAACAAAAGCGACACGGATAGCAAAGGAGCTTGCTTCCACCGCAATAAGCCACGGACACTCGGAAAGAAAGCTGCGAGAAGTATCTTGCGAGAGGCTAACCAAAGAAGCTTAGTGAAGTTTGGTTATAAATACAAATTTGTTCATGATTTAAAATAAAATTTTCTTTAAGTCAAGGTTCTACTTGGGTATTGGATACCGACTTTGGTTATCATAAATATAGATTTATGAAGGGACCAAGCGAAGTAAAAAGCTAAACAAATATAAGTAATCCTATGTGTGGGAAATGAAGCAAAGGTTCTTTGTATTAGCCATAAAACTTATAGTTTAGCACGCTTTACCGCAAATCTATTAAGTCAATAAGTTGTTATTGTATTCCAGTTCTGTTGGAAACATTATTTCCATTTTATTATTGGACAATGAAATCTTTGGTATTATAATTAAGAACAATTGTTGTTCTATTTATAATAATAATGTTTCAGTATAGAATGAAAAGATTACTTAATGGATTTTGTATACTTGACTTACGTGAAAAATTATTTTGTAAATTGAACAAACTAGTATAAGAAAAGGAGATGATCATTCAAAGAGTTGAATGTATGTATTTGTTGAAATACAAGTGTGAATTATTTGAAAGGTTCAAAGAATTCAGAAGTGAAACAAATTGGCAAAGTATTAAGATTCTTTGATTAGATCAAGGAATAAATACTTGAGCAATAAGTTTCTAGATCATCTCTAATGGTTTTCTCATAATGGACGCCTCTCGACACGTAATAATTGATTGATGTGTATCGAAAGGAAAAATCGTACCTTGTTGGACATGGTACGGTCCATAATTATTTTACCGACATTCCAAAGATCCTTCAGGATCATGTCCTAGAAATGGTCGCATATCTACGAAAAAGGTAACCTCAAAATCAAGCCCCAAGACTCCATAAAAGTTATGGACGGGGAGGATTCTAATCTTAAGTATGTTAAGATAAAGGGTTGTCCAACTTATGTGAAAAGGTTTCAAAAGATAAGCTTGGGACAAGATTTGACAAGTACAGATTTGTGGGACATCCTAAAGTAAGTTTAGGGTATATGTTCAATAATCCTATTTAGCAAAAAGGTGTTTGTTGCGAAACACGCTTCCTTCTAAGATAAAGATGTTTATCATTGAAGGGGCTAGTGGGAGGATTATAGATCTTGAAGAATTCAGGAACCACAAAACATTATAAGTCAAATAAGAGGAACCTGTAGATAGACCTATTGTACCACAACCGAATCGTAAATGTGAAATAGTACTGAAGATACCTAGGAGGTATGGATTCATCATGGATGATGATGATGAGGTACGCATCATAGAAGATGATGATCTAGAGTTACATACGATGAGGTAAGAGTTCTAGTGTGTACAAAAGGGTTAGTGGGAGCGTTATGACATTTCTAGTATTATATATTGATATACTACGGATAAGGAATAACATGTCAATGCTACAATCAGTAAAGATAAAGTTGTCTAAACATTCCTCCATGAATGGTTTGGGAAGAGTATCTTAATTGGGGATAAAATCTATATAGATAGATACAAGAGGATGCTCGACTTAACCCAAGGAACGTATATTCATTTGATGCTAAAGTCGTTTAGCATGGCAAACTCCAAGAGATGTCTCATGTCGATGAGCTATGGAGTGTATCTCTCTTAATAGTCTCCACGAGACTCGAAAAGAGAGGTCGCATGAGTGACAATCATGTATGCAATGAAATGTACGAGACCTGATGTTGATCAGTCATATTATGGAGAAGTTCACTATGAGTCAGTGAAAAACATCTTAAAGTGCTTAACTTAGCACTAAGGATGTGATCATATTCATGGTAGGTCTAAATTAAAACTAGAGGGCTTAATGAGACTCAAGTTTTTCGAGACGACCAAGATGATGAGAAAATCCACTTTAAGGTAAAGCGTTATCTTGAACAATTGGTGCAAATGAATGGGAAAGGTTCCAAACAAAGAAAGAGTTGCTAGTTTAGTGATAAAGACAAAGTATATAGCTATAAATGAAGTCGCAAGTTGATTGTTTGGATTAAAAGTTCATTACTGTAACTAGGAATAGTTCTAAGTCTCATCTTGGATCTAAACATGTGTTGTGGCACTTTCATTTGATTATTAGAATCATTGAAAGATGGGAAATCACTATAGAGATAGTGGACTCTCATGAACAACATTACATATCCATTAACTAAAGCTTATCCAACAGCAGGATAATCGTCACTTAAAGAAGAAGAGTATAAGATACAATGGCGATTGGCTTAGTGCAAGTGGGAGATTGAAAGTAATATGCACACAAGCCAATCATGTTTGATGATAAAGCATATACTTTGTAACAATCTTATTCATTTATTAATAAAAGTATTAATTTATTAAAGGCTTTAAAGTATCTACATGATGCTGTTTTATAATATGTGATAAACCCATAGTTTTAAGCAATGCTTTTAGAATAATGATGATGATCATTCTAATGAGATCTAAATTCTTAGAAAGCTTAAAACTAAAATAGTTCCCAATCATTGGATTACTAAATTGGGGATTAGTGAATCCGGATAGATTGGTACATACGTTGCTTGCTCATTGGATGAGGATGATTGATCTCATGATCATTTGTGTGGAGACACTAAAAGAAAGTATGTAGGTGCTTATTAGAGAATAAGTTCAATCGAGCGTGGCTCGCTAAGGAATACCTAATGGAGTTTTACTTGCTGTCAATAGGAATTCTATAGTGATAGTAGTACAAGTGATCCTTGGACTTTAGATCATCATAGTATCTTGTGTATGATGAGTTATACTTTGACTTATTCCTTAAGACTCTTAGGGTATATCAAAGGGTATGATTGGGTATAATAAGTTGTACATGGAGATAATGTATGATCAATAAAGAATCTACCACTTCTAATAAAAGAAGAGAAATGTCCTATGTGATTCGATAAATGACAACCCAATAGTCCTTGGCCAAGGCAAAATAAAATTAGAAAGGAGTTTCTAATTTGCATTATTTGAGTTGTGCATTTAAGGATCGAAATACATATAATTAAATAAAATAAGACTTGATTGAAGGTAATTCCATGTCTTATATTTAATTGGGACATTGTATGGTGGAAGGATTGAATTGTCTACGGTAACTATTTACTCAAAGGTTCTTTAATGATTAATGTTGAAATCTATATTATCTGGAAAGTCGTTGATCGCTAGGGAGGCTTATCCCTATTGTAGAATAAATATTATTTATTTAAATAAATTAATTGTTTAATTTATTTATTTAAATAAGATTAGAATTGTTCTAATTGATTTATTCACAATAGGGTTTAATATGGAGAACCTAAAGGGTCACACCATAAAAGGAAGAATAATTATTTAAGAAGTTAATGGCATAATCGTAATAATATGTTAAGTATATTTAATTTAATCTATGGTGATAGAATAAATTAAATATCTTAATATTATTATTTAATATTTTAGAAATATTAAATATAAATTAATAAGAGGAGTCTTATTAATATTATTACAATTATTATTATTTTAATTTCTAAAAGAGTTTGGGAATTAATTTAATATAAGTACTCTCATTTATTCCTAATAGGATTAGGAGGGAAAATTAGTTAAAAGAGTTTAATTAATTATCCCTAATAAGATTAGGGAGCTTAATTAATTAAAAGAATTTAATTAATTAAATAAATCTCAATTCCTTAATTGTTAAGGTGGGTTGCCCACATCTATAAATAAGAGGAGTCTTATTATGGGTGAGGGGGTTGTTGACTTTTACATATACGTAATAATTCCAATTTGTTGGAGAGTACACTCTTTTTCTATAGAGATAGAAAAACTAGGGTTTAGCCAACCACCCATCTTTTTGAATCTTTATTTTTCTTTGGTGGATCACCTCTAGAGGCCAAACATATGGGTGGCTAACGTTGATCAAAGGAAGGAACCAAACCCGGTGGATTCAAGTTGAACGCGAAAGGATTTGGAGGTGAACTTGTACCTGAGGAAGCTCGATCTTCAAGGGTATGATTGTATTCTTTATCTTTTCGTTTAATTAATAATTGTGCATAAAGGGTGATCCGGGTATATGGTTTGTAAAATTTTAAACTCTGATTTTTACACGTTTCCACACTTTTATGCAATTTGATTGCGTTCTTGAATATTACAAACCTAACACCCGTCCCGTAGCTCTCCTCCTCTGACGGTAAACCCTTTCTCTATCTCACTGCATGATGTTCTTGATGATTTCTTTAGAGGTCACAACTTTGAACTTAGGTTTAAATCATCCATATGTCACAAAACCTTTGTCTATGAAAAATCAATAGACATTTTTTACTATCAAAACTCACCCCTGCACCGTCTTTTTGAGTCATGTGGTCTATCCTCTTTAAGCACTCCTCCTTCGGTCGCTTATACAAAATTAGTCCAGCAGTTTTATACAAATCTTGAGAACAATGGTGATTGCTACACCTCCTTTGTGAAAGGGAAATCTCTATTTTTTACAGCCATGGACTTAGGTAGTATTCTGTCCATTCCTTACACCAGTGACTGCCACTTTACTCTCAAAAGACCAATCTCTACTCCTCTATCTCCCTTAGTCCAGCTTCGCATTGTGTTGGATGACCCAACAGTCTCCTCTGTCACTCTTCCAAAAACCACCGAAGTGTCTCCCCTTGTCATTGTCCTTCACAAACTCTTATGCTACAACCTCCTCCCCCGTCTAGGTGGTGGAGCAGACTTCACGTATCAAGATTTAGTCCTCGTGGCGTTAATAATGACTGGCCAGCCTTTTAACTTCTCCCTCATGATGCTAAAACACATGATCCATTGCGTTAAACACTCCAAAAAATGTCTGCCCTACAATTGTTTCCTTACCAAACTCTTCACCCATTTCCAAATCCCACTCGATGATGAAGGTTGTATCTACTTGACTAATTCCATAGACTCAAACTATCTCAAAGGGGCTCATCTCACCTTGCTTAAGGGAAAATTCATCCGTTTGGTTCCCAATACACCTAAACCCATGCCTCCTACCTCCCTGCCCCCTACCCCTGAGATTTTGACGCTCCTTCACACCATAGCAGACAATCAAGCTCAAATCAGTTCTGATGTCAAAAACATCCAACTCCGTCTCTCCAACCTTGAAAAAGGTAAACTGCCAATCCGTTGTGATGATCTCCAAAACATGTTTCATGAATGTCGAAGATGAGTTTATTGACCTCAAGTCGGCTTGATTTGCGCACACCGTGGCAATGGTTGAAGCCCTCCAACGCAAGATGAATCGCAACGCCTGTCAGCTGAGCACGGAACTCAAGTTCATCAGCAACCAAGTTGGAGCTCTGGGTCAGTTTACCGAGCGACGCATGAATGACCTGAGTGAGGAGCTACAAGCGGACCAAGTCCAAGCGCGTCTACCCGACTGGCCCCAATGCAATTGGATGGCTGAATATCAAGGTGATTTTCTGGATCTGCCATTACCTCCTCCTACCTTCATTGCTCGACCCCCCAGATTTGCCAATACCATGTCCTTGGAAGAAATCATGCACCCCTGACTTCACCGCCCCTACTTCATAGCTCGCGAGGCCGATCATGTCAACCTTGAGGAGGACGATGCTTAGTTTCACTTTCCCTTTTTGGCATTCCTGGCCCTCCTTTTTGATGGATGCCAAAGGGGGAGAAGACTTCTGTTTTTAGTTTTAGCCCACTGCCCCCAAAGACAATTTTTTTAACACTATGGTTTAAAAGTTTTTTGTTAAGACTATTGGGTTAAACTTGTTATTTGATGAATGATGGATGCTTTTCATTACTGCAGTTCTATGCTTCTACTTATCATGTTGAGGCCTAACCAGTACTTGCAGTGTTGATCAAAATACTGCACATATGCAGTACATGGTATGCATGAACTAAGGGGGAGCTATAACTCTCCTGAAGTGGTGTATAGTCTTAAGGGGAGCCATATTTATTGTGTTGTCATCATAAAAAAAGGGGAGAATGTTGACTTATGTCACACTCCATGTTTTGATGATGACTCAATTATTTCTCTAATCAATGCCATATTATTTCAGGGAAAGATATGGAACTTCAGAAAACGTCAAGGAAGAAATTACAAAGCCAAGACATCCTTGGAGAAAGAAAAGCATATTTGCAAATTTGAGTCCTAGGAATATATGTAAGATCTTAGCATTTATTACTTTCCAAAATAAGGCTCTAGGGCATGTGCATTACATAATTGCATTCTCATACTTGATGCCACTTGATAAATTACCTAGCACTAAACTTACATGATCATTATATATGCTCCCGCCGCTAAAGATTCAAACAATGGTCAGAGAGCAAGAAGGGTGATTAATTACCTTAATTCATGCAAACATATACATCATTCACGCCCCATAATTCTAGTGATTCACTTGGGCAAAATTAATATATGGTTAGATGTGGACACCGGTCAGCAGGTATAAAAGGTAACCATAAATCAATGACATTATAGATATTACTCTTAATTCATGCTGCACAGATCATGCTCATAAATTAAGCATCTTAATTCTAGGAAATTAATTAAGGTAACTAGTCAAGTAGCGAATCACCCGAATATTGCAGACATCATGGGTTATGATCTAGGGAATCTAATTGGTTGATCTTAACGGTCCAATACATATTGAGAAATATGGTACCTGCTATATATACATGACAACTTAAGCTGATTGACTTCCAGATTGGTTGGGCGAGCCTTGACATCATGATATCATAGTTTATGGAAAACATAAATTACGCAATGTATATCACAATCAACTTGAACTGCAAGATTGTTGCTAAGTAATTGTCTAACAGATATAACGCAGTATCAAAACTGTGCAATGGATATATTCTCAGGATGACTATATAACTAGAAACTGTTAAGTGTTAAGACACGAAAAACATACACATAAAATTAGAGCAAACAAGCCACAAAATTGTTTTTCATCGATTGCATTGAGTATAAGGGTGCTGCTTCAAAAACACTCGGGTAATATTCATCGTGCATATCATTTCATACTAGAGCCTTAAGTTGGTGAGTAATATATTGCTTGATCATTAGACCTCTAGTGTGTATTTTTCATTTTCTGTCTTAGTCAAAATTACATAAAAATCTTTGTCTCGAATTGATAACTTCTTACAGTCAAGTTTAAGGAAATCATAGGTGCTTGGGAGTGCATAGGTGCACAGGGAACACAGGTGTTCAAATTATTGAAAGTTGTATTGGTATTGGACGTGGACTAGGCTTCTATTCTAGAGGGTAGTAGTTGAACCACGTAAAAATCCCGGTGTTGGTGTGATTGTCTTCTGTGACTCTATATCATATTTTCCATCCAGCTGCCTGCATAAGTAAAATCAGTTAACTCAATAATATCCTGACTTGGTAATCCAGCTTGCTGCATTAAAAATAAGAATTGGACATAGTTTTTGCCTACAGTTATTCAACCCCCCCCCCCCCTTGTAAGTGTATCTATTTAAATTTTGGGTGTAGGAACCCCAATCATACTCTCCAATATGGTCCACATGATGCGTGGCGCTGATCAAAGCAAATGACACCATAGAAGAGTTATCTGCTATGAAATAGCCTCTAATGATCATCGGGAATAATCGCCGAAGAATGCGATCCCTGACTCTGACATCATCGGGCATGGGCTCACTCAAAAGCCCGCTCATAGCATCTACGCTCAAAGGACCTGAACGGACAGTCCTGCCTTTGAGTGCCTCCACCGGAACTCCTAACAAGGATCTGATGGCAGTAGGGTTAATATTAGCCATGCAAGGCACTGGCTCCCCTCCAAACTCCATACTTGTGATAAACCGCCAATCCATCGGCGTCATCATCACCTCGCAATCCAGCAGATGGAGTGACTGAGTCTGATGAAACCATCGCTCAGACAATGCCATGAGGTAACCCCAGGGACAACGACGGGGAAGGATGGAGAAGAATGCCTCGAATCCCCAATCTTGCACTACTGCTCTATAATCAGGATAAAGAGCCTAATACATGGAGTGTAAACTAAACCAATTCCCTCGAGGCTGTGTGAAGCTGGGAACCTGCATAAAATGCAGATTAACATCAAAGCCCTTTAATCTTCATCAATAGGAAAGAAGGAAGATCAAGATCTAACGTCATACCTCATTAGCATGCAAGTACATCGAGGGATGTCTGCTCAAATCACCCAGAAGCTCTGGGTTTGCCACCTGAATACAAGGGAGCTCCCTACGGGGAACATGTGCAGCAGGAGCGGGATCCTCAATCGGAATAACCTCATCCTCGTCCTCAGCGTCTGGAATATCAACCCGGACTGGAAGAATCACGGCCTCAACCAATCGACGAGGCTATCTGACAGAACGAGGTCGAGGCACTTCAGAAGCCCTCCTCCGTATAACAAAAGTGGTCCTACGGGAACTACTCGGCTGATCCGGATCCATAATATCTGGACAACAAGTCTCCAAATCACCTCATAAAGGGTGTGGTATTTCCTTACCTGGAGCTTTCTAGAATGCATTTTATGACTATATGCATGCATGCATTTAGTTTAACATATAATAGAGTTAAAATGCATGACTACCCAATGCCTATATTTTGAAAAAATTTGCCATAGTCCCCTTTGAAAATAAGACTATCCACATGCACATAGGCATATCTAGGTGGCCATTCAGTAGCACACCTAGCCCCCAAAGTCATATACAATATATTCATTAAAAATCAAAATCATCCATGCATAAGGTTAACCTCAATATCAGGAGTACTTTGCCTTTCTACCTTTTGCTCATTGGACCTCAAATAGGACAAAAAAATAGTAGAAAAAGGTGGTGCCATTTTGTCTGTCTCAAAAGTCAAATTTTTTCACATCATTATGTTTAGCATGGTTTAATACTAACCTTTACTATGTTGAATATTTTTTATCAAGTCATTTGTGCATACGTAATCACTACTATGTGTTTAGATGCATTTCATGCGATAACTCAAATTCCAACGGATTAAAATTGGAAAAAATACATGCATACGTTACCAGGATAGTGCAAAACACTTGTACGGTGACAGAATTTGCAAAAATTAGCCCGAACTTAGTAGATCTAAAGGAGGCTCTCGGATTTTCCTTGGCAAAACAAGTTGAAAGTGACTTGTGTGACCAACCTGCTAGATTATATCATCCACGGTTGGCCGTAGGCTCATCTGTGACGGAAGCAGGTGTACCTGCGGCACCCCTATGTGGGCCCCACCCCTCCGGCTCGATCCAGTTCGAGTTACAAAGGAGTTCTTATGGACTAGAAAGGTCAAATTGGGAATAAAAATGCCACGCGATTGAGCAAAATAGCATACATTCCTGGTCTTCTCAGATGAAACTTTGACTCTGTGCATCACTCATTGGTAATCAACCGAACATGAGGTATACCCTGCCAATGGTCTCATTTGTTACAAATCACATCTGGCAATACCTTGTACAGGTCCAATGCCGCCAACTCCAGGTCATTACCCTAAAAGATCAACGTAATCCCCAACGGGGGTTATAACGTGAGTCCCCGACGGGGGTTACAACGTGAGTCCCCGACGAGGGTTACAACGTGAAGGCCCGACAGAGGGTTACAACGCACATTCAGCCGTTGACACACATATAAACAAAGGTCAAGCAGCCTTGACGTTATCTCAGCCGATGGCAACTAAACCTATCAGCGCTCTAGAGCTATTCGAGGATTTCATGCTCTATTTCTCATATTCCCCAGCGGATCCCCGGCGGGGGTCCCAACGCAATGTTCCGTTGATTCACATGTCAGAGAAGGTCAAGCAACCTTGACAATCTACCCACAGAGTATCAGTCGTTGATTCACACATCAGCGAAGGTCAAGCAACCTTAATAGTCTATCCCATAGGGTTTTCAGCCGTTGATTCACATGTCGGTGAAGTACACATCAACGAAGGTCGGGCATCCCTAACAACATTTGTTGTTGGCAGTAAATTCAACAGTATCTTGACATGTCCTGGCGATGACAACCAGGAAAGGTCAATGTTATCAATGAGGATCGATGATGGAATGTGTTATACACATCCTCAAACAGGCCAATCTTTATCCCCACATATCTCTTATACATAAGAGGTACATCTTCAGGATCAAGTCATTACCAAAGACCCATGAATTTGGTAATAACCCCAACATCAACATCCTAACAGATGAGATTACACATTAAATTTGGTCATCATTGCCAATCCCCAGTTGAAGCAACAGGGTGCCAACAATCATCCTCAGCATGTTGGGCTACAACCCCATACGCATGCATCATACATTTGCATCATGTTGCTACATAGAGTACCATATTTGTCCTTTCGCATTTCAAGTGTCTAGGATTCTTTATCCTACCCATGCATCGCCATGTATGAGTATGATAAAGAGGGGCATCTGTAGACACTCAAAATTTTTTGTACACTTGTCACTAACCTTACAGTAGGGCAGATTTGTCTTTCAAGAGGGAACCCTGGAAGACAGTTCATATTTGTAAGGCCCGAGAATTTCAAATTTTGAATGAATTAAATTTTTATTTGATTATGTGGATTAAATAAATTTAATTGAGTTATTATGTGAGTAAGATGTTCGAAGGTCGTTCTATGACCTAGAATGTATGGATGTGGTAGTATTCTGGCTTTGTGCTAGAATTAATTGTTGAGAATTATCAAGACAAAAACGAAGGTTTTCCGAGAATGTTTGCGTAAAAACTCTATTCATCCGATTGCGTTTGGAGCTAGGGTTTGAGATTCTGAGAAATGCGTGATAATAGAATACGAAGATAGTATAGAATATTCAATAATAATTCCATTATGGAAAACGAAGTTTTTGCTTGCGGACGTAAAACCTAAGGGTTTATGAAAGAGGTTTCCGAAAGGGAAATGCAATGCGTATAGTCGTTTGGATATTATACGTATGAAATACAAGTATTAAATTAGTATAAATATGAGTATGGTATAAAGAATAGTAAGACGTATAATATGAATATCGTATGAGTATTAGACGAAGAGATTACGTGAGTAATACGCGTAGAATACAAGTCGTATTAATGGAGTATGAGTTAAAGGTTTGGTATAACTTAATTGGACTTAAACCAATAACAATCCCAATGAATTATATGAGAAAGCCCAAGTTAAAGCCCAACATTTATTAAAGTCAAGCCCAATACAAAGAATTGAACTCGTGGGTCGATCCAGTGGGTTATGGGATGGGTTAAACCCATGGGGCAACCCATGGGGTGATCCACAAGGGAGTGGGCCGGCCACTTGGTGACCAAGCAAAGTGACAACTTGCTCACCAAGTACTTTACTTGGTGGCAAAGTTGACAAAGGAAGTGGAATAGTATGGAGGTGGGGAGTCGGACATTTTTGCCCTCACTTTGGTTTTCTATATATACAAAGCTAGAGTTGGCATTTTGTGGTTTTACAAAGCTTGTCCAAAGATATAGAAAGAGAGAAAGAGCTAGAATCATATAATCCTTCTACTTCCAAGCAAACCAATAGGCGTTTATCAAGAACGTGAATTACTTCAAAGGTAAACTCTTATAAACCGCAATCTTCATCTTTTTCGATTTCTTTCTCGTAGAAGAATCGTAGATTGGTGGAGCATGTTTATTGAGGAGATATAAGGATGCCTATTAATGACCAAATCATTGATAGGTCATGACCAAATAGAAATCGCAAATGTTTACGTGAGTTAAAAACCATAAACGTCTTGAACATTAACTTAGTTATTAATGAACGTTTTAAAAACCGTTATAGCTAAGGAATGTGCCTATTGTTTGGTTAGGATGACTATGATGAATCAATGGAGTTTTCCATTTGATTTGGCTTATAGAACACGAGTAACGAAGTTATGGCAAATTTTACGAAAATAGACGTTAAACGTCGAAAACATAAAAAGCCCGGATTAAAGGCCAAAAGTCGTCGTGTGACTTAAAAACATTGGTTTCCAATGTCAACATATGAGATATGGTAATTAAGAGTCGTTGGCGAAAGAATCGTCGCATTCCGACTTATAACGAAGAAAACGAGTATTGAACGGACGAAAACGTTAAACGAACACTTAAAAATGAACTTAAAGATGAGTTCTGAGTTAACGGAATCGAAAATATGAAATTCATATATGAACACGTAAAGGATGTGATTTGTGACTTATAGGCTTTCGAATGGGTCAATTCGAATGTAAAACAAATAAATTAGGAAGCCGGGAGTTTCATTAGGAAACCAAACTGTGTTGGCCAACTGATGCACAGGCTTGGCGCCATAGCGCCAAAACTAGTATAAAGTGGTGGCGCCGTAGTGCCAAACTCGGACGAGTACCATCGTTAACTTTCATGCCATGGCATACTAGAATACATAGGATGTCGTCAAGCGGCAATGCTTGATGAGAAAAATGTTGACCAAGTTAGGTTTTGTTCCATTTGAATGTAGACCTAAAGTAAGACATTGAAGTTACTTAATATACATGATAATACTTACCTTAAATCACTTATAAGGTGTTAATGTAAGAAGATCTAGTAAGGTTTAATAGAAATTAAACGAAGAACGCGAAGACGTAATAAGTAAACCGTAAATGACGTTCAACGTTGGTATTTAACCAATAATGATCGAATATCGGTTAAGGACGTAAGAACATTAATGAGACATAACAAAGTATAGGAAGTCGAATCGATTTTAATAATGAAGTTAATTTGAATAAAATAGAAGAGAAAGAATTTGGTTAGAACCGTAAAGTTAGTTTGTTTGATAACTAATTACAGTGTGCTATATGAATATATCATGTAGATCCTGTAAAGACTGAGAATAGTTGAATTATATATTTGAAGACGCTTGAAGGCAAGTCTTTCCTAAACGCTTGTCTAACCTTCGTGTTAGCCAAGTTTTACGTGATGCATGTTAAACAATGCATGAATGATTTTAAAGAAAGAGTCGATGCCTGTTTTAACTCAGCTAGACTAATACTGAAGAGTTGATTAATTTGTTTACAAGTCTTTCGATATAGAACTGTTAACGCTATCCTATGCCAAGTATTTGGTACGGATGAGAAGGTAAGTTGTCTATGTACAAACAAAAGTATTTTTCATTGATTATTCGATGGGCACGTGAGGTTGCCAAATGTTGAACGTAAATACGTTTAATGTAAGAGTGTTGATCAACATAGAGTACAATAGGTCGATCACCTAGAAGTGCTCGTAAGTAAAGACGGGTGGATGGCCTTAGTGCCGAATATCCTTTTCAAGTATGAAAACGAAAAGAGTATGTTCATGGTCTATTAATCGGTTTATCATTCCTAAGCTATTCTATATACTTTGGAATTGTTGTTATGACATGAGAAGTACTAGTCAAATGTTTTGTAGTGCTTTATAGACAATCGTTCAAATATGGAATTAAAGCATGAAAATGTTATTCTGATATTCATATGATTCTTTGTTAAGACTTGCTGAGCTAGTTATGCTCATTCTTGCTTGAACCATATGTTTGCAACTAAAGCCGAATGAACTAAGAGTTCTAAGAGAGATAAGGGCAAGGCTAAGATGGAAAATTAATCGTCCTGTAATAGACTAGTGTATTTGTATGTAATATACTCATGAAGAACAATGAATGTATTCGGTTAATGAACCTGGGAAAGGATTTATTACAAATGTAATATAAAGATAGTAATTAAACTCATTTTATTGTTATCTCAATGGAATGATTGTATGGATTGTAGCATCGTGGAGCACCATCTGCCGGGTTAGAAGATACCCAGATTTGGGGGCGTCACAGGTTGGTATCAAAGCAATAGGTTATAAAACTTAAGGGGGGGAAGAACCTTAGGCTAATAACCTCGTTAGGAAAGGAAGAGTCCGAAGAAAGTTAACTCGAGTCAAATGAGTTAATAAGGTATTGAGGAAACACAGTACCGAAAGAGTTAAAAGATGGAAAGTAGCCCTAAATGGATTAAATGTGATTTGTGCTTATATTATTGTGTGTTATGTACTAATCAATTTGTTATGTGTTATTGTAGATGTCAATCGATAGCCTAATGTATAGGGATATACATGTGGTCAGCGAGGAGTCTGTGAACCGAGTTGAGACAGTACATGTGCCTATAGCAGACATACCGGTAGTGATTCTAGAAGAGTCAGAGCCCGAGGAATATTACTCGGAGGAGGATTATTCTGAGGAGACCATGGGAATAGCATCATATTTGAATATGATGATTGATGTGGAGGATGATATGGAGGTGATATCGATTAATACAGTGATGCCTACCCTAGAGTCGACACCTACAGAGACTATGAAGGCAATGTACCTCTCAGTGCTTGATCGTAACGTGCAACTGCACAATATGGTGCAGCACCAGAAGGAAGAGATCACTGATCTCTATGGAGCAAAAGAGTCTGCAGAGTCAGACTATGAGATAGAGCATGATGAGAAAGTGCTCATGACTGACAAGGCTAAGGACTATAAGAACGAGGTCGTAGAACCGTGAAAGCTGGTTGAAAAAACCGGAAGATAAAGAATGAATCATATATAAATGACGGTCATACGCGAGATTTCAAGCTTAAGATATCTTGTTATTCTATTGAGTCAGAGACAGACTTGACATACTATAAGTCGAGATATTGTGTCGATACTGGCAAACCAGAAGCATGAGAATGCTGTTAGGCAGTATTAGGAGTAGTATGGTAAATACTTTTGCGTAGTGACGTAAAACCCTCTTTTGTATAATTAAAGGGTAGTCTTTTTGTAAATCCCAATTTTTGTAAAAGTCAATCGTGGGATAAATATGTAATAGCTTTTGGGCTATGGAAAGCAACTTGTAAATAGTTTTGAACTATAAAGAAGCATTTTAATATAAGGAAGTTTTTATTTTAAATTGCTTTGTTGTGTATGAGTTTTTGTTCAGTTGTTTGACGGCTAATAAAGAAGTAAGCAAATAAGTAATGATGTACTTTATTTATTTAATCAGAAATGCCGCCAAGAACAAGGCAACGTAACCAAAAGGAGGAATCACATAACGATAGCATTTAACCAATGCAAGAGTTCGTTAATTTATTAACGGCTGCATTTAACCATGTTGGGGGTAGAGCACCTGTAGGACCTAGGGTAGCCCGAACGACTACCTTTAAGGAATTTAAGAGTGTAGGTCCACCCGAATTTAAGGGAACAACGGACCCAATGGAGGCCCAGACATGGGTCAAGGAAATAGATAAGGCATTTGTTATTACAAACGTAGCTGTGGCCCAAAAGACTTCTTTTGCGACCTGTATGATGAAGGGGGAAGCCAACTACTGGTGGGAGGCTCACCGTGGTGAAATTTGGAGTGGAAGGCATTACATGGGAACAATTTAAGAAGGTATTCTTGAGAACTATTTCCCTACTAGCATGCGAGGAGAATGGAGATTAAGTTCCTAGAACTTAAGAAGGGGGACATATTTGTTCCCCAATCTGTGACCAAATTCGGTGAATTGGCAAGGTTTGCTCCACACCAAGTGGACACGGAGGAGAGGAAGGCTCGTAGGTTTGAGCAGGGCCTAAAACCCTGGCTCTATAGTAGGATATCGATTTTTTAGAGTGCTTCATATGGGACCATTCTGTAAAGGAGATAATAGCGGAGGGTGGTAGTGAGGCGTTGACCCAATACCACAAAGATAGAAAGAATAAGAGTAAGGGAGAGGGAGGAAATAAGGCAGAGGTTGCCAGTGGTAGTGGCAATATGCCTAAACGAAAGAATTTTAACCCTGGGAATATTGGGGCAAAATAAGGGGATCCTAAACGGAGGATGGAGGCATGTAAGACATGCAGTAAGACTCATCTGGGAGTCTGTCTGAAGGGGAAGACCGGTTGTTATAACTGTTGGCAGGAGGGTCATACATCTCCCAACTGTCCTAATCCTAAGAAAAACCTAGGATGTTTTGTTTGTTGGTCGGTGGACCACATGGAAAGAATTGCCCGAAGAAAGGGGCGGAGGGTAGTAAAGGTTCTGGTAGTGGTAATTTGGCCATTACTGGACCAACACCATCAATGGGTAGACCCTCAGCCCGAACATTTAATATGACAGTCCAAGATGCGGTTGCATCAACGGATGTAGTAGCAGGTATCATTCCAGTCAATGAAATAAATGCTTACGTGTTATTTGACTCGGGTGCTACTTGTTCTTTTATAGCATATGGATTTGCTCAGCAATTAGGATTAAATCCTAAAAAGTTAGAAATACCTTTAGAAGTTAAGGTAGCAAACGAGGAGATAATTTACATTGAATACATTCATAGGAATTATTTCGTAGATATCAGGGGTAATAGATTATCGGTAGATCTTTTACCGATAAGGTTAAGGGAATTCGATGTGATTCTCGGTATGGATTAGTTAATTAACCATAGAGCAATAATAGACTGCTATAGAAAGAGTGTAAACCTAAGGCTTTCTAAGAAACCTGAGGTGGTGTTTTATGGAAATAAATCACCAGGACGTTCTTGTTGTCTAACCATGGCACAAGCTAGGAAGATGTTGAAGAAGGGATGCAAGGGTTATCTGTGTCATGTGGTGGATACCCAAAGAGTGGGAACATCATTGGAACAAATAGCGGTAGTTCAAGAATTCACGGATGTGTTTCCTGAGGATTTACTTAGTATTCCGCTAGATAGGGATGTAGAATTCGTGATTGATTTGTTGCCGGGTACGACACCAGTTTCAAAGGAACCATATAGGATGGCACTAGTTGAGATGAAGGAGTTAATGGTCCAGTTACAGGAACTGTTACATAGAAAGTACATTCAACCGAGTATGTCTCTGTGGGGAGCACCGGTATTGTTTGTAAAGAAAAAGGACGAATCGTTACGACTTTGTATCGACTATCGAGAGTTAAACAAGTTAACGATTAAGAATAAATACCCGTTGCCCAGGATTGATGATCTACTTGATCATTTGAAAGGGGCAAAGTATTTTTCTAAAATAGATTTGCGCACGGGGTATCATCAACTGAAAGTGAGGAAGGAAAATATACCTAAGACGGCGTTCAGAACTTCGTTATGGGAATTACGAGTTTTTGGTTATGCCGTTTGGGTTGACGAATCATGACCCGCATTCATGGATATGATATGATGAGCAGTGTTGAGCGATTATTTGGACAAGTTCGTCGTAGTGTTCATTGATGATATTCTAGTCAATTCTAAGATGCCAAAGGATCATGCTGAACATCTAAGGATAGTGTTGGAAACATTACGGAGGGAGAAATTGTATGCGAAATTCACTAAGTGTGAATTTTGGCTCGAACGAGTGCAGTTTCTAGGACATGTTATAGACAAAGATGGCATATCCGTAGATCTAGCGAAGGTGGAAGCGGTGAATGAGTGGGAGCAACCGAAAATGCGAACCGAAGATAGGAGTTTTCTGGGGTTAGCAGGATACTATAGAAGGTTCATTCAGGACTTTTCTAAATTAGCTACTCTGTTGACAAATATGACAAGGAAGTCGGTGAAGTATGTATGGACAGAAAAGTGTGAGCATAGTTTTTAAGAACTAAAAAGGAGGTTGAGTGAGGCACCTGTATTATCTTTACCAAATGATACGGGGAATTTTATAGTTTATAGCGATGCTTCGCATAGGGGACTAGGTTGCGTGCTTATGCAGCATGGCAAGGTCATTGCGTATGCATCACGTCAGTTTAAGGATTATGAGAAGGTATATCCTACTCATGACCTAGAATTGGGAGCTGTAGTGTTTGCTCTAAAAATATGGAGACATTATTTATATGGGGAAAAATGTAAGATATACACGGACCATAAAAGTCTGAAATATATCTTCACATAGAAGGAGTTGAATATGAGGCAGAGAAGGTGGTTAGAGTTGATAAAAGATTATGATTGTGATATCTTATATCATCATGGGAAGGAGAATATAGTAGCCGACACGTTAAGTCGGAAGGGTAGAGAAAAGATATCAATGTTAACAACTCAGAATGAGTTAATAACAGAGATGGCCAGGATGGAATTAGAAGTTAAGTTGCCAAGTGAAACAGTAGAGATATTATTCTCAATAGAGACTCGACCAACGATAGTGGAACGGGTTAAGAAAGTACAGATAAGTAATGAAGAATACGAGCGTGTAAAAAAGATAATGAAGGATGACGTAAAGACTAAGTATAACCTTGATAAAGAAGGTTTACTTCGTTTTGAAGGAAGAATTTGGGTTCCAAATAATTTCGAATTGAAAGAAGAGATTATGTGTGAAGCCCATAGTTCTAGGTACTCGATACATCCTGGTAGTACTAAGATGTGTCAAGACCTTCGTCAGAACTTTTGGTGGCCGAACTAAAAGTAGTATGCACACAAGCCAATCATGTTTGATGATAAAGCATATACTTGGTAACAATCTTATTCATTTATTAATAAAAAGTATTAATTTATTAAAGGCTTTTAATTATCTACATGATGTTATTTTATAATATGTGATAAACCCATAGTTTTAAGCAATGCTTTTAGAATAATGATGATGATCATTCTAATGAGATCTAAATTCTTTGAAAGCTTAAAACTAAAATAGTTCCCAATCGTTGGATTACTAAATTGGGGATTAGTGAATCTGAATAGATTGTACATACATCGTTGCTTGCTCATTGGATGAGGATGATTGATTTCATGATCATTTATGTGGAGACACTAAAGCAAGTATGTAGGTGCTTATTAGAGAATAAATTCATTTGAGCGTGGCTCGCTAAGGAATACCTAATGGAGTTTTACTTTACTGTCGATAGGAATTCTGTAGTGATAGTAGTACAAGTAATCCTTGGACTTGAGATCATCATAGTATCTTGTGTATGATGAGTTATACTTTGACTTATTCCTTAAGACCCTTAGGGTATATCAAAGGGTATGCTTGGGTATAATAAGTTGTACATGGAGATAATGTATGATCAGTAAAGAATCTACCGCTTCTAGTAAAAGAAGACAAATGTCCTATGTGATTCGATAAATGACAACCCAATAGTCCTTGGCCAAGGCAGAATGAAATTAGAAAGGAGTTTCTAATTTGCATTATTTGGTGTTGTGCATTTAAGATAATTAAATAAAATAAGACTTAACAGTAATTCCATGTCTTATATTTAATTGGGACATTGTATGGTGGAAGGATTGAATTGTACGGTGACTATTAACTCAAAGGTTCTTTTATGAATAATGTTGAAATCTATATTATCTGGAAAGTCGTTGATCGCTAGGGAGGCTTATCCCTATTGTAGAATAAATATTATTTATTTAAATAAATTAATAGTTTAATTTATTTATTTAAATAAGATTAGAATTGTTCTAATTGATTTATTCACAACCGGTTTAATATGGAGAACCTAAAGGGTCACACCATAAAAGGAAGAATAATTATTTAAGAAGTTAATGGCATAATTGTAATAATAAGTTAAGTATATTTAATTCAATCTATGGTGATAGAATAAATTAAATAGCTTAATATTTATTATTTAATATTTTGAAATTATTAAGTATAAATTAATAAGAGGAGTCTTATTATTATTATTACTATTATTATTATTTAATTCCTAAAGGAGTTTGGGAATTAATTAAAAAAAGTACTCTCATTTATTCCTAATAAGATTAGGAGGCTAAATTAATTAAAAGAGTTTAATTAATCATCCCTAATAAGATTAGGGAGCTTAATTAATTAAAAGATTTTAATTAATTAAAATAAAACTCAATTCCTTAATTGTTAAGGAGAGTTGCCCACATCTATAAATAAGAGGAGTCTTAATATGGGTGGTGTGGTTGTTGACCTTTTTCACAACATACGTAATTTCAACAGTTGGGAGAGTACGCTCTTTTTCTATGAGAGATAAAAAAAACTAGGGTTTAGCCAAACACCCATCTTCTTGAATCTTTCTTCTTCCTTGGTGGATCACCTCTAGAGGGCAAACACTTGGGTGACTAACGTTGATCAAAAGAAGTAACCAAATCCGGTGGATTCAAGTTGAACGCGAAAGGATTTGGAGGTGAACTTGTACTTTAGGAAGCTCGAATCTTCAAGGGTATAATTCTTATTCTTTATCTTTTCGTTTAATTAATAATTGCGAATAAAGGATGATCCGGGTATATGGTTTTTAAAATTTTAAACTCTGATTTTTACACGTTTCCGCTTATTTTGTGCAATTTGATTGCGTTCATGAATATTACAAACCTAACAGTGGTATGAAAGCCAAATCTTTATGCAAATTATTAATTGTTTAGATTTAATATGTATATTGACATGTGTATAGAACAATTTAAATGGGCATAATTTATTGTATAAAATTATTATTCTTTTATAAAAAGAAAAAAAACAAAAAAAGAAGAAGGAAAAAAAAAAGACAGTACAATGTTACAGTTCCATGATTCGCATGATAATCCATTCGCGTGGCAAGCCGTAATCCATTAGCGAAAATCAGTATGTTGATTTCCTGTTGCTTCATCCAAGGATTTCTATATCATGATTCCTTAAGATTATATATATATATATATATTTCTTAACTATTTTATAATTAAAATAAAAGTTTATTTTAATTTTAAAATAAAAGGTTTATTTTAATTTTAAAATTAGATTTCATGATAACTAATTAGAGTTGGAATTGGATTCCATGATAACTAATTGGAGTTGAAATTAGATTCCATGTTTCCTTAAATAAAGGAGTTTATTTAGATATGAAATAAGATTTCATATTATTCAAAATAAAGGAGTTTATTTGTGAATAGAAAGAGAATCAAGTATTTCTTAAATAAAGGAGTTTATTTAGATATGGAATAAGATTTCATATTATTCAAAATAAAAGAGTTTATTTATGAATAGAAAAAGAGAATAGTGTTTCTTTTAATAAAGTTTTTTTACTTGGAATTTGATTCCATAATTTATTAAAATAATGGAGTTTATTTTGATTAAAGATTTTGATTAAAATAAAATAGTTTATTTTATTCAAAATTGGATAAATTAAAATAAAAGAAGTTTATTTTAATTTAAATTTGGATTGAAATAAAGAAGTTTATTTTGATTCAAAATTAGATTTTATGCTTAACTAAATTTGCCCATTAAATGATATCAATATATATATTGAATGTTTATTATTCATGAGATGAATATTATTTATTGATACATATGGTGATGTGTATGATAATAAATGGGATTGATTATGGACTATTGACCAATGTGATTATATTTTATTTTAGTTGGATGCATGAATGTATTGATTTTATTAAATGGAGTCTGCGTACCTCGCCTTCTCTAAATTTTTCTTAATGTAAATTTTATCTTCCTCCTATGTACTTCCCCTTGACTGTTGATCAAGGTTTCTATTTATTTTAAATAGTTTTGTAATAGGAATAGTTAGAATTAATTTTTGAAAAATTAGAGATCAAGGAGCGCGTGAAGACCCGTTTGTAATGGAGTCTGGGTTTAAATGTAATAGTTATATTTAAATTTAATTTTTGCACCCCTAGGGTTTGACCTTTTGGTTCACTTGGTGGCTCTAGTGAACCAAACTAGAATAAAAGTCCATAATCAATCCAGGTAGAATATAATATTCTATATGTGCATGGTTATACTATATATTTTATATATTATGCAAACATGCTTCGAATATTAATTAATATAACGCGTATTATATATATATATATATATATATATATATATATATATGTGTGTGTGTGTGTGTGTGTGTGTGTGTGTGTGTGTGTGTGTGTGCTGCGCGCTTAACAAGATGAGACAAAATAATAACATGAAAATAAAATCCCTCAAATTTTTATATTAAGTCCTAAGCGTTCAAATATATTTGGAATATCGAACGTCGCCTTCTAGCATGATAAAAATAATAGAGTATCAATTAGTTGTTATAAGTTTGTTGTGTCACCACAAGGCTTATCTTAATTCTTTGAGATGTTAATTTTATCACATTTAATACTTATAAAGAAAATTGAACAATATTGTTTTGTTGTGTCACCACAAGGACAATATTTTTCTTTTTTGAATATATGGAGTGCTAGGTTGGACTTAACTTGGATAATTTTGATTCGGATGTGCCACCACTTGATCAAAATAATCTAAGAGGTAAAATACAAGGAGTTACATAGTTGATGTAATTGACAAGAGTTGTCTACCTATTTATTTATATATAGTTTGTTGTGTCACCACAAGGCTATATACATTTGAAATGGGATCCTTATTCTCACTAGCATATCTTTAATTAGATATTGTCGAACTATATATATTGAGGGTAATATAGTTTGAAAAAAATAGTGGGAGATACCAATTTAAAACAAGACCTAATTTATTTTGGTAATTAATAAAAGAATGTATGCTAAAATGTTGTTAATTACAAATTCATTTACAGAATTTTACAACGTCTAAATTACTATCACTGCGTAGCATATTAGATGCTAAATTAATCAGACCGAATTACTCGGATTGGTTAAGGAATTTGAGAATAGTTCTCATGGTGAAAAAGCTATCTTTATGTCATGTCGCCTATCCCTACAATGGTTGCGAGACAATGCCTCTGAGAAAGAGATTGCTACTTCTAAAAAGTGGCAAGATGATGCACAGTTGGCTTAATGCATCATCCTCGCATCCAAGAGTAACGTGCTTAAGCGTCAGCATGAAACTATGGATGCTCCTACTATATTCCTACACATCAAGTAGTTGATGGTGAGAAAAGTAGGACCGATAGATATCGAGATATCTAAGGAGCTCATACGATCTAGAATGACCAGAGTGACACTCTGATCTGGATAAAAGTCCTTAACATTATCAATTTGATTGATCAATTAGGACAACAGTTTTGTCATGGATGGAGAGTTGAGCCGATATTTGATCTTGCACTCACTCCGGATTCCTTTCACAATTGTTGTGAATTTTAATATGAACAAGCTAGATATCGGCCTCATTGATTTGCTTAACATGTTAAAAATGTTGAGAGTCACTTTCAACCAAGAAAGACCATGTCTTCTTGGTAGGGGCCAAAGGATCTTCTCAAAAGAAGAGCGATTCAAAGAAGGTAAATAGAAAGGCAAAAACAAAGGATAATAAGAACAAAAGCGTCACGGATAGCAAAGGGTTTGCTTCCTTTGCAATAAGCATAAGACCTTTGGAAAGAAGCTGCAAGAAGCATCTTGCAGAGGATAATGAGGAAGAAGCTTAGTTAAGTTTCGGTTACAAATATTATTTTGTTCATAATTGAAATAAATTTTTCTTTAAGTCAAGGTTCTACTTGGGTATTGGATACCGACTTTGGTTATCATAAATATAGATTTATGAAGGGACCAAGCAAAAGTAGAAAGCTAAACTAATATACGTAGTCCTATATGTGGAAAATGAAGCAAAGGTTGCCACATTAGCCATAGAAACTTATAGTTTAGAAATGCCAACGGGCAAATATATTAAGTCAATAAATTGTTTGTATTCCAGTTCTTGTTAGAAACATTATTTCTATTTTATTGTTGGATAATAAAAACTTTTGGTATTATAATTAAGAACAATTGTTGTTCTATTTATAATAATAATGTTTTTATAGAACTGAAATATTACTTAATGGATTTGGTGTACTTGACTTACATAAAAATATATTTTACAAATTGAACAAACTAGTATAAGAAAATGAGATGATCATTCAAAGAGTTGAATGTGTGTATTTCTTTGAAATACAAGTGTGAATTATTTGAATGGTTTAAAGAATTGAAGTGAAACAAATTGGCAAAAGTATTAAGATTCCTTGATTAGATCAAGGAATAAATACTGTATACAATAAGTTTCTACATCATCTCAAATGGTTTTCTCATAATGGGCGCCTCGACACGTGATAATTGATTAATGTATCTGAAAGGAAAAATCATACCTTGTTGGGCATGGTGCGGTCCATAATGATTTTATCGACATTCCAGTATTCTTCTAGGGTCATGTCCTAGAAATGGCTGCATATCTACGAAAAGGTAACCTCAAAATTCAGCCCCAAGACTCCATAAAAGTTATGGACAGGAAGGATTCCTAATTTGAAGTAAGTTAAGATAAAGGGTTGTCCACCTTATGTGAAAAGGTTTCAAAGGATAAGTTTGGGACAAGATTTGATAAGTACAAATTTGTGGGACATCCTAAAGTAAGTTTAGGGTATATGTTCTATAATCCTACTAAATAAAAGGTGTTTATTGCGAAACATGCTACCTTCTAAGATAAAGGTGTTTATCATTGAAGGGGCTAGTGGGAGGATAATAGATCTTGAAGAGTTCAAGAATCACAAAACATTATAAGTCAAATAAGAGGAACTTGTAGATAGACCTATTATAACACAACCGAAACGTAAATCTGGAATAGTATCGAAGATACCTGGGAGGTATAGATTCATCATAGATGATGATGATGAGGTACGCATCATAGAAGATGATGATCCAGTTACATACGATGAGGTAAGAGTTGTAGACACTCAGAGAAATGGATTGAAGCAAGTTTCTCAAATATGGAACATTCATTTTGATGAGACAATCAAAAGAGTTTGATTTTATCAAAAAACAAGAATGAACCTAGTGTGTACAAAAGGGTCGGTGGGAGCGTAGTGACATTCCTAGCATTATATGTTGATATACTATGGATAAGGAATGACATACTAATGCTACAATCAGTAAAGATAAAGTTGTCTAAACATTCCTCCATGAATGATTTGGGAAGAGTATCTTAACCCAAGGAACGTATATTCATTTGATGCTAAAGTCGTTTAGCATGGCAGACTCCAAGAGATGTTTCATGTTGATGAGCCATGGAGTGTATCTCTCTTAATAGTCTCCAAAGACTCATAAAAGAGAGATCGTATGAGTAACTATCATGTACGCAATGAAATGTATGAGACCTGATGTTGATCAGTCATATTCTAGAGAAGTTCACTATGAGTCAGTGAAAAATATCTTAAAGTACTTAATAGTCGCTAAGGATGTGATTAAAATTTATGGTGGGTCTAAATTAAAACTAGAGGACTTAACAAACTCAAGTTTTTCAGACAGACCAAGACGACAGAAAATCCACTTTAAGGTAAAGTGTTACCTTGAACAGTGGTGCAGTGAATTGGAAAGGTTCCAAATAGCAAAGAGTTGCTGGTTTAGTGATAAAGACAAAGTATATAGCTATAAATGAAGCTGCAAGTTGATTGTTTGGATAAAAGTTCATTACAGAACTACGAATCGTTCCTAAGTCTCATCTTGGATCTAAACATGTGTTATGGCACTTTCATTTGATTATAAGAATCATTGAAAGATTGGAAATCACTATAGAGATAGTTAACTCTCAAGAACAACATTACATATCCATTAACTAAAAGTTTATCCAACAGCAAGATAATCGTCTCTTGGAGAAGAAGGGTATGAGATACCATGGCGATTGGCTTTAATGCAAGTGGGAGATTGAAAGTAGTATGCACACAAGCCAATCATGTTTGATGATAAAGCATATACTTCGTAACAATCTTATTCATTTATTAATAAAAAGTATTAATTTATTAAAGGCTTTTATTATCTACATGATGTTGTTTTATAATATGTGATAAACCCATAGTTTTAAGAAATGCTTTTAGAATAATGATGATGATCATTCTAATGAGATCTAAATTCTTAGAAAGCTTAAAACTAAAATAGTTCCCAATCGTTGGATTACTAAATTGGGGATTAGTGAATCCAGGATAGATTGGTACACGTTAACTTTGCTCATTGGATGAGGATGATTGATCTCATGATCATTTGTGTGGAGACACTAAAGCAAGTATATAGGTGCTTATTAGAGAATAAGTTCTTTGAGCGTGGCTCGCTAAGGAATACCTAATGGAGTTTTACTTTTTTGTCGATAGGAATTCACAGTAGAAAGTAGTACAAGTAATCCTTGGACTTGAGATCATCATAGTATCTTGTGTATGATGAGTTATACTTTGACTTATACTTAAGACCCTTAGGGTATATCAAAGGGTATGCTTGGGTATAATAAGTTGTACATGGAGATAATGTATGATCAATAAAGAATCTACCGCTTCTAGTAAAAGAAGACAAATGTCCTATGTGATTCGATAAATGACAACCCAATAGTCCTTGGCATAAGTAGAATGAAATTAGAAAGGAGTTTCTAATTTGCATTATTTAGTGTTATGCATTTAAGAGTCGAAATACATATAATTAAATAAAATAAGACAGACGATGTAATTTTATGTCTTATATTTAATTGGGACGTTGTATGGTGGAAGGATTGAATTATACGGTGACTATTAACTCAAAGGTTCTTTTATGAATAATGTTGAAATCTATATTATCTGGAAAGTCGTTGATCGCTAGGGAGTCTTATCCCTATTGTAGAATAAATATTATTTATTTAAATAAATTAATAGTTTAATTTATTTATTTAAATATGATTAGAATTATTCTAATTGATTTATTCACAATAGGTTTAATATGGAGAACCTAAAGGGTCACACCATAAAAGGAAGAATAATTATTTAAGAAGTTAATGGCATAATTGTAATAATAAGTTAAGTATATTTAATTCAATCTATGGTGATAGAATAAATTAAATAGCTTAATATTTATTATTTAATATTTTGAAATTATTAAATATAAATTAATAAGAGTAGTCTTATTATTATTATTACTATTATTATTATTTAATTCCTAAAGAAGTTTGGGAATTAATTAATAAAAGTACTCTCATTTATTAATAATAAGATTAGGAGGCTAAATTAATTAAAAGAGTTTAATTAATCATCCCTAATAAGATTAGGGGGCTTAATTAATTAAAAGATTTTAATTAATTAAAATAAAACTCAATTCCTTAATTGTTAAGGAGGGTTGCCCACATCTATAAATAAGAGGAGTCTTAATATGGGTGGTGTGGTTGTTGACCTTTTTCACAACATACGTAATTCCAACAGTTGGGAGAGTACGCTCTTTTTCTATGAGAGATAAAAAAAACTAGGGTTTAGCCAAACACCCATCTTCTTGAATCTTTCTTCTTCCTTGATGGATCGCCTCTAGAGGGCAAACACTTGGGTGACTTACGTTGATCAAAGGAAGTAACCAAACCCGGTGGATTCAAGTTGAACGCGAAAGGATTTGGAGGTGAACTTGTACCTGAGGAAGCTCGAATCTTAAAGGGTATAATTCTTATTCTTTATCTTTTCGTTTAATTAATAATTGTGCATAAAGGATGATCCGGGTATATGGTTTGTAAAATTTTAAACTCTGATTTTTACACGTTTCCATTTATTTTGTGCAATTTGATTGCGTTCATGAATATTACAAACCTAACACGGACATGAAGAGCGAGATTGCAGAATACGTTAGTAAGTGCTTAATTTGTCTGAAAGTTAAGGCTGAACATCAAAGACCGAGTGGATTGATACAACCACTGGAGATTCCAGAGTGGAAATGGGAGCATATCACCATGGACTTTGTGGTGGGACTTCCAACAACGAGAAAGGGGTACGACGCTATTTGGGTAATAGTGGATCGGTTAACTAAATCGGCTCATTTTCTACCAATAGGAGTTAGGTATAACCTAAAGCAGTTAGCTAAGCTTTATGTTAAGGAAATCATTTCCAGACATGGAGTACCTATTTTGATTGTGTCCGATCATGATCCACGATTCACGTCGAACTTTTGGAGGAGTTTGCAAGAGTAAATGGGGACGTATTTGAGATTGAGTACGGCGTATCATCCACAAACGAATGGACAAAGCGAACGGACAATTCAAACGCTAGAAGATATGTTAAGATCTTGCGTTATGGATTTAAGGGGAGTTGAGACGAGCATCTACCTTTGGTAGAATTCGTTTACAACAATAGTTTTCACGCTAATATAGGCATGCCGCCTTACGAAGCGTTGTATGGAAGGAAGTGCAGAACACCACTTTGCTGGGATGAAGTAGGTGAACGTCGAATGTTAGGACCTAAGATGGTACAACAAATGGCAGATATGGTAAAGTTGATAAGAGCTCGATTAGTAGCGGATCAAGATAGACAACGGAAGTATGCAGATCCTCATCGAGAGAAGAAGGAGTTTAAAGTAGGTTCATATGTTTTTCTAAAAGTATCGCCTTGGAAAGGGAAGATATGTATTGGAAAGAAAGGGAAGTTAAGTCCAAGGTTTGTAGGACCTTTTGAGATTTTAAGAAGGATAGGGGAGGTAGCTTATGAAGTAGCCTTACCTCCAGAAATAGAAAGAATACACAATATGTTTCACGTGTCTCTGTTGCGTCCTTATAAACCAGACTACAAACACGTAATAGAGTATGAATCTATTCATGTAGAAAAAGACTTAACGTATAAAGAAATTCTGATTCAGATTATTGATAGGAAGGAACAAGTCTTGAGAAATAAAGTAATACATTCAGTAAAGGTAATTTAGAGTAACCACGATGCTGAAGAAGCAACGTGGGAGCTCGAAGGTAAAATGAAGGAAAAGTTTCCTCATTTGTTTATGTAAGAATAGCGAGATTCTGGGGACAGAATCCTTATAAAGAGGGAAGAATGTAACGGCCGAGAATTTTGAATTTTGAATGAATTAAATTTTTATTTGATTATGTGGATTAAATGAATTTAATTGATTTATTATGTTAGTAAGATGTTTGAAGTTCGTTCTATGACCTAGAATGTGCGGATGTGGTTAGTATTCTGGCTTTGTTCTAGAATTAATTGTTGAGAATTATCAAGATGAAAACGAAGGTTTTCCAAGAATGTTTGCGTAAAAACTATATTCATCCGATTTCGTTCGGAGCTAGGGTTTGAGATTCTGAGAAATGCGTAATGATAGAATACGAAGATAGTATGGAATATTCAATAATAATTCCGTTATGGCAAACGAAGTTTTAAACTGCGGACGTAAAACCTAAGGGTTTGTGAAAGAGGTTTAGAAGGAAATGCTGATGCATATAGTCGATTTGGATATTATCGTATGAAATCTGAGTATTAAATTAGTATAAATACGGTATGGTATGAAGAATAGTAAGGCGTATAACATGAATATCGTATAGTATTAGGCGAAGAGATTACGTGAGTAATCTGAGTAGAATACAAGTCGTATTAATAGAGTATGAGTTAAAGGTTGGTATAACTTAATTGGACTTAAACCGATAGCAAGAAATGATGAATTATATGAGAAAGCCAAGTTAAAGCCCAAGCGTTTATTAAAGTCAAGCCTAATCCAAAGAATTGAACCGCGGGTCGAACCGGTGGGTCATGGGATGGGTAAAACCCATGGGGCAACCCATGGGGTGATCCACAAGGGAGTGGGCCTGCCACTTGGTGGCCAAGCAAAGTGACAACTTTCTTACCAAGTACTTTACTTGGTGGCAAAGTTGACAAAGGAGGTGGAATAGTAAGGAGGTGGGGAAAGCTAGAGTTGGCATTTTGTGGTTTTACAAAGCTTGTCCAAAGATATAGAGAGACAGCAAGAGCTAGAATCATATAATCCTTCTACTTCCAAGAAAACCAATAGGCGTTTATCAAGAACGTGAATTACATCAAAGGTAAACTTTTATAAACCGTAATCTTCATCTTGTTCGATTTCTTTCTCGTAGAAGAATCGTAGATTAGTGGAGCATGTTTATTGAGGAGATATAAGGATGCCAATTAATGACCAAATCATTGATAAGTCATGACCAAATGGAAATCGTAAGTGTTTACATGAGTTAAAAACCATAAACGTCTTGAAAGTTAACTTAGTTATTAATGAACGTTTTGAAAACCGTTATAGCTTAGGAATGTGCCTATTGTTTGGTTAGGATGACTATGATGAATCAATGGATTTTTCCATTTGATTTGGCTTATAGAACACGAGTAACGAAGTTATGGCAAATTTTACGAAAATAGACGTTAAACATCGAAAACATAAAAAGTCCGGATTAAAGGCCAAAAGTCGTCGTGTGACTTAAAAACATTGGTTTCCAATGTCAACATATGAGATATGGTAATTAAGAGTCGTTGGCGAAAAAGAATCGTCGCATTAGAGCTTATAACGAAGAAAAGCAGTATTGAGCAGACGAAAGCGTTAAGCGAACACTTAAAATGAACTTAAAGATGAGTTACGAGTTAGCGGATTCGAAAATATTAAATTCTTATATGAACACGTAAAGGATGTGATTTGTGACTTGTAGGCTTTCAAATGGGTCAATTCGGATGTAAAACAAACAAATTAGGAAGGCGGGAGTTTCGTAGGAAACCAAGCTATTTTTGGACAATGGCGGTGCTGCGGGCTCGGCACATAACACCAAAACCAATACAAAGTGGTGGCGTAAAAAGCGCCAAACTCGGCCAAAGTACCACTAACTTAACTTTCATACAGGCGCCACTAGAATACATAGGATGTCGCGTCGCTTATTGGCGATGGCAGTAGAAAAATGTTGACCAACTTAGGTTTTGTTCCATTTGAATGTAGACCTAATGTAAGACATTGAAGGTACTTAATGTACATGATAAGACTTACCTTAAATCACTTATAAGGTGTTAATGTAAGAAGATCTAGTAAGGTTTAATAGAAATTAAACGAAGAACGCGAATACGTAATAAGTAAACTGTGAATGACGTTCGATGTTGGTATTTAACCAATAATGATCGAATGTCGGTTAAGGACGTAAGAACATTAATGAGACGTAACAAAGTATAGGAAGTCGAATCGACTTTAATAATGAAGTTTATTCGAATAAGACATAGAAGAGAAAGAATTTGGTTAGAACCGTAAAGTTAGTTTGTTTGATAACTAATTACAGTGTGCTATATGAATATATCATGTAGATCCTATAAAGACTGATAATAGTTGAATTGTATATTCGAAGATGCTTGAAGGCAAGTCTTTCTTAAATGCTTGTCTAACCTTCGTGTTAGCCAAGTTTTACGTGATGCATGTTATACAATGCATGAATTATTTTAAAGAAAGAGTCGATGCCTGTTTTAACTCGGCTAGACTAATACTGAAGAGTTGATTAATTTGTTTACAAGTCTTTCGATATAGAACAGTTAACGCTATCCTATGCCAAGTGTTTGGTACGGATGAGAGGGTAAGTTGTCTATGTACAAACAAAAGTATTTTTCATCGATTATTCGATGGGCACACGAGGTTGCCAAATGTTGAACGTAAATACGTTTAATGTAAGAGTGTTGATCAACATAGAGTATAATAGGTCGATCACCTAGAAGTGCTCGTAAGTGAAGACGGGTGGATGGCCTTAGTGCCGAATATCCTTTTCAAGTATGAAAATGAAAAGAGTATGTTCATGGTCTATTGACCGGTTCATCATTCCTAAGCTATTCTATATACTTTGGAATTGTTGTTATGACATGAGAAGTACAAGTCAAATGTTTCGTAGTGCTTCATAGACAATCGTTCAAATATGGAATTAAAGCATGAAAATGTTATTCTATATTCATATGATTCTTTGTTAAGACTTGATGAGCTAGTTATGCTCATTCTTGCTTGAACCATATGTTTGCAGCTAAAGCCGAACGAACTGAGAGTTCTAAGAGAGATAAGGGCAAGGCTAAGATGGACAATTAATCGTCCTGTAATAGACTAGTGTATTTGTATGTAATATACTCATGAAGAACAACTGTTGTGTACAATTCGCATAAACTGTGAGTTTGAATACAAATATTGTCTACTAGAGAGTATACAAAATCAAAAGGAGTCCTCATTACAATTATTATCACACTATTTCACAGAATAGTGAGGACTACTAATGCACCATCTAGAACCATCACTCTGTTCCTGAGCTAATCCCATTTCGTTCTCATTTTCAAGAGAACAATAAAAGAAAAAGGGTGAGCTCAACTAGCCCAGTAAGAAATATTATGACTAAGATAATGCAGAATAATTTATCGTTAGCCTTTAACAGTGTTAAACTTCTAAAATATAATAACTATCAAGTTTAACTGCAGCGGAACAAGGAATCCATTAGAAGAGTCAAGTAGGGAATAAAATCTACTATCTTCTATGATTTAAAAGGTTTTTCATCACTTTTATTGCTGACACGCGGCTTAATAAATAATCCACATCATCAAATCATCCTGCACTGCAGGCAAAGGATATTCTTTAGTATCACGACCACGAATTATTCATGCTCTACAGGCCAAAGATAATCGTGTTTTCATCAATGGTTCTGATCATGCCATAAAATAATTCATCTTTGCACCCTTGGCCGAAGAGAATCCATAGCCATAATCATACCAAAAAGCGTCCATCGATGCACTACGGGCGATGAGGACTTTTTCACATCATTTGTAACATTACGGCCATGATTATCTTAGAATAATCCACTGGTCATAATCATACCAAGTCCATCTATGCACTCTGAGGCCACAGATGACTTTCAACATAATATAAACATGAGGATGATGACAATGACATAATAATTCAATAAAACAAGTTTAAGAATTAATTTATCCAGGAACTAATAATGTCCAAATTGTCAACATGATACTTCTTTGTAGAGTAAAATTCAAGAATGCTCAGAAGAATATTTCCATGAAAAGATACTAGATGAAAATATCAAGGATATTCCACTAATTTCATGGAATATAGAAGTCAAAACTTTAACCAACTGAGTATAATAGAATATATGAAGCGCAAATGGATTTTTTACCGGCCGTGCGGTAATCACGTGAAGCAGATTATTTCCACAATTTAATAAGGAATGAATCGAAGGATCGTTCACCATGCGTATGGTAATCCACACGAGACAAGTTATTCTAACGAGAATAATAAAGAATGAAATAACATAAGGATTCAACATAAATGCGATAGACTTCGCAGACGAGGTTATTCAGCGAGAATAATAAATAATGGAACCCGGTCGGCGTAATGCTTGAATGCAGGATATTAAAAGCGAATAATAAAAAAGCGGAATATTATAAGAATTTCACCATGTATGCAGTACTTTGCATAGACAGGTTATTCCAACATAATAATAAAGAATAGAATAACAGAAGAATTTCACCAAGTATAGGGTATCCCGCGTATACAGGTTATTCCAACAGAATAATAAAGAATGAAATAACAAAAGTTCTCTTCACGAATAAGAAAGAAAGAATACCCCTTACGAGTACAACAAATAATATCTGTTACCGTAAAAGAACCTTAATATAAGAGTAGGAAAGTAGCAGAATACTTTTCTATAGTTTCTCTATAATTTCTCTCTCTAGAGTTTTAGTGAATCCGTAAGAAATAATGAAGGAATGAGCTTCTATTTATAGAAAAATGGACTGCATAGTAACTAACTCATGAACGGTCCAGTTTGATTTACTTTAATCTGACGGTCCATATTTAAAGCAAAATTTTTTAAATAAAATATAATATATTCTATTTATAATCTAATAAAATGAATAACTTTATAAAAGATTTTACTATACAAACACTTATCACGAGCCTTATCACAAATACTATGCATAATAAAATATAATATATTCTAATTATTGTCTAATAAAATAGATAACTTTATAAAAGTATTCTATTTTATATAAAAAGATTTTACTATGAAAGCCTTATCAGGAACCTTTATGCAACACTTATCGTAATAAAATATAATATATTCTATTTATAGAATAACTTTATAAAAGTATTACATTTTATATAAAAAGATTTTATTATGCAAAACACTATATCTGAGACACTATACGACCTTATGCGTAATAGAATATAATATATTCTATTTATAGAATAACTTTATAAAAGTATTACATTTTATTACATTAATAATACCGATAAACAAAAGCGGTGACTTATCACATAAGCATCGATAATCAATACCATGTCTTTCTTATGCAACCACCACATATTCTTTATGTGCTTTACTAGGAAGTAGTTCAACATTATTAATGATAAAACTTCGTAGTTATTTTCATAAAATATTTTTGTCGTTTTCTCGATCAAATGCCAATAATTAATTCTTGCGGGGTCCACCGATGATTATTAATGTCGTTACACGAATATTCCCTGACAAAAGAATATTCCCCGAACAATCGAATATTATACAACAACTTGCATAATTTTCAAAATTTATAAATACTACCCACAACTACAACATTATATCAAATCCACACCATAATATTTAAAAATTATTTGAGAAAATTAAATATTTATTCATAAAATCTGGGGTCTCACGAGAGTAACAATTCTAACCTCGAGATATAACCCCGAGGCATGCAGATCAATCTGGAACACACGGAGTAGACCAATTAATCTAGGAGATAACCTAGATATCGGTCTCGACCCCAATCATAGGAATAGCCTACCAACCTTGGTGATCACCCCCAAAGAATGCGGTTTCGATGATAACCGGAAAATGCTTGTTCCAAATGCAACCGACTTCAATCTCGGCTCTCTGGCGAGATACTCGGTACCAACATGGAGATAACGCTGGAGGAGGCAGGCACACCTCGGAGATGACGAGGACCTTCAACAATTCACAATGATCAATCTAAGCGAAGCCACGAGCAACGTCGCTATCGGCCCAAATCGGCGATAACACCGGTGAAGGGAGACATCGTCATCTTGCCAACACGATGCCACGTCACGTCGTCTCAACATTTCATGAACATCTCTACACATTGATGTCCCATAAGAATCAAGGAAAACCGATCCGAGTGACTGGCCAATGCGGGGTAGCGTATGGAATTTGAAGCTTGAAGATCGGAGGTATCGTCCCATCTTCAATGACTTCATACAAACTCTAATCCCATGCCATTATACTGACTCTCGATGAAGGTACATGTAAAATAGGTCTGTATACCTCAATCAGTTCTAGATTGCACTTACGGAAGTTCGGCGGACATTCATGTGCCCAGTGCACGTCACTACGAAGACGACGAGAAACTCGGGGCAACCCGGGTAGCCTCTTGTACACCTGCGGCCCTACCGCAGGTATACCTGCGGCTCCACCCTCTATAAATAGAGGGCTTGGGGTGGCCTATTAAAAAAACGGTGAGGAAGCCCTACCCAATTTGCTTTGTATTCACCCCATACTGAGTGCTTTCTCATTTTAAACACATGTGAGCTCATATATAGCTACTTTTTTACCTACAAAAGCCAGTGTTTACCCACTTTAAAGATATAGAAGTCTTCTTTGGCAGTCAACTGTAAGCCTTCTCATACACTTTAAAGCCTTTCTCTTCATCTTTGCACACACCCTTCTTCACGTTGAGAGTCGTGTTGCGTGTGTTTGCCCGAACTTGATTCAGTGGTTTCATTCGGTTTGTATATATATATATATATATATATATATATATATATATATATATATATATATGGACTAATATTATCGAGTTATGCCTCAATTGAGCTGAACTTGGTTTGGAGAGTTTATTTGCTTATATATATATATATATATATACTCTGACATGTGTCGAACTTTGTTCGATCGCCTGAACTTGATCTAGGCGTTTTACTTTATATATATATATATATATATATATATATATATATATATATATATATATACATTTATATATATTAACTATATGTAGGACTTTGTTGATGAGCTTTGAATTTTTATAGGGGCGTTTACTTGCTTTTATATATATATATATATATATATATATATATATATATATATATATTCTTATATATATGAATTGTTAGAACTACATTCGATGAGCACAGATTTTACATCCGAATACGTTTACTCCCTTATATATATATATATATATATATATATATATATATATATATATATATATATATATATATATATATAGAACTATTGTTGAACTACATTGATGAGCACAGATTTTACATTGGTGTGTTTATAAGCTTTTATATATATATATATATATATATATATATATATATATATAGTTCTTCCCAGTGGAGTTACTTCGTGGTGGTTGATCGCTTCTGACTTTCTTTACTTTTACGTCTGCTTTGGAGTTCACTTACGTGGCGGTTGATTGCTATCTGACTTTATTTACATTTTTTTCTGCTGGAGTTTTCTCCGTGGTGGTTGATAACTTCTGACTTTATTTATGTTTTGTCACTTTAGAGTTTCCTCCGTGGCGGTTGATAGCTTCTGACTTTATTTACATTTCGATCCCCGTGGAGGTGCTTCGTGGTTGGTGATCATGTATATATATATATATATATATATATATATATATATATATATATATATATATATATATATATTTATATATATACACCTACTACTTGCTTCCATATAAATTGCGGTATCATATGCTTTAGGAATCGTGTGATCCTGATTGACTATTGGATCTAGATTCGGTTCCGTGATGGACATTTTTAATTTGTAAGCATCTTGTAAATTGATACGTGGTATCTGAATTTCCTCGGATGGTTTCCATACCCACGAGGAAGTCGACATTATTTTATATATTATTTTCGTATGGATGCCTCACATCCAAGTAAAATAAAATCAATCAATAGAACACTTAATAAAATGGAAGTGTAAAGGTCTCAATTACTATTGAGCATCGGGGTTTGAAAAAACTTTTATAAAACATCATTGCTATATATTGCTAAAAAGCTGAATTTTACATATATTCAAACCACATGTATATAGAGTGCGATCGAGGCCTCGCACTACTTCCAAATAATAGCACATTGAGTCACACATATACACATTAGGATAATAGTTTCGAAAAGAAGCGGTGCGTGGTAACACGGATGTTGAGAAGTGCCTAACACCTTCTCTCCGCATAACCAAGTCCCGGACCCTAATGAATCTCGGTTTTCTTGACCCATTTAGCGATGTCACATCCTTTGGGTAAATGTGCAAACCTTTTCTCGATTGTGTTGGTACTGACCATTTAAAAAAAACCAATGGCGACTCTTGGCGTCGTCTCGTTGACATCCGTCGTTGACATTTTCACTTGTTTTTTAAACAAATCTCAAAGAACAAGAACACGAAAGAACAAGCGGCGGAAAAATCCGGCGTAGACACTTGCTATTATCTGACGGGGTTTTAATCCTTGTCCGAACCTTCTCGCCTTACGCTCATCCTTATTGACTTGATAAGTGGCAAACCTTACCAACTCGTTAAACTTAGACATATTGCAGCGCGTCATAGTTCCTTGCTTAAGCTCAAGAAATTGCACCTCATTTGGTTAGAGAACTTCATTTGAAAAGTACATTTCAAAGAGCATCTCCTTAAATCTATCCAACGCTACCACTCCTTGTCCTCCATGAACTTTATTTGTTTGCCACCAGTATCTAGCTTTGGACTTAAGCATAAACGTCATGAATGCAGTCTTCTGATCTTCATTAACTCTATAAACGTCAAACACCTTCTCCATTTCCATGATCCAGGTTTGGGCTTCCATTGGATTCATAGACCCTTGAAACTCTGGCGGTCCAACCGCTTTGAATTCCTTGAAGGTGGTAACTTGAGCTTGCAGTTGATTCACAAGTGCTCCCGTAAACAAAGCTACCAACTGCTGAACCGGATTAACGTTGGTCTCATTGTTATTGTTAGTAGACCCCTCGTGAGGTGCTTGTTGGCGTGGTTGTCTTCTTCAGGAGGCATTTTACATTAAGATATCGTTTATTAGCTCATTACTCGACTTCTTGGGTATTTAAAGTTTAACTTAAACATTTCAAGATTGAAGCTTTAACACATAACATTTCAAATAAACTACAATATTTTATTCATTCATAAAGTTTTAAACATAGTAAAGATAGCATATCTGCTATAAACATCCATTTTCTGAACTAAACCGGTTTTAGGATTACATACTCATACTATCCTTTATTTATCTCAAAATAAAGGGATTTAAAACTTTGTTAGCCACATAATTAACCACATATTATTATCATCACTCTTATTTTCTATCTATTCATATTAAGACATAGTAATGCTTCTAAGCGTTCCTCTTCCATGATGTGATATCTTAGTCCTACGATCCATCACGAACGAGGTGAGTCTTCAAATTGAGGTGGGTAATAATGAACTCGATCACAGGCCCTATCGATCTTGAATTAAAAGCATAATCCATCTCCTTCGTCTTGGCTTTCTTCACTTGGACTTAGCCTCAGCACGGTGTGCACGTTGAGTCGCCTTCATAATAGCATCCTCTGCTCTCTTGTCCGCTTAGATGACTCCTCTTTGAAGTCATCTTTCAGTTTCTCCATGTCAGTCTTCATCTTCTCGTTCACTACCAACAGGTCTTCATGCTGACCCTTGGTGTGAACTAGATCCCATTCCGTGTTTCCAAGTTTTGAATCAAGTTCTGAATCTCTACCTCCATACATTTCCAATCTGGCGTAATGCATCTCTACCATCTCCTTGACTCCTCGACATTATCATGTAACTCATATTCTGATTCATACTGAGGCGTCGTACATCTCGGTAAATCTGAAGTTTGGTGGAAACTCCTCAGGATCCTCCTCATCATCATCCTCCTCTATCTCCTTAGGACTATCCTCCTCGGGATCGCTCACAGGCTCATCCTCCTGGATCATTTGTTCCCTTTACATGAATATCCAGGGGTTACGTATCTCTCAGGTACACGAGTATCACCTCCCTATTTGGACTAGAACCTCCTTCGTTAGACATCTTGTTAAAAAAAAATTTAAGTTTTACTTAACATTATCGATACTCACGAGCACATAAGTTATTAACATATGTACATAATGTCTTTTATTATTTAGTTTTGATGGATGCCTTAATCCATTCCTTAAAACTTAGATAAGAGTTAATCACCTCTATGTTTTACGACTTCTTAAAGGCTACTTCTTAAGGTTTCCCCACCTAAGGTTCATAACCTAAGGCTCTGATACCAACCTGTGACACCCCCAAATTTGGGTACTTCATTTCTACCTAATTTGGTGCTCTTTATCAAAATAATTACATCTAACTACCCATAATAAAGGATAAAACATTAAATAAATAACTTAAACAATAATCTCTCCCATTAAAGGGTTACATCATAATCTCAACATAAATCCCAAGTAATCTACCTTAAAATTATTACATCAGTTTGCGGAATACATTACAAAATAAAACAAATCTTAAAACTTCAAGAATTTAAATAAACTTTAACTAATTCTCCATCACTTAGACGTCTTGCCCTTTCCCTTGCTAGTAGATGGATCATCACCTCTTTCAACTTTAGCTGCATTATTTAATTGCAAGAGTGAGCAAACAATTGCTCCTTACACATAAAGATAGTATAATAACAACATGAGAATTAACAACAAATCTTTGAATAATAAAGAACTTGTTCATGAATCAAAATAGAAAACAAGTTCGAACTTTAATTATCTTGAGGTCTTATGACCACGAACTATATCCCACGGTGTTTAGGTATTATTTCCTTAACCTCAGCGATCATTAATTTATCTGAGACTCTTCTTAGCGTACTCGAGGGATCAGCCCTTTATACCATGTATTGTGCACAAACATCTAAGCGTTACACGTACAAAATCCCCTATGTTAGGGTTTGTTCGTCTCGATTTGAATTTTTTAGAATTTCGCACTAAAAGAAAGTTTAGTTTGGAACTAGCTTATCGGTGTTTCTAGAATTTTAGAACACTTATTCAAATTCAATCAATAAAGATTTAATCTGAGAATGTATAAGCTGAAAAAAGGCTATCAAAGTCGAAGATGGGATGTCAACAATATATAGCTGAATAAACATGATATATATATATATATATATATATATATATACAAAGTATTATATTCAAGGAATTAAAACAATCTCCTTTGAATCGATGTATTAGAACAATATATGTTTTGAATACTAATAACTTGAAGCTTGAGAATGTGAAACTCATTCGATGTAGCGAATTAAATTACATGAGCTTATTGATCATTCATGAGAATATAATCAATAGTCTTGCTCGATAAGCAAAGATAAGGTTTAGAAACTTGCACAATTATTATAAGAGTAGGGTTAAAGAACTTGCACAATTATTAGAAGAGTAGGGTTAAAGAACTTGCCTTGTTTGTAAGCTACACAAATGTAAAACAATCTCCAATTACCCTATATTTATCATTGAAATACATAACAACAATTAGTTATATGAATATTAGCTTTGAGAGTTTAAACCATCATTTAGGCCATAACATTAACAGCATCTAACCATATAGGTTAACACACTTATGAATCTGAAATCTCACTTCTGAGCCTGACATAACTTAATCGTTCACCTCTAACTTTGAAAACACCACACTTGGTTTCATTTTATAACTTGTTTAACAATTATTTAAAAATCTTTTACACTTTGTATTACAACGCATGACAACCCGTTATTGTAGTTTATATTATGTCTCAACATCATTCGCGTGCATGATAGACTAACATAAGTCCAAATCTGATAACACTGCGAATAAGTGAAGTCAACACTTGGCTCGAGAACATGGCCTTGTTCTTGTATCCTTGCGCCTTGCTTGCCGGCCTGTATTCTGCTGATGCTTTCATTGCGCAAAAAACCGATGGTAGCGACTACGATTTTTTGCCTTGGCACCAATGTATTTACTGCTGCTTCTATGACAGACCTTGAGACTCGGCATGAGCGATGGCCGTTTTAGCCCAATAACATGAATTTCACCCACCAAACGATTGAAATTAACATCTACTGATTAGTACAGACTATTACAAACATGTTAATTTGCTAACATTTACAACCAATTAACACAATTTATCATCAACTAAAACTAGTTTAATTTCTCAAAATTCCATGTTTTCATATAAAACTCCATTTTGAACTTCTTACACAAAAATCATCTTTGTGACTTGATACTTGGCCAAAACACTTAATTCCAATTACGTTATGCTCGTTTCTTAATAAGCTAGCATAATCAAGACTCACTTTACAATTTAGCATCTGAATTGGCCACTAGAATTAGAACTATTCTAATTTATATGGAAAAATATACTGTTTATCGTTTATTTTTCCTACTTTAAACCAAATTCTCATGAATTTGACAAACAAGTATCCGATTATTCATGATGATTAATAGATTTTGCAACACCATATACTCATATAATTCACGTGATATCAAATCATATCAAATATATATATATATACACCACCAAAACTACTGAGTAACAAAGCAATAGGAGTAGTTTTAGTTTATACCTTAATCTTTTATGGTATAATAGCAAAATTATGAGAAATCCTTTCCCGATGCCCTTCTTTTCCAACCCTCGATATCATTGTTTTTTCTCTCTTGCAAATTCTCTGTATTTCTTTTTCTCTTCCAAACCCTCATGAACTTGGCTTAAAATAAAAGGCGGCTTAAAAAAAATAAGCGAAGACTCCCCACTTCATCAGTTAAAAAAATAAAAAGGCGTCAGTTGAAAAAAGCCAAAGACCACAAGGCCATGTTTGGCTAACCACATAATTCCCAAACCAAATTATTTTAATATTATTATATTATATAATTCTTGTGTGTCACACCTAATTTAGTTAACCTAGATAACTTTAGTTTAAAAATCTTATTATCATTATACTTATAATTAATAAATAATTATATATCTAATTTAATTAATAAATTAGAAACATCACTTTATTTAATTTATTTATTTCCATTAAATTAAATAATTCATTTAGTTTAATTATTCTCTTAAATATTAAACAATTGATTTAATTTAATTATTTCCTTAAATTAAATCCCTCGATAAAATTATCATTATTCAATTTAATTACTAAATTAATTCATTACAATTATCGATTATTTATTTTCCTTAATAAATAAATTATTTAAAATATTTATTTAATTCAATAAATATTTAAATTAAATTATAAATTTCTCGATCGTTACATCCTTCCCTCCTTAAAAGGATTCTATCCCCAGAATCACAACTCGAAAAATTCATTCCTTAAAGTTCTGTCGAGGAAATGGGTTTGGTCACCTAATTGCGTGCCAATAGAGAGAAATCTTTATTGGAAACCCCCTCTTTCCTGGGAATGATCTGGTTTTTAATATTGCGGGTTATATTAATGATGAATAAATGTTGTTAAAAATATTGAAGAGATTTTTTATTAAGTATTTGTTGTAAATTTTGATTATTATTTGGACCCCCATTTACCAATTTTTCAAAATAATCGGTAGAAAAGTTATTATATATATATATATATATATATATATATATATATACATATATAAGTGGGGGGCCCACATGGGGCCCGTGTGAAGAAAAAAATGAAATGTGGGGGAGGAATAATTAGTCACGGATGGCATGGAAAAAAAGAAGAAGGGTATGTATGTATATATATATATATATATATATATATATATATATATATAAAACCAACTTTTGAATAAAGATGAATTTTCTATAAATATTATTTTGGAGTGAAATTGATATAATGTTATAGTTGTGGGTAATATTTATAAATTTTTCAAAATCATGAGTTGTTATATAATATTCGATTGGTGGAAATATTCGTTTTAACGGGGAATATTAATCTGATGGCACAATCATTGATGGACCCCCATGGCGGAATTATTGTGGGATTGAAAATGACAAAAATATTTTATTGAAAATAACGGCGGAAGTTTTCACAGATTATCTTTGTTAAACTACCTCGGTAGTAAAAGTACTGCGTGTAGTTGCGTAGTAGCAATACTTGGTATTGATTATTGATACTTACGTGATAAGTCACTCCGGTTTTGTTCAATTATTACTTTCTGATATTTGTTGTAGAATGTGGCTTATTAATTGGACCCCATTTACCATTTTAAAAATAATCGGTAAAAAATTATTTAATATAATAAAAAGTGGGGCCACATGTAGGGCCACATGTGTTGAAAAAAAGAGCATGTGAGAGATAGTCACGGGGAGAAATCTTGAGGATGTTTATATGTAATATATATATTTATATATATAAGTGTAGCTTGACTTATTATTATTTATATATTTAAAGGTGTTGTATTATTTTTTTATTTTGTTAGATGAAGCATCGGTGTTTCTTCAAAATCTCCATTAAAAGTGATTGTACAATATAAGCATATGTTATATATTTATATAATATATATAATATATATTATATTTTATTTAAAAGTTTTTGTTTTATTAGAATATTTTATTAAAATAATCTAGACCGTTCGTTTAAAAGTAAATCAATCTGGACCGGTTCATGAGTTAGTTACTATGCAGTCCATTTTTCTATAAATAGAAGCTCATTCCTTCATTAATTTCTTACGAATTCACTGAAACTCTAGAGAGAAAGAAGAAAGTATTCTGCTACTTCACTACATATATATCCAGTACTCTTCTTCTTAAGGTAGGGAATATTATTTGTTGTACAGTAAAGGTGTTATTCTTTGTATTCATGAAGAGAACTTGTGTTATTCCATTCTTTATTATTACATTGGAATAACTTTTGTATCTGTGAGCTACCCTATACTTGGTGACATTCTTCTATTATTCCATCTTTACTAATCATTTGGAATATCACATGCAATGCGTTTTATCTTTGGACTGATTTACGTCTTTATTATTACGTGGAAATATCTGTTTGGGAGTTTTACTGTAGACACGATTAAGATCCTTATTAGTATTACATTGGAATAACACATACTATGCAAAATACCGCATGCATGGTGATTTGTTGTTATTCCATTCTTTATTATTACATTGGAACATCTTGTGGTCAATGCGAATTTAGCTTTGACTGGTTCCGTTATTATTATTACATTGGAATAACACAATGTCATCTGCAATCTCGCATGCATGGTGATTTCTTTTGTTATTCCATTCTTTATTATACTCAGTTGATGAAAGTTTTGACTTCTATACTCCATGAAATTAGTGGAATATTCTTGATATTTGCACTTCATCCAGTGTCTTTTCATGGAAATATTCTTCTGGGCATTCTTGAATTTTACTCTACAAAGTAGTATCATGTTGACAATTTCGACGTTATTAGTTCCTGAATAAATTAATTCTTGAACTTGTTTTATTGAATTCTTATATCATTGTCATCATCCTCATGTTATATTTTTTTTAAAAAGTCATACATTGCACATGGTGCATAGATGGACTTGGTATGATTATGACCGAGGGATTATTGGTGTAATCATGATCGTAATGTTACAAATGATGTGGTAAAATTCCTCGTTGGCGTAGTGCATTGATGGGCCGATTGTTGGCATGATCATGACCATTAATGAATACCACAAATATTTTTGGCTAGTAGTCATGGATAATTTATGGTGCGTGATACTAAAGAATATCCTTGGTAGTAGTGTAAGGGTGATTCGATGATGTGGATTATTTATTAAAATGAGTCTCGTGATAAAAGTGATGAAAAACCTTTTAAATCATAAAAGATAGTAGATTTTATTCTCTACTTGACTCTTTTAATGGATTGCTTGTTACATTTATGATTAAACTTGATGTTTGTTATATTGTATCGGTTTAACATTGTTTAAGGCTAATGATAATTTATTACGCATTATCTTAGTCATAATATTTCTTCTTGGGCTAGTTGAGCTCACCCTTTTACTTTTATTGTTCTCTTGAGGAAAATGAGAAGCGTTGCGAGGGACTAGTCGGGGAGCGGGTGATGGGACCGGATGATAGCATTAGTAGTCCTCACTATTCTGTGAAATAGTGTAATAATAATTGTAATAAGGACTCCTTTTAAGTTTCAATAATCTCTAGTATACAATATTTTTATTCAAACTCAAAGTTTATGTTTTATCGAATTGTACACGACAGTTGTATTATTAAGTTGTATTTGAATTTTGTACAATGTAAGTGGCGACCCAAGATGGGTGGCGTATACCTAATTTTAGGCGTCACGGTTGGTATCAAAGCTTAGGGATATGATCTGGATAAGATGTGAGACTAGAACTAGGAGGGAGAGGCGGGGAATTCCTTCGCTAGTATGACCTACCTAAGTTTATTTGGTATTTGATTGGTCGGTTAAGAGTATAGTGATAATATGTTGCATGTCAATTAACCCTTGTTTTGTGGCGGTGTTTGAAAATGGCATCAGAGAATGTTGAGAACATCGATGGAGCACGAGGAGGCCGTTAAGTCTCCACAGATCGATAATGAGGAGAAGCGTGCATCGAGGCGACAATCCTCATGCAAACAACAACAACTTTAACCAAATGATGAGCGATGGAATGTTAGAGGCTTCATCACGATTCATGAAACATCATGCGAGAGTGGCTCTGTTCAAAATCACGGTGTAAACACGAAACTCTCGGACGCCAGTCCAGCTAAGCATGATTCGAGGCTGGGACCACGAGTTTATTGGAAACCTAAACCACTTAAGGCGGAAGCATGGATAAAGCATATCACGAGATATTTGATGTCTTGGGATGCTCAGAAGAAAAGGTTCCTTTCTCCACCCGTATGTTGCATGAAGAGGCGGATTCTTGGTGGAAATCGTAAAAGCGTTACTGACTGGCCTTTTCAAGATGTCTTGGAGAAGTTCAAGAGCTATTCAACAACAAGTACTTTCCAGAAAGTATTCGTCACATGAAAGAAGTGGAGTTTATCAAATTGGAACAAAACAATATGACTATGTTGCAATCTGAGGCTAAATTTGCGGAGTTATCCGGTTTGCATCCCATTTGGTTGATAATGAGGAAGCGAATGATGCGAATGTTTTAAGGGGTTTAAAGCAGGAGAATCGTCGATATCTTATTTCTCGTAAAGCGTGTTTGTACTAAGATGTTGTAAATAGGGCTCTCGATTATTGGAAGTAGCGATACTTAGTCAATCTGACGAAAGCGGTACGTGCAACATGAAAATATCGGTGGTATCGATTATCGAAGCTGTGACAACAAACATGGAGGAATCAACATGCGAAATGGTAACCACTTGATGGTAATCATGGCGAAGCGGTAAAAATGGACATTTCAAGCGGAGATTCAATGATGATAGAAGGGCGTCGACCGACACCCGTGGTTAAGGAAGGAGAGCGACCACCTATCGTATGCTTCAAATGCGGAGGAGGACACATCGATCAAACTGCGTGATGTCGTCAAAGCATGTTATAATTGTGGAAAGAAGGTCACTTAGCCCGATTTTGTAGTTCATAGAAAACAAGTTCAGCTAGGATGGAGCACGAAAGTAGTCGAGAAAAGTCAAAAGCCGGTGAAGTCTGGTGGGCGTTTGTTGTGACCTCCCGAAAGCAAGGAACCGAATAAGGTCATTACGGGTAAGCTTATCATAAACTCTGGCGAAGTCTATACCTTATTTGATCTTTGGTTCTACCCATTCTTTTATTTCTCTACTTGCGCTCAGCGATTAAATTTGACTCGGAGAAATTAGACTTTTACTTATCTGTAGAAACTCCGTTGGGAGAAACCTTCATTACATCCACTTTTTATAAGTCTTGTTTGGTTCAAATCGGTACCCTCACATTACACTGTCGATCTTATTTCATTAAAATACTTGCATTTAGCGTAATTCTAGGGATTGATTGGTTAACTACTCATCATTACAAAAATTGATTGTTTTTAGTAAGGTTGTTAGCTTTCATATTCCTATCGATACTGTTATGCAATTCAAGCCACCAAACCATTAAAATCAATTATTGTCATCTTAAGCCACAAAGCTATCCGTTTATTGAAAAGCGGATGTCGAAGCTTTTAGCTCATATCACGGATCTAAACAAAAATCGTCGAGTTTTGAATGATATTTCTATTGTTAATGAATTTCTGGCGTATTATTTGAAGAACTTCTGGCCTACCCGGGCGTGAAATTGAATTTTGTATCGACCTTGAACACGGTACAAAACCTATTTCCAAAGCCCCATATCAAATGGCTCTTGTTGAACTTCGGAGTTAAAGACCCGACTCTGAGGAATTGTTAGACGCCGGTTTCATTAGTCCTAGTACTTCTCGTTAGAGGTGCTCTCTGTTACTATTTGTGAAAAAGAAAGATGGGAGTATCGACTTTGTATTGATTATCGGGGAGTTAAATCATGTCACCATCAAAAATAGGTACCCATTGCCACGTATTGATGACTGTTTGACCCGATTTGCAAGAGGCAAATTCTTTTCAAAGATTGATCTTCATTAGGATATCACCGATTGAAGATTAAGGCAGAGTGACATTCAAAAGCGACTTCCGAACTCGATGCGGGCATTATGAATTTCTAGTCATGTCCTTTGGATTGACTAATGCTCCTCTTTGCCTTCATGGATATGATGAGCCGAGTATTAAAAGAATATATGGATCACTTTGTGGTCGTCTTTATTGATGACATCCTTATTTATTCCAAAAAGCCGTGTGAAGATCATGAAAGCGACACTTGAAATTTGATACTCAAAAGCTTCGTGAATATAAGCTTTATGCCAAGTTGAAGAAATGTGAGTTCTAGCTTGAGAAGTAGCATTCCTTGGGCGCGTGGTATCAAGTCGTGGAATATCTGTTGACCAATGAATTGAAGCTATTCAAAAAGTGGAGCAACCTAAATCGATGTAGAAATCGTAGCTTTCTCGAACAGCTAGTTATTATCGGAGATTAGTAGAAGGTTTTCTCGAATCGATACTCCACAAACTTCGGTGACTCGGGAAGATCAAAGTTAGGTTGGGCGAGGAATGTGAGAGGAGTTTTCAAGAACTCGAAGAGGAGACTCATTTATTTTGTTACGACAATCTGAAATGCGGTTCGGAGGGATTTGTCATCTCTGGTGATACTTTGGGTAAAGGGTTAGGATGTGTTCTCATACTGACATAGGAAAGTCAGTAGCCATATGCCTCACGATAACTCAAAGAATATGAGAGGAATTATCCTACTCGTGATCTAGAGTTAGCGGCTATTATCTTCATACTAAAGATTTGGAGGCATTACTTGTATGGGAGAAAGTGGAGATTTTACGGATCATAAAAGCCTCAAATATTTCTTCACTCAAAAGGAACTCAACATGCGACAACGACGTTGGCTTGAAGCTGATTGAAGATTATGATCATACCATCGATACCATCACGGAAGCGAGCGTGGTAGTTGACGCATTGATTAGAAGATCATATGTAAGTCACTTAGTCTGATATTGTCGATGCAAAGGCCCATTTTGTATGACTTGCAATGGATGGAGATAGAGATAAAGACTCCGAGGACCCACGTGATGATGGCGAATATCTGAGTAGAGCCGACTTTAATTAATAAAATTAAAATTTGCTCGAATTCTGAATCCGGGGTGATGCGTATGAGGAAGAAAGTCAAGAAGGTGCGATCTTAAGCAAGAATCGATGATGAAGGAATACTTGAGTCGACTCAGGACTTTGTGTTCCTAATGATCACGAGTTAAAGTATAAAATCATGATGGGCGCACGTCACCGGTTGTAATCCATCAGGAGTACCCAAAATGTATCATGATCTTAGTCATACATTTTGGTGGAGCAATATGAAGAGAGAGATAAGCTATTTATTTATCTCGAGAGGTGTCTAGCGATGTCAGCGAGTCAAGGTGAGAGCATCAGTACCAAAAGGTCCATTGCAACCACTTGAAATTCGAGAATGGAAGTGGGAGCACATTACCATGGATTTAAATTCTACGGTCTTCCCAAAAGTTTCTCAAAGCATAGATGCGATTTGGGTCATTGTTGATAGATTGACCAAAAGTCCTCATTTCTTACCAATCGAGAAACTTATACACTTGAACGTCTTGCTTTCGTATGTACATAAGCGAGGTTGTAAGATTTCATGGTATGCTAGTATCCATAGTTTACGATCGAGACCAAAATTCAGCAAGATTTTGGGTTAGTTTGCAAAAAGCTATGGGCGCGGATTCTGATTTAGCTCGACATATCATCCTCGGAAAAGCTATGGGCGATCGAAGAGGATGATTCAAACTCTTGAAGATGGGACAAGTTCTTATCATTGGTGGAGTTTTCCTCTACAACAGTTATCAAGCAAGTATTGGCATTGCTCCATTCGAGCGTTGTATGGAAGAAAGTGTCGTTCTCTCAGTATCTTTGGGATGAGGTGGGTGAAGCAGCGTTGTTGGGGCCGGAGTTGAATGCGTATGACTCACGGAAAAATTCAAGCGATCAAACAGCGTATAAAATCTCACAAGATCGAAACAAAGAGTTATCTTTGATCTTCATCGAAAGGATGTGGAATTCGATATAAGAGATCATGTGTTGTTACGTGTTGCTCCATGGAAAGGAGTTCACGAGATTTGGAAAGAGAGGAAAGCTCAATCCTCGATTCATGACCCATTTTAATCCTTGATCGAGTAGGAAATGTGGCTATAGACTCGATTTACCACCAAGTATGTCTCGTGTTCATACGCGTTTTTCACATATCCATATTACGTAAATATGTGGAAGACCGAACCACATTATTGACTTGGAACCGAACAAAATAGCAAAAGATTTAATATATGAAGAGGTTCTGTTCAAATCTTGGATAAGAAGGAACATATTCTACGCTCGAGGTTATACCTCAAGTCGAAGTTTTGTGGAGAAACCACGATGTTGAGGAAATGACTTGGGAGTTAGAATCTGAAATGAAATCAAGGTATCCTTACCTCTTGATATACCAGTCGTACCCTAATTTGAGGGCGAAATTTCATAAAGCGGAGATTGTAAAACTGACTTTTTGAATAAAGATGAATTTTCTATAAATATTATTTTGGAGTGAAATTGATATAATGTTATAGTTGTGGGTAATATTTATAAATTTTACAAAATGCATGAGTTGTTATATAATATTAGATTGGTTGGGAAATATTCGTTTTAACGGGGAATATTAAATGCGCCAACCTGATCATTATTAGACCCCAACAACGGAATTATTGTCGGATTGAGAAAGCGACAAAAATATTTTATTGAAAATAACGAGTGAAAGTTTTCAGATTATCTTTGTTGAACTACTCGGTAGTAAAAAATGCGATGTCATTATGTGGTTGCATAGTAGCACACTGGTATTGATTATTGATGCTTCACGTGATAAGTCACTCATTTTGTTTAATTATTACTTTCATGATGTTGTTGTGGAATATGGCTTATTAATTGGACCCCATTTACCCATTTTTCAAAATAATCGGTGAAAATTATTTAATATAATAAAAGTGGGGCCACATGGTGTAGGGGCCACATGTGTTTTAAAAAACGGCGGAGATAATAGTCACGGGGAGAAATCTTGCGGGATGTTTATATGTAATATATATTTTATATATATAAGTGGCCAACTTGTATTATTTATATATATAAAGGTGTTTTATTATTATTTTTGTTTTGTTAGATGAAGCATCAATTGTTTCTTCAAAATCTCCATTAATGATTATATGATATAAGCATATATATATATATTTATATAATATATATTATATTTTATTTAAAGATTTTGTTTTATTAGAATATTTTATTAAAACAATGCGGACCAGATTTAGTTTAAAAGTAAATCAATGGACCGTTCATGGTTACTATGCGGTCCATTTTTTCTATAAATAGAAGCTCATTCCTTCATTATTTTTCTTAGAATTCACTTTGAAACTCTAGAGAGAGAAGAGTAGAGAAGAAAGCTACTTCACTACATATATATCGTTACTCTTCTTCTTAAGGTAGAGAATATTATTTGTTGTACTCTAAATGAGAAGGGGTGTTATTCTTTTTGTATTCATGAAGAGAACTTATGTTATTCCATTCTTTATTATTACTGTTGGAATAACTTGTATCTCTGACTACCTATACTTGGTGACATTCTTCTATTATTCCATTCTTTACTAATTACTGTTGGAATATATCACAATGCATGCGTTTCTGTGGGACTGATTCAAATCTTTATTATTACGTAGGAATATCGTATACGTATGTTTCTATGGGACTGATTAAAGTCCTTATTAGTATTCTATTGGAATAACTTTGTCTATCACAATACTGCATGCTTGGTGATTTACTGTTGTTATTCCATTCTTTATTATTACTGTTGGAACATCTAAGTCGATTAATTTTGCCTTACCTAGTTCCGTTATTATTATTCATTTGAATAACACATGCATCTATCTGATCCGCATATGCGTGGTGATTTCTTTTGTTATTCCATTCTTTATTATACTCGGGTTAGTTAAAGTTTTGACTTCTATACTCCATGAAATTAGTGGAATATTCTTGATATTTGCGTTTCATCCGGTGTCTTTTCATGGAAATATTCTTCCTGAGCATTCTTGAATTTTACTCTACAAAGTAGTATCACGTTGACAATTTCGACGTTATTAGTTTCTGAATAAATTAATTCTTGAACTTGTTTTATTGAATTCTTATATCATTATCATCATCCTCATGTTATATATATATATTTTTAAAAGTCATACGTGGCTGTAGTGTATAGATGGACTTGGTATGATTATGACCGAGGATTATTGATTGTAATCATTATAGTAATGTTACAAATGATGTGGAAAAAAGTCCTCATTGTCCGTAGTACATTGATGGACGGGTTGTTGGCATGATCATGACCATTAATGAATACTACAAATATTATTGGCCGTAGTGCATGGATAATTTGTGGTGATTGATACTAAAGAATATCCTTGGTAGTAGTGCGAGGGGGTGATTCGATTATGTGGATTATTTATTAAGTTGAGTCCTAGCGATAAAAGTAATGAAAACCTTTTAAATCATAAAAGATAGTAGATTTTATTCTCTACTTGTCTCTTTTTAATGGATTTCTTGTTCCATTGCTTGATTAAACTTGATGTTTGTTATATTGTATCGGTTTAACCTTTGTTTAAGGCTAATCATAATTTATTACGCATTATCTTAGTCATAATATTTCTTATTAGGCTAGTTGATCTCACCCTTTCTTTCATTTGTTCTCTTGAAATGAGAATATAGGCTGGAGCAGTCGGGGAGCAGTGATGGTCCTAGATGGTGCATTAGTATTCCTCCACTATTACGTGAAATAGTGTGATAATAAATGTAATGAGGACTCCTTTTGAGTTTGTATACTCTACAGTAGACAATATTTGTATTCAAACTCATGATTTTATGTTTTGTCGTATTATACCTGACGGTTGTATTATTAAGTTGTATTTGAATTACATACCATGTATGTCAAGCGACTCAAGATGGGTGATGTATACCTAATTTTGGGCGCATTATATATATATATATATATATATATATATATATATATATATATAATGTGTGTGTGTGTGATTGAATGCCACAATAGATTACGTGGGGTATATATATATATATATATATATATATATATATATATATATTATAAGTTTTGTTTTATTAGATTATAAATATAATATATTTTATTTTTTAAAATTTTTGTTTTATTAAAATATTTTATTGCACGATGAATGAATAATAAAATCATTTTAGAGAAAATTTTAATAAATTGAATTCTCAAGTGATTCCTTCTTTATGCGGTCAAGTGATTTTCTAAATTGAATAGTATCATTCCATTCTCTATAAATAGGATGCTTAGTTAGAATTAAAAATCACACCAAAATCGAGAATTCTTCTTCTATAATATTGAGCGTATTTGTTTAGAGTTTTAGAAGCTTTGAGTGTAAGAAAGGTGAGAAAGTTTTCTTCAAGAATATCCCTACTATACCGGTTGGACTACTCTTCTTTTTAAGGTAAGGATATTATTTTTTGTTGATACTCAGTAAGAAATAATATTTTCTTCCATGATACGTAGTATGTAAGTAATATTATTTCGCTTTTGATTTCAATTCTAAACTCGTTTGTTAAGTTTTGGCTTATACTCCATGAAATTAGTAGAATATCCTTGAATTTTGCGCTTCATCCAGTATTTTTTTCATGGAAATATTATTAAGAACATTCTTGATAAGTTTTAACTTTTTCATGTCGGAGTACTATTCACGGGGTACTATTCCCAAATTACTATTCATAAAGTACTATTCACGAGACTACTTATTCACTTGACAAAAACTTATTTCTTTTTACATCCAAATCATTTTTGATATAATATTATTCTTGAATTTTACTTCACAAAGCAGTATCATGTTGACAATTCGGACGTTTTTGAATTCTAGATAAATTAAATTATAAATCTTTAAAAAAAATTCCTTTGCTTTCATTTAATTGAATTCTTATATCATTGTAATCATCCTCATACTTATATTGTTATGAAAGTCATCCTTGGCATGTAGCCAAGCATATATGGAATTTGTTGATTTGTATGATTATGACGAAGATTATTCGGTATAATCATGACCGTAATGTTACAAATGATGTGGTAAAAGTCCACATTAGCCCATAGTGCATTAATGGACAGGTTGTTGGCATGATCATGACCATTAGTGAAAACCACGAATATCCGTAAGTGCATGGATAATTAGGTGGTGATAATCTTAATGAATATCCTTGGCAAAGTGGTGCGTGGGATTATTCGATGATGTGGATTATTTATTAAGCCGGAGTCTCAAATGATAAAATTGATGATAAACTTTTAAATCATAGAAGATAGTAGATATCATGCTCTACTTGACTCTTCTAATGGATTGCTTATTCATTTGTAGTTAAACTTGATGTTTATTATATTTTATCGGTTTAACTGCTATTGAAGGCTAACGATAAATTATACGCATTATCTTAGTCATAATATTTATTCTTTGGGGTAGTTGAGTTCACCCTTTCTTTGTTATTGTTCTCTTGAGGAAATGAGAATATAGTTAGGACTAGTCGGGGAGCGGGTAGTGTGGTCCGAGATGTTTACATTAGTAGTCCTCACTATTAAGTGAAATATTGTGATAATAAATGTAATGAGGACTCCATTTGAGTTTTGAATCTCGCGTAGAAACAATATTCATATTAAAACTCTCGACTTATGTTTTGCCATTATTTTACGCGGTTGTATAATTAAGTTGTATTTGAATTTTGTACCATGTATTTGGCGATCCGAGATGGGTGATGTATACCTATTTTGGGGCGTCACAATTTTCATTCTCATTATTTATATTGTGTTAAAAAGTCATCTTTTGAATGAGTTGTGCATATTTGATTGTTGATTGGCATGATTATGACCCGGTGATTATTCGATATAATCATGACTATTGGTGAAAACAACGAATATCCTCGGCTGCGTGGTGCATGAATAATTCTTAGTTATGATACTAATGAGCTAAGTTTCAACGATAAAATTGATGATAAACAACATCCTCTTTGGCTTACGTGCAAAGAGATGGATAGTTGATTATTATGATTATGACCAGGAATTATTACAGATAATCATAACCATTGGTGATAACACAAATATCCATGGCGCGTAAGTGTATGGATAATTCGTGGATGTGATACTATTAATTTGAGTCTCGGCGTTATTGGTTTTCAGGTTGTATGTCTTAGGCTCGTATTGCAAAGATGGATTGTTGATTTACGATTATAAATATGAATTATGAATTTAATTATAATCTTTGGTGGTTGAGGTGAAGAAGAGTTCTCTTTTCTTGGGTCTACAACAAAGAGCTGTTGATGAGTATTATAGGAATGAAATATTAACGATTGACTTTTAATTTGGGGAGATAGAAGACATTATGTTCTACTTGACTCTTCTAATGGATTATTGATTAAAAGCTACTATTATGGTTGAAAACTTTTATCATCTACCATATGTTCTAAATATCGATTTATTATTGATGAAAGCTATTGATAATTTATTTATCTTAAGTCGTGATATTCTTTGTTGGGCTATTTGTGCTCACCCTTTTACTTCACCACCACTTTGAAATAAAATTGTAGATGGGACTAGCGAAATAACATGGGTATAAAGTGGTGTTTGAATTAATTATAAAGCCTAATCAAATTGTAGAAGCGGTGTGGCATAATAATTGTAATGAGAACTTAAAATGTGTGTGACATATTTTATACATCATTTAATATTTAATTTTGGTGAACAATAATAGGGTGAGGTGAACCGAATTTGGAAGCGTCGAAAATGCACTTCATTACAATGAGAAGGACATAAATCTTCTCGTGTTCTTTGGGGACTTAAAATATTTGTTGTTGTAGTTTATATGGCATTGTAATAATTTGAGTATGAATATTGTCATTATATATATATGATATTTGTATTGAAACTCACATGATATATGTTGTGTTGTATTTTGCACGTGACAATTGAATAAATAAAGTTATCGAGTAGTGTTATGTATTTGGCGACTTTCGAGAATGGGTGATGTATACCTATTTGGGGGCATCACAAGTTTACTTCATATAAATATGATATGTAAGGAGAAAGTTATTTAGTAGTGAAATATATATGAATATAAGCTTATTTTGAAGTCAAAATTGATGTTTAATTCATTGTATAATGTATAAATTGATTATTGATTGGTGAAAGTACATGAAGAAAGCGAAAACAAAGCATTTTAAATTAACTTTTTGGTTGAAAAACAAAATCACGGTGTTGATTTTCACTAAGAAAGTCAGTGAAGTTTTAGCAAGAACATTGTAATTAGAGGTCTTAAATTCGATGTTTATATTATTTATATTGGTAAAATCATGTTAAGAGACCTTAAGTTATGTTTCTGTGAGGTCTATATATATATTACGTGTTAAATTGGTTGTTAGAAAGTAACTTGTAGGCCAAATTGGCTTTGTTTGTGTTCTTCATAAAGCTGATTACGCTAAAGCGTACTTGGTATGCTACTGGCTTAGCTTTTCTCTCATGTCTGATTCTCGGCGTCGCAATGACGGCCGTAGCCTTGTGCGATCTCATTCGAATAATGGCCCATTCTTATTCTAATTGGAGTTGCATTTGTGTTAGCGGAAAGTTTGTTTTAATTATAGAAAATATGTAATTGTTGATAGGGTGTAATGTTATATTTATCCAAAAATGTGATTTTTTATATTGTGGTCTTATAGTACAAGAGTGAGAATATTATAAACAATTAATTAGTTATTTTTTGCATTAATAGTGTGAAACGACTATATGATTAAAACTACGTCATACATGAAATAGGTATTTAATTATGTCAAAGTCACATAAAGTAACTAATTATGTCGTGATGACATGTGTATAGGGTATTGAGAATCGGGTTATTACGGTTTAGCTTACAGCATAAGCGGGGTTTCGAACTCTAACCTCTATTTAAATTTGTTCTATCTACCTTTATATTGAATAAATAATTCCTAATCTATTTATCTGATTTAATTATATTAAATACGAAAGCTATTTAACCTAACTCTTGCTTGAGAAGGTTTCCCTACTTTTTAACTTGTTTTCTTAGTATGCAAGCTTCTAGAATTACGATACACTTATGTTGAACAAGTTTTATCGTTCACACTTACTATTTAGTATACATGCTCGATAACACAATTTTGTTACTAAACAAAATTAGCCTTAACTTAATATTATTCGAAGCAAGGTATGTTGCATTATTGATACTTATGCTTTTAGTCTATTCATTCTAAAGCATGACCTTAATATACAATGTTGATTCATTTATGACTTATTCATAGCATATTATTTATTACATTTTATTCAACTAATCCTTAGTTGATGTTACGTTAAAATATAAATTACCTTGAAACTTATCGAACCAAACTTACTTTGAGTGCGGACTTGTATTCTAAATCTTGAGGATGAACAACCCTATTACAAGGGATAAATTATACAAAGCGTTTAGATGTTTCATGCACAATACATTATACGAAAATTTGATCCCCCTATAAAGTACTGAAAAGTCCTCTTGTGTATGATTTGTTTTAGGTTTAAGTTGAAGAATACTTATAACTGGACATAGTTAAGTGGTCTTGTGACCCTCGTATATATACTTCAATTTTACATTTCCGATTATCATTGATAAAGAATATTATCCAATCCTATTGAGCTATGTGTTTAGCGGTTGTTATGATATTATTATTCATTGTCACTTAGTGAGCATTTGTTTGCTCACTTCGCTTATATAACTATTACGAGAAGCTAAAGTTATGAAGATTGGATGAACCTACCACCGATGAAGGAAATGAAAGATTAACAAGTGTTGAAGACTTGTAAAACCTGTTGATTTTTTTATTATCCGAGACTCTATTTGAAATATTGTGATGTAGTTATTTAATTTTCCGCATTTGATGTTTGTATTTAAAGGTTAGATAGCACGAGAGAATTTTATTGAACTTATTGATGTAATCCTTTAAAAGGAAGGTTTATTGTTAAATTTTAATTTATTTGGGTAGTTAGAAATGAATGTTTTTATCAAGTGAACACACAAATCTTGTGGGAATAAAGTGCGATTTGGGGGTGTCCTGAGTTGACTAATAAAAACCTTCTCACTAGTAGCGATGCTCGAGTCCATTGATTTTGCTTGTGATTGCAGCTTACCATGACTACTAAATCGGCGAGATGGAGCGAAAGCAGCCTTCCTCAATGGGAAAATTGGAGTTGGATGTAATATATGACCTGACCGGAGAGATTTTTCAATACGTTGGAACAAATTAAGTTTGTAGCCACAATGATCATTTATGGATTAGCATGACTTCTATACAGGTGGAACATCTAGTTTGATGAGACAATCAAAGAGTTTAATTTTATCAAAATGAGGATGAACCATATGTGTACAAAAGGGTTAGTGGGAGCATTTTTCATTACGTTTTGTATTATATGTTGATGATGTATTCTTTGAGAGGAATGATATTCTATGCTCTGATCAATTAAATTCAGTTATCTAAACACTTCTACTATGGAAAGGACATGGGAGAAGCATCCTATATTTTTTAGGATAAAGATTTATTGAGATAGATCGAAAAGGGCGGCAAGCTTATCCCAAAGGAACATATATATTGACTCGATACTAAAGAAGTTTAGCATGGAAATTTCAAAGAGGTCTCATGTAGATGAGGCCATGAATACATCTCTCAAGAAGCAGCCTTGAAGACACTGGGAGAGAGGCAGAGTATGAATAAGATTCTACTTATGCTTTGGAAATAGGATCTATCGTATACATTATGATATGCTCTACTAGGCCAGAATGTCTTAATGTGACCCGATATTTTCTATATAATTAAATCGGAAATTTTGCGTATAAATTTTTTTATTTTCTTTTAAGGATGAGGATTTATACAAGATAAAGTGTGTATGTATTTATGTGATAAATAAAAAAATATATTCATTACATGAATATTTACAAATAATTTTATTTTAGAATTATTGATTATTATAAATTATATTCTTATAATAAGTAATTTATAACATAAATGTTTTTATTAATTATTTTCTAGGAAAATATAGTTATATATTATTTAAATAATATATGTAATGATTTCCTTTGAATAATTATAATAATTATTTTATTATATGAATTTTAGTAAATATTATTAAGTTAATTATTTTACTTTAATTATTAGGTTAAATATGAAGAATAAATCGGATATGAAATCGAACCCTAGTTTTTGATTTTGGATCGATAGATGAGAATAATAATATAATACTAATTATATTTTTATTTTTTTAGAATGCTATAAATAGTCTTTGGATGTACGTCGTCAGTCGATGATTTGTCGATTATGAATTACGATATTTGAAAACCACAATTTTCACTGGTAGGAAACCTAAATTGAAACTTCGATTATGAAGTTTAAGACTTTTATATAAAAGCTACATATTATCGAATTATGTTGTGTATTAAATGATTAATTATATAAGACCTTAACTTTTATAAATAAAGATGAATTTTCTATAAATAATATTTTTAAATATTATGG